>JAPQRQ010000017.1:21646563-21678462 GCA_037367365.1 Apogon talboti | reverse complement strand
ATTTAGTGGTTTTTCAGACCCCTATAGAGACTCTGTATCAAAAAAGCCACTAGTGACAAATCCATCCTCTTTTTCTACTTTTGGAGACTCTGACGTGAAAACACATATGGTTGTTTGTCTAAAACAAATCACTGAATATAAATCAGTCCCATCGACATTGACAGTTTTCTCTATTGTCTCTTTTTGGTCCATTTAGATTGTTAATGTAGACTGAAAATTTACAAAATGTAGTGGTGAAAAATGTTCCTGTTTTACTGTGACTTGTTGTCGTGTGGATAAAAACCAAACTGAAGAAAATGAAGATAAAAACTAAACAAATAAATAGCTAACTAATCTCAGTAACTCCTCCAGAGTGTTTCTTTTGGGTCACTTTAGTCGGTCCCCAAACCCAGGAGGAGGAGGACGGTTGGAATTGGGACATAAAAAAAAAAAAAAAGTAGAATTGACAGAGTATAGTTCATTTGTAGTTCTAAACATATTTAGGGTGTTTTTATACTCAGTTATTGTCTCTAACATAATGTTATTCCTCTCTCCTACATTGTTCATTACAATTACATGAACATTTACAATTATGCAAAGTACTTGATGATGTCATTTAACAACTTCTGGTCAATAACTACTTTCATTACTGAGGAGTTGGAAACACTCAGGGTGACAGTGCAGTCGATTTCAGTTGGTGGTGAAACAGCTCTCAGCCTTCATATAATAAACAAAGTGTATAAAGAGTCAAAGTACTCGATTTTAGAATCGTCCTTCACTACACTTGCATGCAGCACAATGAATACTCTACATACGTACTCCTGCAGTGCACGAATTTCAACAGTGTGGTGTCGTCTGAAATCAGAGACAGTATTACTTCATTAGAAATCACAGTCACGGTGTTGTTCTTAATTTTTATGGCATATGGGAACGGACTGACAAACCCCAGTGATATCCAGATGATCTTTTTGAGTGGATTTGTCTCTTTGCATTCAGAACACCAGTATTAAGATGATGTAACTCTGAAAGGCTTTACCAATCAACCAATCACTGAGCCCCTTTATTTGCCCAGGAACTCCTACTCTACTTTGTTCAGAGTATAAAAGTATAATTGTAAGGTTCTGGCCTATGTTCTTAGTTTAATAATTGGTCAAATCAGTTGTGATACAAAATACAGTGTTTAATTCTAGTGGGACTTTTAATGAGTGGTTCCTGTACGTTGGCTATAGATCAGAGAAAACCGCAGGATAGGCTTTCAGTGCTGATGGTTGATTTATTGTCCTTTGCTTTGCTGTCATTGTCTTCACAGTCCATTTTCACCTTGAATTGTATCTATTATTGTTACTTTTTCTGATACACTCTTGCAGAAAATCCAATTTCATATTCACACTAATGCCCATAAAGTTGTTTCCAGACACATTCCTCTTTTTATTCTTATTTCTACAAGAGTAATCACCTTTGACCATGCGCAATAATTACTTACTCAGTCCGTTACACTTAATCAAGAATAAATCACACTGTCACAATCATTTCATGAGAAGAGGTAAAATATTTATGGGTGAACTTGTATGTATTTAAACATAGAAACTTCATCAGGTCATGTGGAAACTCTGGGGTCAAAGGGGTTGTGTTGCCTTTCACCCTTAAAGACCCAGAACTACTTTTGTGTCAACTTCCAAAGGATTTTTTTCCTCTAACTAATGTTTCCTAAATGATATATCAGCATTTATTATAATATAATAAATGCATTTTGCATTTTTCAGTGGAAATCAGGAATTTTCCTATATTTAATTCACTGATGATGTAGATGTTCATAAATTCAAAGGTTATTATATGAAAACAGAGAAAAGTGATGAAAAGTGACTTTTCAGGTAAGATATCAATAACTGACCATAAAAACAAGCGTGTCCATCCACTGTCATTTGTCAAACTACACAGGTTTTACTGATTTTGTAGAAGATGGTGGTGTTTCCGCGTTCACTACAGAGCCTCTGAATGTTCAAATGGGTCATATCTGATGACCGTGAAAAGACGACAAACTGCATTTATACCAATTATTGACATGTATTGATAGGATTAGTGGATCAACAGGTATTAAACAGTTTAGATCAGTAGATGGTTTTGGTCGCTGGCCGTTGTTTGGGTCTTTATGAGTTAAGTAAGACTAGTGTGTATTATTTTGTTTTTCCATCCTCTTTCTGTTTCCCTTCTCAACTCCATCACTTAAACTCAGTAGCAGTGAAGCAAAGCAAGTGACGAGAGCCCAAAGAGGGGGTATGCGGTGGCCAGGGGTGGGGGTTTGGGGGGTTGTGGCGGCTTTGTAAAGAAATGTGTTAATCACCACAGTAATCTCCTGACGCCTGCCAGGCTCCCTCCCTCATCGCCTCTAAAGTCATTAGCTACCAGACTAATTAAGAGACAGCCAGACAGTGGCAGGCGTACGCCACTCTCTGGAGCCCCTTCCTCATATGGCCCAGCAGAACGGTGGCTCCGAATGCCAATGAGACTGCAGTAAAATCTCACTCACTTACTATTACCATAACCTAAGACGAAGCAGTCGCAGCAACACGTGACACGTTAAAATCGCCTAAAACATCAAGCATTTGCAGCCTTATTGTCGTCATTCATCACCACTGAGAGTTTTTCATCATCTATCAGCCTCAACACCAGGTTGGGATTTATCATTTGGAACAATCAGCTTTTGGCTCGTTCATCATTTGAGGTGGACGGCCATGTGGACAGGACTTCCAGTCACTGCAGTGTTGTGTTTGTCTGGTGTGGTTTTGGTTTGTTCTCCATCAGGCTCCACCAGCTGCTGGGCTCATACTCCAGAAATCAACATCTAAAATGTACAGTACAACATAAACATGTGATTTGAGAGGATACAGACTAGAAATGAGTGATGTTACCAGCCTGTGTTGTTAGATAATTCCGCCTTTGGAGATATGGGAAAATCCCTAAGCTACAGGAAAAAGTGTGAAATCTCTTAAAATATGCAGTATACCACTCCCCCCAAGCACTGCATAAAGTCAAATAGATGCAAAACTAGCATGTCAGTGAGTGTTTCATTGGTTTTATTTTAACCTGGGTGAAAAGTCACTGTTAAATGGTCCACAGACTCTAGGAGGTGGGGATCAAACCTGTCAACTCCTACTTCTTAAGCTACAGCCAGACTCCAGTTATTTGTTCCTTCTGAAAATAGTAACAGTTGGAATGGCATCACAACCAGAAAGATTAATAGAGGTAATAACCTGAGTAATAAAATCTTTAATGCAAACAATGAAAGTCTCTTTAGCTACATATAAGTTTGCAAGTCTTAGTTAGATCAAAGTGCATTTGCGATGTGCAGCACTGACCATAATTTAGCTTGATGTGTAATGCCTGTTTTTAAAATTCCCAGTGAGAAAGAATCATTATGTAAGATTGGCACATGCTTGTGTGTTTATGTGACCATTGTGTTGGAAGCTGTGATGTGCTGTGATGGAAGATGTTTCTAAGCTAACAGTAGCTAAGGTTGCACATTGTGCTTAGTGTTGAACAGCATTAACGCTTTAATGTCGACTGTCACAAATTTGCATCAAACCGTTTCCATTACAGAATCAGTCTAGATATTGTATGTATTCCCCCAATGTATTTGATATGTACCTACTCAGGACACTGAAAGTAATTTTGTGGAATCAATAGTACCATATTCATCTCCTGAGGCGGGAAAATCTGTTTTATTACTTTTTCATTACTATTGACCATTATACCCATTGTTGCAAATTTGCATCTTACCCAGATTTGTAGACACTTTTAAGAATGCATTAAAGAATTTGAGAGGACAAAAGAAATTGTGCATAAACTAAGTTCTTTATATAGAAACCAGTGTGTGTTTGTTATTATGAATGGAGGAAAGTGAGACAGTCATGAAGTTAGAAATGGAGTTAGCTAACATCAACCAATATCCAACTACCAGCACAGGAGCATGTGTAAATCTTACATGTTGAAGTTTTTATATTGTATATGGCTGTGTGTAAGACAGCAGGTCCTGGTTAGAGCAAGACCTGTGGATCTTCAATGTTGGATCTACACCTGCGGCCTGTGGACCTTTGTATTTTTCAGTGTGTTTCATCGGAATTTGTCAGAGGTAGATGATATATCAGACCGATATAGTGATTTTTTTTTTCAATACCGGCCATTGGCCGTAATTTTTTTTTTTGAAAGCCAATATTTGATCAGTAGTAAAAATGTTATAAGATATTTAATCAGGCACCTGTGTGGGCACCATTTGAAGTTCAGTAAATGTTAAAAGAGTGCTATGTGTACGTCTATTAATAGTTTCATTTATTTTGCTGCATAAAAATCTTAATTATCTGAGTGTTTCAATTGTATTTTATGGTCAATGTGCTTAAAAAAAAAAGGCCCTAAATATTGGCCTCAAAAATCGGCTGTAGATATTGGCCATCGCCTGACCAAATTTTATAAAAGAAAAATCCATATCGGTCGACCTCTAGAATTTGTCTCTGAATTTTATTCTGCTGCGACCAATCAAGACAGCAGTGAGCACTTTTACTTTCAGATAAGGTCAGACACAGGTTGTATCAACCACTCTGTTTAAAGCATACTCTCTATTTAGACTTGTTCTCATCATAGTACATGGACAAACCCTTTTTACAGGCCAGACTGGGATCAGTTCTGAAGTAGCACCTTAACTCTTTTGTGAGCTTTTTTTAATATAACCTTTCCTACAAAACGTGCTCCACTTCTGTGCAGCAGTGAGCCATCTGGTCTACATTTCAATATTTCAGAGTCACTAAGTGGCGAGTTGCTAGGCGATGCAGTAGGGCAGCATGGGTAAGGGAGCGTGATAGGCAGCTTGTAGCTGAGAGCGATCTGGAGGGATACAAAGCCTAGTTGGCTGCCTGCCCATTTTCCATTCATATTCTGTCTCCCAACACACACACTTGCAGCACTTCACTACACATTTACTCTCATATGCTCACACACACACACTCATTAGACAGAGACACTCCCCACAGCCTTTATAGTGCACACATGCACAGTAAAAAGACCACTTCCCCTGATTGAGACCCTCAGGACAGACATGCTAATCAGACCTGACAGTGTAAGGGCCACATATTAGAGGGTCTTCTGCTGACTCTGCAGCTCATATCTGGAACCATCTGAAATGAAAGGCTCAAAGCTGGACATGGACTGAAACATATTACATGAGTTTTGCTTGTAGGTGTCAATCTGCCCAAAAGATTTGAGGCACTCGAATGATCCATGGTTTTATGTTGTGTCTTTCTGTGCAGGACACAAGGCTCGTCTGTTGGTGAAGGTGAGGATTATGAGGACTTTCCTGCTGAACTGACTCTCCATGGTGACCTCTTAAGTCCTGAGGGGCTGCCCTATACCCCTGCTAACACCGTGGAGGTGCACAGAGACTCACAGCCAGGTAGAAACACACACACTGTGAAGCCTAATCTTGATTCCATTTGGGTGAAATGCTGTAGGATAAATTACCCAGAGCTCAATTCTATATAAACAGCAGAAAACAAAGGACCTGGTTGTGCAAGAGCACCAAATATGAATTAATCTTCAGACGGATATAGTTTCTAAAAGTCTCCCCCCAGTTTGAGTAACTAAATAATGGAGGAAATGACATGAATCTATTGAAGTGTGTAGCTGCCAGGCATTAGACACATTTCACATCATAGCAAAATATTTCCATGTTATAATGAGATTTTTTTTCATTATAAAACGATACTTTCTTCTTACACCAACATATTTCATGTTATAATGAGAGTTTTGAACACCTTGAAACAACTTGCCAATATTAACCCGTTCCTGAATGGTATTACTGCAGTTGACAGTTATTCAGTGTTTAATTAAAGTTACGTTATTTGCAGTAATGACCCCAACTTTTAATTATTGCGCCATGGCATTTTCTAATATTTGTTAGGCTCACTTTACTGTAAATGCAGCTCAAATTTCCCACTGCGGAATGAATAAAGTTTTATTTTATCCTGATACATTGTTTAATGAATCCAAAAGATGTGGTTACAAACAAATTCTCCAATAAGCTACAGTTTAGAGAATAATTCACAGTTTAATACATATGGTTTTTGTCATTTTGTGTCAGTGACTAAAGTTTCCCAGGATATAATCACTGACTCATGACATTCACCACAGTGGACAATTACATTTTATACTGAAATGACATGTTTTCTTGAATCAATCTTTTTTTTTTTTTTATGAATGTGTTTATGCTTAAAAAAATTAATACCATTACACGTCAAACTGTTGATGCATAGAATCTACTACAATGAATATCTGGGTATTATGATAAAGAAATAAAATATTGAAGAAACACAACTGGATAAGTTTTATGTCAAAATTAAAGGGTTTAAACATTTCCCATGATGTGATAACCTGTAATTTATATTTTTATAACATTAACAGCTTCCTGATATAGATAATCAACAATATAACAGTGTCATTGGTTTAACTAGCATTTTACACTGAAGGGGGGAAACAGTGGGAGACACATGGATGCACAACAGACTGAACAGAGCTGTTAAAAACTAGAAGATCTGGTGTTACAGTAACAGTCTTAACAGTAAGACCAAAGCAGTGTTCGTGTTTGACCTCATCATGTGACCCTGCTGCTGTGACGGCGTGATTGACAGAGGTAGCTGCTCAAAAAGGCTTTTGTTTTGCTTCTCTTTATCTTTCCTGCCGTGTTTCTGCCGCTGTGTGATTAGCATTAGCCTCATCTGCAGTCGGTGGCTGCGTCGGGCCTCCTGGAGGAGCACAGACACCAGCGGAGGCAGCAGACACACACTCCCATTGACCCATGCTGAACTCTGCTGAACTCTAGCGACTACTGCTGTGTGTTCGTGTATGTGTGTGTCCTGTATCTCTGCACTACCGTACTTTTCCTCTCTCCTGTTTTCATTTCAGATTCTGCGAGGAGCAGTGGTAAAATCCCAGAAGAGGCTGTTGTTGATGAGGAGGCGATCCTGAGTCTGTTGGAGAGCAGTCAGACCTTCCTCCCTCTGTCCCAGTCTTCCAACCGCTCCCCCCTCTTAGGTTCGACAACCACTGAGGAGGAGATTCTCCTCAGAGACACACACATCATCACACAGATCTTTGTCTTCTGGCTATGTCCTTAAAAACTACTTCTATCCCAAAGCTGCAGTAGATCCTTGAACACAGTATTTTTTATCTGTCTGACTTTTAATGTATTAAAAGTGAACTAAATGCTGCACTACTTCTAATGAGCCATGTAGCAGATAAATAATGCTGCACAGGTGTAATTCACCCTGATCCTGTAGCCTCAAGCATCAAAATCATCTTTACTATGCAGCGGCACAATCTGACATGTTTCTTTTTGGACATTGCACTGCGACTTTTCACTAACGGAAAATCTGACTAATGAAGAAAAGGCTCCTATTATGTGTCAGAACATTGGATAGGACAATCAGTCATTAGATGGGTTTGCATGCAAATGTCACACATTTTAACTACATTTTCAGCAAATCTAATTATGTGTGTTTCAGTCCACTACTGTTATGACAGTATTAAGAGGTTGATCTTCATCATCTCCATCATGGCTTACCAGGTAGACATTGTGTTTCATACAATGAAAACTACCTGAGCGGTTGATTGAGATAAAATTAAGGTATTTTGACACATCCTGAGGGTGGCTGGCAGCTTCTGTAACATTGGTTTTTGTAGCTTTTCATACATGGTGACATTCTGTGACTGTTTGGTCTGGAGTTAAATCTGCGAATGTGGTAGTTTCACATTCACACACATGCAAATATTCACTGAATCTGTTTCCAGTGCACTTACTTTTATTCACCTTTCATCAATACGATACTTTTCCACAATTTGTTTTTCATTTCCACCATGTTTTTAACGCATAAATTGAAAATGTGAATTAACAACAGCTGGATGGAAACCCACCTAATGTGAACCCTGTGAAGGGGATTATGAAATATTCCTGAAGCTCTCTTCTCAGATATTTCACCCATAGATGGGTCGGTACGGCTTGTGTGAATGTTTTCTTGGCCTTCTGTTGTATGTTTTCTTGCACAGAGCGATTAGTAAGAAAATCCTATGTGGCTCTGTAAACATGTCTCAAAAATTATGGCACTGAAAATGAAGTAGTGAGTAATATAGATGGGTTGGAGCAAATTACATCTTTTGAGCTGTTATTTACTTTCTAAGACAGCATTTCTGTTTGAGAAACTTAATATTTAGTTTACTGTCAGTGCCAGTGTCTGCCGATACTGATCCTAGTGGTGACAATTGTTTTACCTCTAGTGCAGTGTATTTACAGTATACACCATATATGCTGAACACAGAATTCTTAGTTTTAGTGAAAAATAACCCATAAAGATCCAGTGCTAGTTTTGTGGCAGGTCCCAAATGAATTTTTCTCTCTATTTAACCTTTCTTAAGTAACTTATCACCATTTATTATAGTATTGTCCTCTGTAGTTTTCATTTTTCAGTGTAAATCATGTATTTTCCTATATTTAATTCACTGATCATGTAGATGTCCATTAAAGCTCAGTGAATTCAAAGGTTATTATATCAAAAAAGAGAAAACTAACGAATAAGTTACTTTTTTCAGTGAAGATATCTGAACATAAACCCAGTGTGTCCATCCACTGTCATTGATTAAACTCCATGGGTTTTACTGGTGAATCAATGTTGTAGAAGATGATGGTGTTTCCACGGTAACTATGGAGCCTCTGAACGTCCAAATGGGTCATATCTGATGACCATGAAAAGATGAATAATTGTATTTTACACCAATTATTTACATGTTTCAATAAGATTAGTGGATCAGCAGGTATTAAACAGTTTAGATCAGTAGATAGTTTTTGTTGCCAGTAGCTGTTTGGGTCTTTGAGGGTTAATGTGAAACAGAAAGTATGAAAATATTGACAAATGCCACGAAAGTTGTCTTTAATTGTGTGGAGGCTCAACCTGCGCATACAAAGGATTCATGTTTCAGATCTCATGTGAGTAACCCTTTCCAGTGAGAGCACTGTTTTTCCTATTTACACATAAAGATTTCACCAGCGTGAGTCTTATGTCCCTGGAGAACCCCCTCCCCTCAAAATGTAACCATTTAAAGTCATGAACTGGCAGTGTACTGTAATATGTGTGTAAGTCAAAAGTCAGTAGATTAAGGTGTGAAAGCAGAGCCAAACATTATTCGAAGGTTAACCTTTACAGCTTTTATGTCACTGATTTATATCAGGTAGTGGAGCTAATGAATGTAATGTCTACTGACTGCTTTTTTTTTTTTTGTTGTCTATTGCAGACAGCAGCCAAGACCATGCCATCATTGATTTGCTGGCAGGCTTGGAAGACGATGGTTTCTGCAGGACCCCCCTTAGGCAGAATTCCCAGTCCCAGTCACTTCCTGGTGCCAAGAGCTACCACTGCAACAGTGATGAGGAGGAGGCAGAGCCAGAGCTGGACAAGGAGGAGGCAGAGCTCAGTGCGGTGATGTCACAGCGGTGGGACACTGATCCTCCTGAGACCACCCCTCTGCCACGGTGAGTTTGTCTTTGTCATATTAGAGTTAAATAAAGGTCTAATCTGTGCTTCTATTTTAAGTAAAAAGAAAAAAAAAAGCCAGAGGAAGCTCAGCAGTCAGATGAAGGTCGTCACACTGAGCCTGTACATGGTTTCATCATTGATGGTCTCATCTCTGTATGTGCAGGGCCAGTGTGAAAGAGGCAGAGGACAGCATGAGTGACGAACAGCAGGAGTCCTGTGATGAAGACATGGACTGGACTGGGACTAACTCTTTATTTGCCAACCTGTCCATCCCTCAGCTCGATGGGGCAGCAGACGAGAGCAGCGGTGAGTTATCGGACGCTGACATGCACTTGGTCTACTTTCATGCTTATGATCATTTTTACAACAGGACCAGCAAAATAACATAGCATAGAAGATAAAAGGTAAAAACAAAAACACGAAAAAAGCTGGATATTTCACTAATTTATACCATTCAAAACTATTAGAATGATGAAATATTTGTTGCACATCAAAATATATAATATAGAAAACAATGAACCCCAAACACAAAAGATATATGTATGCCACGATAATGTTGCAATATTTATTGTAATACAAAAGTCTACCATTACAATGATATTTATCTTTTTGTATCTAGACAATTTATAGCACCTTAAAATGTGAATAAAGATAGTGATAGTGAGTTACTTGCTACATTTACAGTCCTGGCATAAGGGGAACAGAGAAAATATAAAAAAACTGTGATGATAATGTCTCCCATCTGTTCCTGGAGCAGTTTGGGCGTTTAGAGGAGTTGGTGTCCCCTCTGATAAGCTGAGGAAACACTAACTATAGAAACATTTCACTTGATAATAATATTGCTCTTCTTGATGACAGCTGAGGCAAGCTACAGCTCATAAAAACCTTGGGAAACATTCACATTCATTAACATTCATTGAAACCAGCCACTGTTATGGTGACTTTTCCAACCAGTGTGCTTTAAAAATTTCATCTTGTATGTTCTAAACATTTTCCAGCATTAAATGGCATTAAAAGGCCGCAAAAAAGACTGTAGCTGATGAGGAATAACCTGTGAGAAGATGAGAGAAAAAGGTGAAACATTCTTAGTTTGAAATATCACGGCAAAGATTTGCTCTTTAATTAATTCCTGTACAATTGCATTCACTCCCTATGGGAAATGAGAAACCTGTTTCTTGTTATCTCTTATTGAGGCTCCTCCTCTTCTCTTGTATCCATAGATTCATCTTTAACAGACAGCGGCTCCATGACTCAGTCCTCTCTCATAGTCACAGAGAAGATGCTGGTGAAAAGGAATGCCTTCCCCAGGGAGACGGCCCACCTGGAGGCCCCTTCCTCAGCTGAGATCCTTCTGGAGTGTAAACACCCTGAGCACAGACCCGGTCATGTGCTGGACACAGAACAACCACTTGATAAGCACTTTCAGTTAAAAAACAGCCAGGACAGCAGTAGTGAATGTTCAACAGGGTTCAAGGTCAATAAAGAAATCCCCTACATCCCACCAGTCAAACACCCAATTCCCTGCAAAATAGTTAATCATGCTGAGGTGTCCCCTATTTGTGTTGACAAAGAGGACATACGACCATTGTACACCTATGACAAGAAAAACTCCATAACTTTGGACAAGACTGATCTAGAAAGTTTCCCATTCGGTAACGGAAAAGTCACCAAAACCAGGAAGAAGTACGGCAGCGTAAAGAATGTAGAAACAAACCGTCTGTCTATTCTTCAGAACCACAGGACCTTCTCTCTGTGTTACTCAGAATTGAGAAACTGTTCAGCTAAAGGAGATCTGGAACTGAGCCAGAAGGACAGTAAAAGCCCCATCCTGAGGAACATCTCAGCCCAGTCACCCATGGAGGAGGACGACTTTCTCGATTCTCAGGAGGAGGAAATGAGCCAGGATAGTGAAGAGGGGGACGTCGGTGAACTCAAAATCAGGTACGAGGACTATCAGGAAAACAAGACTGAAAGGACTATCGTGGCCCAGCAGGAGGCGCACTATAAGTTCTTTCCTAGCGTCATCCTCTCCAACTGCCTCACTCGGAAGAAAGCTGGAAGCAAAAAGATCTCTGATTCTTGCCCTAAGGTAGAACTGGCACAACCTCGCCGCTCTAGGCTAAAGTTGAATAAAAAAAGATTGTCAGCCGCATCACAGAGACATAAAATACAAACAGTTGAAAGCTCTACCTCTGACAGTCAGGTTTGCACCGGCCTCACATTGATCAAACCTGCTTCTCCAGTTAACTCAGAAACAGAAACGCCATCTTCAGATGATAGTCAGGAAAAACAGGCTACGCCAACTGAAGACTGTCCTTTTACAGAGGCAGAGCCAGCCGCAGAAGAGAAGCAAGAAGATGAGGAGAGTTCCCTAAATGACCAGACAGAACCACTTTCAGAACCTCTTCCCCCTAGCTCCACTAGTGTTTCCAGTAGCTCTGAAGCCATTAAAGACACAGTGGAAGAAACGATGAACCTGGTGCCAGATCTACCTAGTAATGTCACCTGTACGAAAGCATCAGCATTGCCTGGTAGTAAGTACACCTTGAGGGCCAAGCGTAAGATGGTCTACGACGGCGAGGATGGAGAACACTCAGGTACTGCTCGTTCTAAAAACTCCACCTCAGTCAAAGAACGGCAGAAAGACAGTACCGTCTCCAGTGGGGACGAACCAAAATGGCAGAAGCGCCGCAAGAAGGAGCCACCCATCATCATCAAGTACATCATCATTAACAGGTTCAAAGGACAGAAGAACATGCTGGTGAAGATGTCCAAAGTGAAGCCGGAGGAACAGTGTGTGACGCTGACACCAGGCAAGTTGGAGCACTACAGCAAATTGGCGCCTCTGAAGGATTTTTGGCCTAAGGTGCCGGAGTCTACTGCCGTCAGGTTTCCTATCACTGAACCAAAGGCAAAGAAACACCCTAAACGGAAGGGAAAGCTCAGCTCTGCAAATAAGAAAACGGTGAAGAACATGTCCAAATCACGAGTCAAACAGGGTGAAAGAGTCAGAAGGACTAAAGGCTGTCAGAGAGGTCCAATTCTACCCTCTCTACCGCCCCCTCGGCCATGTTACTGTGAGCTAGCAGATGATCATGAGACTGAGTACACTGATGTCATGGTAGAACTGGGCTATCTATCTGATAGATCCTCAAGCCCTACAGACTCAACACCCCCACGTTGTTGGTCGCCAAGTGATCCTTTAATGGACTCCAGTACTTCAGACCACCTGATAAACCCACTACAAGATCCATGTCTTGCTTCTGTCATGGTGTCCTCAACCAAAGCAGCAAAAAGTAAGTCTCAAACTGCCAAATCTAAGAAATCCACAGATGTTAAACGGAAAGGAAGGAGGTCTGTTATGAAACCTCCACAGGAAGATGAGTCCAAGCAGGAGAAACCAAAACAAAATAGCAGAGCTGCATCACGGCAAAGAAAGAAGCGTACAGAAACAACTGAAGAAATGGAAAAGACTTCTAAAACAACCCCAAAACCGAGAAGGTCCCGTAAAAAGAAGAAAGAAGAACCCAAGAGCCAAGAGTTAAATGAAAACTCCCAGGTCCTTTTCCCTGAAGATGAGCTGCCTCCTTCTAATAGTTCATCTCAAGAAGTTCCTCCATTTCAGCAGCCTTTAAGCACTGATAGTAACAGCCAGGCCTGTTCACAGACTGCATCTCAGGCAGCATCAAAGTCCATCGGTCAGTCTATAGAACCAAAGGTTGAGGACTATGAGACCTCGATCATGGAGGTCATCCAAAGCTTTTCACCACCAGCTCAGCTGAAGCAGCAAGGATGCCAGACCCCTGTAGTGAAGATGGAGGCTTCTCCTAAAGAGTGCACAACCCCTTCACCTCCTCTGGCTGGTAGACCTGTCCTGGAAGATAGTTCCAGTAAAGCAGTCCAAGTAGTAGACTCACACTCAGGCCCTAAGAATGGAGCTCTCCCCACTCTGTCTGAGACCCCGTCTGGATTAGCAGTCCTTAAGAAGCTCCTCCAGAAGAGGCAGCAGGGACAGGCCCTTCCTCTACAAGTGGTTGGAGCAGAGCGCCAATCCACAGCTGTAGCTCAGGCTGTGGCACTTCTGGACCCCACAACTAAATCAGCTAAATCCAAAAGAACTCCCTCTACCACTCCTCGAAAACCCAGGACCCCTAAATCCACCATTCCTAAGGATAAGAAGCCCAGAAACAGGAAAAGCAAGACAAGCAGTACTCAGCCAAACCTATCCGTGAAGCAGGAGGGCAACTTGTCAGATGAGTGTCCCATGTTCCTGTCTGACCCTGGAATGGACAACTGCAACTTCATAGAGGACAGCTTGTCACCAGAGCTCCCACACAACTACACCTTCGATATAAATGCCATTGATCAGACAGACTTTTCCAGCCCGTACAGCGGCAGTCAATTTGTCCTTACTGATAAAAACTTACCTGTAAAGTTTCTGAGTGATGTGTCGCAGGATGCCGTCTCAGCTCAGGCCCTGGGTTTAGATAAGAAACTCGATAGGCTGTTTGGTTCAGGAGAGGAGCTTCAAAGAAGTTCAGACTGGCGTAGGTCAAAACCTGGGAGCCCTGAGCTGTTTGACAGACCAGAGAATGGAGAGCCTCTCTCAAATCACCTCACATCTTTGGACTCTGAGAAGATCAAGAGCAGAGAGTGGGATTTCCCGTTAGGTAAAGCCCACACTCTCAGCCACTTTCAAGACTTTCACTGTGAGAGAAAAGAACTCCTTTTTTCTGCCCTGGACCCTGTCCTGCCAATGCCTTTGACATCCGTGTCCTTCGTTGACCAAGACTGCTCACCAACAAGTGAGCTTCCTGAGGGCATCGACGGGCTGACGTCCACCACGCCCAGCAGTTCCCCCCGCTCCATCAGCTCACTATCGCAGGTGAGGGCGAGTCAGCTGCTGCGCGGGACAGGAGGCGGAGCTCACATTCTCAAACCCCTCATGTCCCCTCCGAGCCGAGACGAGATCCTCAGCAATCTGCTGGATTTTGACATGTCTGAGGCCACGTTCCAGGAGCCCTTCTGCAGCGACCCATCAGATGCCCCCGGGAAGCCAATGTGAGTAAATAAGATGAGTTTAAAAGATACATTATATATATCTTTCATTATAATCAAACTTAATGATTAAGGTTAGTTATTTGCAACAAAACAAAAACTGAATTTTCTTTTTCCTTATTTCCTATTTCAAGTCATTTTTCCACATTTATTATGAAATTTGAGTAGGTTTTTACATTAATAAGGATAGCAGATGCATCTTTGAATGTACAGTCGTAGTGCTCACGAATGTATCACTTTACCATTTAATTTTTTTTCTTGTAAACTTGTGATTTTTTTTCTTGGAAAGTCACTGCTCAAATCCCATAGAATATCTATGAATATCAAACTTATCTTTATCATCTTTGTAATTTCAGACAATATTTGAGTCGTACTTTTGTACATAAATACAACAAAATGAACAAAATACATGACAAATAAAGAAAAATGAGCAAAATAAATCAGTAAAATAAACACCACTAGCATCAAAATGAACATTTTCTTTATTTTGTCATGTATTTTGTTCATTTCCTTGCATTTGTTAATTTTTGGTGTAGTTGGTGTATCAGATCAATTGAAGTCATTTCTTTCTTGCAAAAGATGAATTGATGACATCCCTCTGTGTTCTGCAGGGAGGTTGGTGGCCGTAAGTTAACTGTGGGTACCAGACTGGCCAAAGAGCTAACAGAGTTCAGCGGAGACATGTCTTTGGAAGGCCTCCACTTCTGGAAGACTGCCTTCTCAGCTATGACACACCCCCCCAGCACAATTACCTCATCTTCCCATGGCCTGGCAGCTGAGGCAGAGCAGCCTGAGGATGACCCGTCTTCAACCAGTGACAAGAAGGTTACGCTTCTGCCCTGCAAAAACCCACCCAACAGAGAGCGAGTGCAGCTGTGGCTGGAAGCCAGGAAACAGTATGAGAGTTTACAGAAAGGTCGCAGAGAAACAGGGCTGCAGGAGAAGGGGAGAGTGGACGTCGATAAGTGCCCAGATGGAGCAGAGGAACCAGCAAGCCCAGCAATGAGGGTGGAGCTGTCAGGCAGGGCGTCCAGTCAGAGAGTGCAAAGGAGAAAGAAACGCAACCTGTCCTTAATCATATCTCCTCTGAGGAATGAAGGTGCTGAGTGTAAATCCATAGACGTCAGTCCGGTTTCAGACCAAGAAAGTGTGGATCTGAAAAAGGAGGATGAGGAAGAAGGTGGTGATGATGATGACAATGACGATGATAAAACCAGCTCTCCAGAATCTGCAGAGCTGCCTCCATGGCAACAGTCATGTCAGCCCAACCCCTCAGGGCCTGACATGCAAAATCAAAACTCTGCAGAAACACTGTCACCCAGGCCTTCCAACACCCTGGACAGACTTAGTCCATCTCCACCTAATGTCAGTAACACAGAGGACGGCAGGACTAGCCCACGCCTTCTACACAGCACACCTTTCTTAAGGAGACAACAGAGAAGTGAAGAGGATTTAGAGCCTGTGTGCAGCACACCCATAACTGACAGTAAGAAAAAAGCACATCCATTCTGCTGTCTAAACATAGGCTATGGAAGAATTAATGCACAGTCTGCCCACTGACATATTTTATGTGGATTTTGAATTATTACTTCAAAAAAAAGAAACATAACCTTTTTTCATCAAATTGTTCTTTGCTTTTATTAAAACTGTTTTTGTGCTTAATGTAAGTTGGGAACATCTTTTCTGAATAAGCAGTGGCGCAGCAAACATTTAACTTGCGTGACTGATCTACTGTGTCCCCAACGACTTCCCAGACATTCCCATAAAGTAGGGGTGTCATACGTACGGCTCGCGGGCCCAAACCGGCCCACCACAGGTTCCAATCTGGCCAGTGGGAAGAAGTTTTCCAAGTGCGAAAATTACACTGAAAATATTAACAGGCAAGGGTGTCGGGGTGTCGAACTCATTTTAACTCAACTCCAATCTCCAGCATTTGAACAATATTCTGCCCGTTGCTACATATTTGGTGTATGTGTAGATCCACTGTGATCTGTAAGTTGTAATGCACATGTAGAAATGATAAGTTGAGGCATAATATTGTTAAAATTGCACTTATTGTTAAAATTTCAGGATTTTTAGGTTATTCTCTTTATTTCTAGTGTGTAGTTTGTAAATGTAAGCATTTTCATTATTGAAATTTTTTTTGCACTAAAACAAAGAGAAAATTTGGAATTGTCATTATTTATAGGCTGTTATACTATTTTTTTCATGGTCCAGCCCACTTAAGATCAAATTGGGCTTTATGTGGCCTCTGAACTAAAATGAGTTTGACAAGCTGCCATAAAGTGTAAAAACATGACTGTCACATGGACATCAGATACACATGAACTGATAAGGATAGAACATTCCTCAATCTCATCAATGAAAACCACTGGAGCCATTTTAGATAGAACAGCAGCAGACATCCTTACTACTTCTGTTCTGTTTATTGCAGCCATGTGTAATATGGGCTAACACTATGCAGCCTAGTTCATTCACTCCTTCCTCTCATATTTCTTATTCACTAATCTTTGTTCTTTAAATCCCCATGTCTGCTTCAGAGGGTCCCATTTCTCAGAGAATCCAGCAGAGGAGGAGGAGCCAAGCAGAGCCTCTGAGAAGAGTATTACTGAACACACAGATGAAGGTCAGTCCTCAGCCCTGCTTTTTCAAACTGCTGTCAACATCAGAGCGTAATTGGCCCATTAAGAGGGCGTGTACAACCAGTGCGTGGACACCATTTTGAGTCGGAGTTGTGTGACTTTTATGTTTTGTCATGTTCCCTTTGTGCAGAACCAGTTTGCTGCCTTGAACGTGCCAAAGAAAGAGAACTCGCAAATTGAAGGTCCCAGCATAGCCAACTCATATGGTTTTAAAGTCAGCATGCAGAACCTGCAGGATGCCAAAGCTCTGCATGAGGTGAGCTTTAACTTAGCTCCTACATCTGCTAAACACTGATACTCATAAAAATGTTTTTTCACCCTAGCTTAATGTATCAAGCCAGGTTTTTCCTCATGGTGATTTTACAACACATTAAGTCAGTCCCGCACACAAACATCCTGTTTTAAGAGTATTTCTGTGCAATTGTATGTCTTTATTATTGAGGAGGGTGAGGTTGAATAAGAGACCCAACATGGAATGGTTACTGTTTCAGTTTGTGCACATGGTTTTAAAGTCTTTGATAATTTAAACAAAAAATAAATTGGTTTGGAATGGAAAAGGTTGGTTCTTGACTGGAACCAGACAATTTCCTGAGTGTACTTTGAAAGAGATGATTAAAAAAAAAGATATTAACTATGGAGACATCAGAAACCAGCAGAAAAAGAGGTCACAGTGGTCTGCTCATGAAACCCAATGCTTTGTGTCCATTTGGTTTCTCCTGAGTTTAAGATAAAGTTAGACACTAACATGAGACAAGGTTAACTGTATGTTGAAGTAATTGAAGAGTTAGGAAACACTGGTTTCACTGGAACACAAGAACAAAGGATGAACCATCTAAACCAGGAGTGGGCAATCCTGGTCCTCGAGGCCCGGTGTCCCTGCATGTTTTAGATATTTCCCTCTTCCAGTACACCTGGACGCCATTACGTCGTTATCAGGCTTCTGCAGAGCTTGGTGATGAGCTGATCATTAATTGAACCAGGTGTGCTTGAAGAGGGAAATGTCTAAAACATGCAGGACACCGGCCCTCGAGGACCAGGATTGCCCACCCCTGGTCTAAACAAACATGAGAAGGATTACTGACTCAAAGAAAGTAGAATGCTCTTATCCTGAAATATTGGACAACTACTAATGTATAAAGTAGCAACTTGGCTAGCAATTTGGCTGTCAGTGTTTTTTGTTAGTTTGTTTATTTTCTTGTTTTTTAACTGCTAGTGAACTAATTGCTGGCAGCGTCTTACCAGCTAACAGGCTAAACTCACCATTCACATCTATCTGTAACATCATATCAACCTGACAGTTACACACTGACTTTTCATCAGACACACACGCAGTCCAGTACACAACATGGTCCACTGGAGATTCAGGATAGATACAGGACAAAGAACTCCTTAATAGGACACTGAAGTGGACTCAACACTACTGAAACTGAACTGAATGGAGAGCAGCTGCTGTCGGATGCCAACACTGAGCTGTCATGTCATACTGACAGGAAACCTTTAGTGCAATGACAGATAAACATCAGCCACTGCCATCAGCGTATGTTAGCTCATTTTTAATTTGATGGCAGTCAAACAGGTGAACATAACAAAGTGTGGTAGGTCGATCAGATCAGTCCCAGAGCTATCTGCCCTGAAATACTGGGAAACAGATTCTGTGAATGACTTGGAATGATTTGATCCCTCACTGCTCAGGGCTGTTGTGCCCTAAACACTATTGGAACGTCCTGGAAACCTTTTTTGTGTCATTTATAGTTTTTCATTTACAGTGAGAAAATGGGCAGCGCGGTGATGATCTGTCTCCACCTGTTTTTTTTTTTAGTGTTGGGGAAAAAGAGGGAGAGATAATTTGTGAAAACACTGAACAAGACTTTGGCAGGACTCGGTCTTGGAGCAGCACAGACACACATGGCGAGCTGAGGCACATGAGCATCTCTTGGAATGCAGACTCATATTTATGTGGCTGAGTTTCATTGTTGAATCCCATCCTCCAAGGAACATCACACAGTCTGTTAGGATTTACACTTCATAGTCCTAGTATTTAACGGCTACTCTTATCCAGAGAGACTTGGAGGGAATGCAACAGTAAAATCAGCTTCAATTAGCAGATCATTAAGATATAAGCACTTATTAAGGAAGGATAACAGTGTTACATTGTTGTGGTTTCCTTTGTCTTACTTATTTTGTGTTTTGACTTCAGGTGCAGTATCTAACACTAATGGGCATGGAGCTCCACGCACGAACTCGACGTGACCTCGAACCTGACCCCGAGTTTGACCCTGTATGTGCCTTATTCTACTGCCTCAGTTCTGATGCTCCTCTGCCCGGTGTCGATGGAACCCAGCTGACCGGTGCCATCGTGGTGGACAAAGACCATCAAAGTCAAGATCAAGGTGACAGCTCACTCTCTCCAACGTACTAAAAAAATACCCAAATTATCAATGTGGACCACTTTTTGTGTGCAAACGTCTTGAATGTGTAGGCCTGATCGGGTTTGTTTTTGACATGGACGTGAAAAGGCATGGTTTGTGACGTGTGTCCTGTTGTAACTGATGTCCCCCCTCAGGTCAGAGGAGAACAGCGCCCCTGCTGGTCAGGTCAGGCGTCTCTGGGCTGCAGGTGACATACGCAGCTGATGAGAGGACGCTGTTTCAGGAACTGGTTACCATCATGAGAAGGTACAGCAGCACAAGCACATCTTAGTGTTAAATAAAAATGTAAAATGAACTGACAGGGTTCCCAAGGTGGTGAAAAATCTGGAACAATCATGGAATTTTAAAATCTCAATTTACAGACCTGGAAAAGGGATTTTGGAAATTTAAGTTTAATTTTTAGGATTATAACTCATTAAGCAATTCTGAGATCAGTTTGTACCGATCTGAGGACAATCTGAATTACATTATTACACTAAATAATTCATTTCAAGTGAACTAAATTATGTTACTGTTATTTTTATAGCAGTGAAAGTAGGCTTTTCCCTCATTTTGATGATCTTCATGCAAAACTTGACACAAATCTAAATTTAAGGCTAACACTTTAATAATTTCCTCTTTCCACTGCTGGATTTCGTCAATTGTCAAATTCACTAAACAAAAGAGTGAAACAGTCAGAGGTAGATAGTTTTTACACCTGAATGTCCGGTAGACTCGGTCCAATTGGGGTTACCAATCGGAGTTTGCTTTCACTCTGCACTGGGTCAGACAAACCCAACATTTGGAATGAAGTATTCTCCTCCTCACCTGTGGTGGCGCTGCATCAAGAATGACGACAAGACTGACAATGAACAAGACGCTTCACTCATCTGTAGGTTATGGCGCGTTCCAAAGTTCTGGGAGGTAGAATATATCCCACCTGCAGTTAACTACATCCCACCTCAAAACATTCCAGACAATCCATGTTGAACATAAACAACAAATATGGAGGACCACAGATCTAAGCTCCTATATGTTTTCTTACTGAAGAGGCATTTTGACCTTCAGCAGTCCAGCATTGTCATATACGCAAACGAGATGGAAGAGGTGAAATGACGGATGACATAATTATACATTGTGAAGTGTCTTTCATTGTGAACTTGCACACTGTGCGCTGCCATTGTTGTATTGACGTCACATTGTAGTTCGCGGTGAGGTCAGGGTAGTTTGATCTGGCTGCACTTTCCAACTAGGACCTCTGGCTTCGACCGCTGTTCCAATGTTCCAATGCATTTTACCCAGTTGGATGTCAGAAACCTCCCACCTCCCAGCACTTGGGAGGGCACCATTAATGCAGGGCAACTTCCATTTCTGCCACTTGTGTTTACCCACAATGCCCTGTGTTGTAGTCCGCTTTCTACATTTGGTTCACTTTGGTTCCATTCTCCAAACGATCCAGACTTTCTGGGCAAACGAACTAGGGTTTCATTAAACAGGGCTGGTGTGAATGCAACATTAGAAGCTGAGGACAATGTTTTGGGGTTGTTGGTTTTTTTTAAAGTCAATGCCAGGCTTTTTATTAGGTTTGTGGGGTTTTTGTTTATTTATTTTATTTTTATTTGACCTTTATTTTACCAGGTGAAATCAATTGAGAACAGCTTCGCATTTATAATGATGACCTGGCAAGATGCCCCAGCAGCCAAGAATAAAAAAAAAAAACAAAGACAAAACAAAACATAAGAAAAACAGATAAAAGGAGACTGCACAGATGAATCCAGGACTCACATCCAATGGTGAAGAGACTGATGTTAAAAACAACATAAGTAACTACTAGAGTGTGTATTAAAAAACAACATAAATAAATGCTAAAGCATATGGGGAGAGAGCAGAAGGGAGTCAACATGTGCAACGGTCAACTAGAGAATGTTGTAGCTTCAGTTTAAACATATGGAGTGGTGGGAGAGCTGAAAGTTTAAAGGAATTTTGAAGGGAGTTCCAATCATTTGCTGCAGCAAAACACAAGGAATTCTGGCCGAAGACAGGGGGTTTAGGGGTGACTTTTTCCTGGTATGTGATTAAAACAATTTATTTTTTTCTTAATTTTGGAGTATTTGCAGTGAATATGAAGTTGACCAATAATTTGAGAATGAAAACGGTTTCTAGGCTACATTCACACTGCAGTCAAGACTTTTTTGCCCATCTATGACCCATAGCTGATTCCGATTTTTTTTTCTTTTCTTTTTCCTCCTTTGTCCTGTACATGCAGGTCACTTGAGGGCTGTAGACTGTTCACACATGAGTTTGATGGCAGTTACCTTTAGATCATAATGTGAACAACCCATTTCAGCATGCATTAAGACATGCAGTGTGAACGTAGCCTAAGTTGCACTTGTGTTGTTTTATTGAAAACATTGTGAATGGTCAAAGAAATTATATCACCCTTAAAAATTCATGGTAAAGTTGTTTCATTTTGCTTTTAAATAATAATAATAATAATAATAATAATAATAATAATAATGATGATGATGATGATGTCTGACGATCTGAGCGGGGTGAGTTAGTGCAGCTTTGCTACCGAATAAGCAGCTGTAATGGTGGAGCAGCACTCTGAACAGAATGTGTTGTGACAGGTTTGACCCAGACATCCTGTTCGGGTACGAGGTGCAGATGCGATCCTGGGGTTACCTCCTTCAACGGGCCGAGGCGCTCGGACTGGACCTGTGCCAACAGCTGTCACGAGTGCCAGGTAGGCCTACCACTCACCACGGCTGATGTCCGACCTTAAAGTGGGATTTTCCTCGGTAAATCCACCCACTGCAAGGTTCTGAGAATGGCTACAAAGTCAGAATGGAGTTGAAACGGGCTGATTGATGAACCACGTCGTGATCAACCACATGAGTTTTGTAATGCATTCACCACCAAAGAAAGGTTTGCTTAAAAAAAAGTTGAAGCGTTTGCTATATTTAGAATGTTGTTGCTATTTATTCTTGAGAAAAAATAAAATATCTTTTTAGGAAAATATCTGTATTAATATGGACGAGGTCTTAATTGATCTTGGAATAGTGGTTTGTCTTTCACGGACGTCTCCACTGGAGTGATTATAACTTAGTCTGAAGGATTTCAAAGAAGCAGACGAAGCTGTTTAGAAAGTAGAGCTTTCAGGTTAAATCCACTGGATTTCCTTCTTTTATTGTTAAACACAAAGTAACTGAAGCAAGGTGATATATTCAGACCTTACAATCATTTCACTGTTGCTGTACATCCAGTCATTTGCTAAACGTGACATAATATGTATAATCTGTCAGAGCTTTAAAGCAGTGCTGTGTGTAAAGAAGCAGTGACATGTCAATACGGCAACATTAAAACTGAAGCTGAAGCCACATGTTGCACATGTGCAGGATTTAGCAAAAGGAAGCCCTCTGGGTGAATCCTAAATCTGAGATTTACAGTGTGGCAGCTGCTGAATGGAGGCTATCCATCATTCCACATTTTTCCACATGTTGAGACAATGTCCCACATGTAGAATTTGGAGAGAAACAGATTGAAGTCAGATCTGCATCAAGTGGAGGACAGATTTCAACAGGTTTTTTTTTCTGAAAAAAGGCTGTTTTTTGGGATTTTTTTACAGGTTATTTCAGACATTGATCTACCATGACATTATTTTACCTCAGATTGCCCATAGAGTACAATAATAATAATATAGTAATACCAGGAATTCCGTCTCTCCGAGATTAACAGTTTGTTATGCATTCTAATTGTCACCAAATGTCCTTGCTGAAGGAAAGTTCCACATTTCCATTTATGTCCCACTGAGACCTTGTGTGTGTATGTGTGTATATGTGTGTGTGTGCGTGCGTGCTCTGCCAAGTGTTTGTCTTTGGATAAACCCATGTTATATTCTGGGAAAAACCATTAAATCCAGGTCAAGAGAAAGAATGTGTGGATGAGTCCTCACACAGGTGGAAATGTCTGGGATGTGCAAACACGGCATCTGCCTTTGTGTCTATTTAAATGTCTGTGTGTCCCTGTGTGTGTGTGTGTGTGTGTGTGTGTGTGTGTGTCGGTTCCTCTGGCGGCTCCCCTGCTTGCCTCTAATTGGCTGTCTGTCTTGTCTCTTTGTCTCGGTGCATGTCCTCAGGCGACTCCAAAGAGAATCGCTTCGCCACAGACAGGGACGAGTACGGAGCTGACACCATGACGGAGATCCATGTGGTGGGACGCATCATCCTCAACCTGTGGAGGGTCATGAAGACCGAGGTGTGTGTCCCAACATGACCCCCCCCCCCCCACACCACCACCACCACCAGTCACATTCATCTCCTGACCTACTTTGTCTCAGTCCTTCAGTCTGTCAGCCAGGATTTCCCCAGATCCATTTATCGTCTTCACTGTAACATTCACTCCACTTGAATTTAAGACGTGTTTTTTTCCTCATTTTTTACTCAAAACATAATGCAGGTTAAAACTGAATGAACTTCAGCTCTGGTGTTGTGTTTGCGAGATAACCTTCATCTGCTGTTGTGTGCTGCAGCGTCCGGCTGTGAGCAGAGTTGTGTTTTTTGATCAACGATGCTGTTTAAAGAACACAAAGAATCTTCCTGGTCAAAGGCTGCCAGGAGCAACCATAAGTCAGACCCATCCTCTGGTTTTCAGTCATAGCCCAATGGAAATGGTAGCATGATGTTTTCAGGTTTTCTATATTTTCAGTGTCTTTTTCCCAAATTGAAGTTGAGTTAACACAGATTCATGGGATTTAGGCCACGTTTATCAAAAATTCAGAGGTTTTGGCAAAATTTCACAAACAAAACTCAAAAGCACAAACACTTTGACTGTCAGGTCCAACAGTTGGTCTGGAGCTGAGAGAGCTGATTTCATCACAAAGTCCTCTGCAGATATAGTTTGCCAAGGTTTCAGGGAATGAAAAGTGATCGTGTTGAAATTATTTAGACGAATTGAGTAGTTTGAGTCCAGCTGTAGTGATAGTTTGCATTTTTCAGCGATTATTAGGAAAGTCATGAAAAGTGTGAAATTAAAGATTGCCTTTTGTATTAATGGTCCCATATTGTGTGAAGTGTCTCCCATTAATGATATAGACGGACAGTTCATCATAGTCATCATGTTTTGTTCCACCGATGTAAGCTGAAAAGACTGTGGAGCAGAGTCTCAGTCGTACCTGTCACTCATTAATTTACTTTACAAGGATGTAAATTAATTTGGGATTAATTTTGAACATTACAGCACGTGTCACAATGAAACTAACCACGCAGTTTGTGTTACACACAAATGACATTTGCACAGGCATCAGTGTTGTGTTATTCACCTGTCGTCAGTGAATGCAACACACAGCAGAGGCAGATTACCCATCAGCACCTGAGACCACAGGAGCTGCAACAGAGGAATGAACCCAACTCAATACACGTTTCATGTTAATATTCTGATGTTTGAAGGTTATTTGTTTGTTCAAGTCAGAGTCCAACAAACAGCTCCCCAAACACATAAAATTAACAAAAACAAAAAAAATTTGTACAGTAATCTTTAAAAAAAATCTATTAAAAAATGTAAACCTTATTACCTCAGACAGATTTGACAACATGAAGTAAGTAGTGCTAGTTGTGTAAATCTGTTTGTCTGGTTCAGCTCAGCTTCCTGTTGGAGGTATCTAATCCTGCGTCCACATGCTATGGAAATTATGGTAAATACCGGTTACCAACTCAAAAACTGGACATGAACGCACCCTCACGTCTTAATTTCCACTGGAGAACTGGGAAAAAATGTTGATCCACCATCTGCTGAGATGAAAATAACCTTTGAACTTTTCAACATAGCGGAGAGCAATGAGGGATTCATGGCAAATGATAAATAAAGGTTTTATTAACATTTTCCTGCTGTTAGCTTATGATTCTGCACATTTATAGTATACACAATTTGCACAAAAAAAATGTAATTTACAAAAAAATGCATTGTAGCAGATCCACACATCCAAAACTGTTTTACCCAAGTAGTAGGTCACGATAAACTGTCAGCCATTTTTTATTTCACTACGACAACAAAAGCACTTGAACACAACGCACTGGTAATTTCAAATTCACTAGTGGAAAGGATCATCTTCCCGACAGCACCTGAAGGCATCACGTGTCTCACACCAAATGTACATGTTCTCATGCAGTGAAAATAACTTCATAAATGACAACTTCATGGAGCAAAAAGATGACACAGCATTTAATGAAAGGAGGCTGACGATCAGGCAGGGGTGAAGGTTAATTACCATGGTAACGGTGATGCTCTGCCCGTTCCATTTTATGTTTGTGCAAAATCATCAATACAGTCATTGTGAAACACGACACGACCCAGCTTTATATTTTTTGTGACCATTCCTCAGGTTTGCAAACATGCTCTCATGTTTCCTCTAGTCTTACTGAACATGTGAATGTGTATGTTTTGTTTTTTAAAGTGTCTGATTTTTAAAATTTGGATGTGAACTGTTTTCCAGGCATCGCTGAACAACTACAGCTTTGAGAATGTGGCGTTCCATGTGCTCCACCAGCGCTTCCCCTTGTACAGCCCTCGCACACTGTCTGACTGGTTCGACCACAACACTGACGTCTACAGGTCTGACCCAATACACACACACACACACACTCTCTCACTACTGCAGATACAAACCTGATGTGGCTGCTGTGTCCTGTCAGATGGAAGATGGTGGACCACTACATGAGCCGGGTGTGCGGGTCCATGCAGCTCCTGCAGCAGCATGACATCATCGGCAGAACCAGCGAACTGGCCCGGGTCTTCGGGATCCAGTTCTACCATGTTCTGACCCGAGGCTCACAGGTACCAGCACCCACTCTGTCCATTCTGTCCACTCTGTCCACTGTGTCCACTGTCACTGCACCTCAGCACTTCTCCTGCCTTCACGTGTTGTGGGAATTATGGTAAATTCTAGCTAAAAACTCAAAAATTGGACATGAACGCCCCCTCACGATGTATTTTCCACTGGAGAACTGGGAAAATATTTTGACCCACGAGATGAAAATAAATTTTGACCTTTACAGCTAAATAAACAATGCTTTTATTAACATTTTGCTGCTGTTAGCTGATGATTTTGCACATTTATAGCATACACAATTTGCAAAAAAACAATTACGAAAAAAAGCTCTGTATCAGATGAATGAACTGTTTTACCCAGGTAGCAGGTCATGATAAATTGTCAGTCATTTTTTATTTCACTACGACAACAAAAGCATTTGAACACAACGCACTTGTAATTTCAAACTCACAAATGGAAAGGATCATCTTCCCGACAGCATGCGAAGGCAGCGTTAGACAACACTGAGTACATTTACAGCTGAAAAATATGCCATAAAAGATAGAAACTCCCAAAAGATAAAAATCCTATCGAGCTGCCTCTGTTTGTTGCTACCAGGGCTAATGAAGGGATATTTGTGCATATCAGAAATGTTCCTCTGTCATAATATGGATTTTCTTCAGTACAGACTGAGAACAGGGACCAAGTGTTGACGCCAACAAATGGTACTCATATTCCAAATGTGCTGAAATGTACAGTACATCCAAAGAATCTTCATAAATACAGAATAATATAGACATATACCCTATGATTGCTGTGTTTACATGCACACTAATACTCTACATATGACATTATTGTGAATATAACATGTCATGTAAACATCACATTCTGTTTAGTTATTCTGAATCAGGCCATTTCCAAATAACAGAGTAGAACATATGCTGATATTATTCTGGTTTTATGGCGATTCTTTTGACATGTATGTGTATAGTGCATTTGTTTTAATGCAGGTCATGACATAAAGTCAACAGTTCTCGTCAGAAAAGGAAACACATCTACTGTTAAACATTAAGACAGAGGGAATCAAACGGTTTATGCCTTTGAGCAGATATACAAAAGCTGAACTTTTCCAGAAGTGGGGTATGCATGACTGTATGTAAGCAGGTATATTAGTGGAATATTCCTTTACATTAGTCATGTAAACACCTAATGAGGAAGTTTGTCTTTCCAGAATAAGAGCATAAATTTGAATATTTTGTGCATATAAATGTATTCAGTGAGCATGACCATAACAATTTGATAAGTGTTAGTAATCAGATAATAGTTTAGGTTCTCCTATCTATTATTGGATTTCTTTTGGAGTACATATGTACATAGTGACGGTTGAATCAAACTTCCTGTTACTGTCTTCAGCTCAGGTTTGACTACATCACTTCCGTTTTGTGCGATTTAATTGTTTTTACACATGCACAGATGTTATAAGAACAACATAAATCAGACTAACCTGTATACATGCATGAGGACATCAGAGTATTGGGGAGACATCCAGGTGTGTTAATCTGATTTCTCATAATCAGATTACTGCTGTTCATATGATCACTTGAATAATCTGATAATTTGGCAGGCAATGATCAGAGTATTAGTGTGAATGTAAACGGGCTCAATGTCTCAGTCAGAAAATGCATCTTTTCGGCTAAGAGTAAGACGTCCTTATTCTAAACTGTGTGCTTGGTGCTCCTCTGTTATTATCTTAAAGCTCTCCAACGCTTCCACGCCACTGTATAAATGATATGAAACTATGATCTGAAGGCTGTTCCAGGTGTCTTTGATAAATGTAGTTGTATTAATGGTGGATCTGATGACTGCCTGGACGTGCTCTGCAGACGATCGCCCTGACTCTGCACTTCCTCTGCTTATAGCTCTGCAGCATCTCTCAGCTCAGTGTTTTCCTCCTCCTCACTGCACCTGTACTCACAGCTTTATTCTCAGGGCTTCTTTACTGTGGGATTCTGCGGCAGCTGTACCCTAGTTACCCCGGACCCAATGTCAGACACATGACAGATTAATAGTGGAGCATTTAGCAGATCAAGAGCCTGAGAGTTCCCTGAGGCGTTAGAGAAACCAGAGCCACAGGAAGAGGGAATATCCAGCTTAGAGGAACACACACTCCAGATAAAAGTAGACCAGAACGTCACTGGGGCAGCTGCACCTACGACATGATGACTATTTCCAAAAATGCTATGATTGTTGTTATATGTCTTTTCATTTGTCTGGTGGTTAACTGAGTAATTTGGGGTGTTGGATGGAGAATTTTGATATTTCATCAAAGAAACAATTTCTCATCCATGTACAGTTACTGTAACAGTAATCAGAGGGAGAATTATTTATAATAAGGTGCTTGAAAGAGACATACTGTACGTTTATAGATAATAAGCACCTTGCAAGTTTGTATTATGTGCTTTTGAGCTTCACCACAAAAATGTTATAGTTATATGTCATTTTTATTTACATTTTATCATCGTTGACAAGTTGTGGTGCTCATTCCAGCCAGGGGAATGGTCTAAATAGGATAATATGTTAATAAATGCATGATATAACATGGATGTTTCCTTTAGGATAAGTGGGTTGTCCACAGACTGCAGGGCTACTGTTAATTTATCAGTACACAGACTTAAGTATGTGGTCCATTTAACACAGCATTTATTAACCTTAATAAAACTTTTTTTTTAGCTTTTTATCCATGTTGCAAAAAGCATACTTAACATTTAATATATGTATAATACAGTATTATGCACCTTAAACAATATGTGTGTTTGTGATACTGCTGTGAAACAAATATACTAAACTCAGGGACCTTTATTAATGACAAGTGTCTTTATAAGTAGCTCATTACCAACACTTATTACACATACTCTGTATGAAACTTTCCCAAATAAGGTTTCAGTTAAGCTGTGACACATGGTGTTTGTGTATAGCCTGAAAACCTGTGAATAACAGAGAGTTCTTGACAAATCATGATGTCCAGCCATGATCCGGTTTGGTGGGTTTGACCATCATTACTCACCATCCTTCACACAAAGTCGTTTTTATTCACATAGCACGAACACATTCAGCTTTACAGTATGTAGTAACCGTGGCAACTGTAGTAACTGTACGTCGTGTTATCTGTTCATTTTGTCATCACATTAGAAATCTACAACTACTAAGGCTGTCACATGGACCTGGAACGACTGGTGTTTGTCATTGTCCTGTTGGTTGTGTTTCTACAGTACCGTGTTGAGTCCATGATGCTCCGCGTGGCCAAACCTCTGAACTACATCCCGGTGACACCCAGCATCCAGCAGCGAGCCCATCAGAGAGCGCCGCAGTGCCTCCCTCTGGTCATGGAGCCCGAGTCCCGCTTTTACAGCAACTCTGTGGTGGTCCTGGACTTCCAGTCGCTCTACCCCTCCATAGTCATCGCATACAACTACTGCTACTCCACCTGTCTGGGCCACGTGGACAGCCTGGGAACGTAAGCTCCAGCCTGTACTCCAACCTGCTTAGGCTGCATGTCTGCCAGGGAGCCGGCTTCCAGCGCTCATTATTTTTAATGGAACAGACACGCTGAGCGCCGTGCGCGTTGTTCACAGCTCAGAGCAGCGAGCGCTGGAAGTTGGGATGTATTTCACTTCTTTTCTGCTGGATTGCTTTAGTTGCATAGCAACAGCAGGAGCCGTGAACAGCTCTTTCAAACATGCGTATATCTGCTCCTCCAAGGTAAAAGAAAAAAATAAGTGCTGGCAGACATTCACAGGATTCACGCTCTTCATTCTCAGCCAAGTAGAAAGTGCCAAATTAATGGGAAGAGCAGGGGAAGTCTCCCAGCCATGTCAGTCCCTCAGTTTGTACATCAGTCCGTCTGCCTCGGTCACGTCCCCTTCTTTTTAACTGTTTCATCAAAAGCTCCTCATATCGTTGAATGTTAATTTCAGTTTTTTATGTACCATCAGTCGGTAGAATCAACTGGGATTTGAAGACATTGTTGAATGGCTGCACTGAAGCTGTGATAATTGGCTCCAAACCCAGCTGTTGGTGGACGTGGTGAAATCCAAACAGACGTCCTCATGCTCACTTGTCTCCATTTCAGGACTGATGAGTTTAAGTTCGGCTGCACCTCCCTCCGAGTCCCCCCTGAACTCCTCTACCAGCTCCGCAATGACATCACCGTGTCCCCCAACGGCATCGCCTTCGTCAAGGTACGACCTCCCCCCACCCTGTGACCACACCCACGGCGCTGTCCTGAAAACCCCACCCCCCCACTTCTGTCACACTCTGCATCCTTCCACTCATTCAGTCCAGTCACTCAGTCACTGATGTGGGCGGGGCTGGGTTTGGTGCTGCACCGCTGGATTCTGGCAAGAAGTGAAGTTAATCCAAACCTGCAGCTTTGACCAAGAACACAGAGCAGAACCTGTGCTGTGGGTTTGATCTAAAAAACACATACTGGTTTTTACAGTTTCCAAAATCCACATGTATTTCTGACTTGCTTTTAAAAACGTCAGCAGTTAACCAAAGTGCACACAATCAAAAATGATAAAGACAATGAACACAAGAAATGGTCTAAAAAGCCCAAATGCAATCACACAAACATTAATTCTCTCAGTGCGTGAAAAGCCAAGGACTGAAATCCCTGGCGGCTGTTTGTGTGCTGCCATGCGTGGGTTATAATCCAGCACCATTTCTACATGTTTGTTGTGAAAACTTCATCATTAAATAACCCTCCTAACTTTATCAACTTTTTTTTTTTTTTTTTACTTTTTAACTGTTTGCCTCAGACTTTTTGGAGTCCCCACCAAACAGCACATTCATTTCACATGGTTTAGCCTCTGAGTCACAGGTGTCAAACATATGGCCCGTGGGCCAAAACCAGCCCGCCAAAGGGTCCAGTCCGGCCCGTGAGATGAATTTGTGAAATGCAAAAATTGCACTGTAGATATGATATTATCAATCAAGGATGTTAAAATCATTTTGGTTCAGGTTCCACATTCAGCCCAGTATGATTTAAGTGCATTAGACCAGTAAAATATTGTCATAATAACCTATAAATAATGACAACTCCAAAGTTTTGTCTTTGTTTTAGTGTTAAAAAGTAACATTACATGAAAATATTTATATTTACAAACTATCCTTTCACAAAAAATATGAATAACCTGAAAAAATATGAATAACCTGAAATGTCTTAAGTGAAATTTTTACAATATTTTGTCTGTTACTAAATGTTTTGTGTATTTGTAGATCCACTGTGATCTGTAAGTTGTGATGCACGTGTAAAATGATAAACTGTGGCATAATATTGTTAAAATTGCAACTTCAAATCAGATCAAATCAAATTTTATTTATATAGCACCAAATCATAACAGAAGTTATCTCATGACACTTTACATATAGAGCTGGTC
>JAPQRQ010000017.1:21630206-21644810 GCA_037367365.1 Apogon talboti | reverse complement strand
AAGAAGTGGGGAGCACGCGTTGTGTACGGAGACACAGACAGGTATGGACACACAGACGGGTACAGAGACACAGACAGATGCGTATTGAGACACAGATAGGTACAGAGACACAGACAGGTACGGACACACAGACGGGTACAGAGAGACAGACAGGTACAGAGACACAGACGGGTACTGAGACACAGACAGGTACGGACACACAGACAGGTACAGAGACACAGATGGGTACAGAAACATAGACAGGTACTGAGACAGAGACAGGTACTTAGACACAGATGGGTCCTCAGACACAGACAGGTCCTCAGACACAGGCAGGTCCACAGACAGGTCCTCAGACTCAGACAGGTCCATAGACACAGACAGGTCCACAGACAGGTCCTCAGACTCAGACACAGACAGGTCCTCAGACTCAGACACAGACAGGTCCTCAGACTCAGACAGGTCCTCAGACTCAGACAGGTCCACAGACAGGTCCACAGACAGGTCCTCAGACTCAGACTGAGGGTGCTGGTTCACTCTGCGTTGGTGTTTGTAGACTGTAAGTTCTGATTCAGTGAAAGGAAGTTGACTTCCTTTTTCACACACTTTTCATCCAACAAAATAATTTTAACCAGAACAAAAACAGATAAGTGCCTTTGTTTATTAACCATCTGAAACTGAAATGAACCCTTCAAGCCCTCATTGATCTTTTGTTTGGTTGCTGGTTCTGTTTAGTTGTTCCAGCCCTTGTGTGTGTGTGTGCGTGTGTGCGTGTGTGTGTGTGTGCGTGTGCTTCAGAGGTGTTGGCTCAGATATGAGTAGGAATGAGATCCCGTTCACACACTGAATAACCAAGTGTGTGATAGTGGATGTCTGACCTCGTGTGCTCATGACCCACTCCACTGCAAAATCAATCTGCTGTTGTCTGACTGTGATGAGCAGAGGTACAGTTCACATGTACGGCTACGAGTCCAGGATCATTACAGTGAAAACCAACTGCTCTGCTTTCAGCTGGTTTGACATTGATGAGATAAAACATCCCCTTCAGTCAGAGAACCTCAGGACATGGATGTCCAACCACACTGTCCTGTGTCCAAAAGCTTCTACTGATCTAAACTGTTTAATACCTGTTGATCCACTAATCAATACATGTAAATAACTGGTGTAAAATGCACCTTGACATCGGTTCAGTGACATTCTTTTTGCCTCCAGTGTCTTTGTTGTGACAGTGGACACACCGTCTTCTTCAGTAAAACCCATATATTTAACAGCTGACAGTGGATGGAGGCACATGGTTTATGTTCAGTTAATGATATATTTGACTGAAAAGGTCACTTTTTATTCAGTTTTCTGTTTTTGATAAAACCTTCAACTTTAATCTGAGCTTCTATGAACATCTGCATTATCAGTAAATTAAATGTAGGAAAATATGTGATTTTCACTTAAAAATGCAAAATACAGAAGATAACATTATAATAAATGGTGTTAAAATCACTTAGGAAAGGTTAAATGTAGTTATATAAAACATAGGGTCTTTATGGGTTAATTGTCGTTACACATGCTCAGATGTAAAAGAACCAAATAAATCAGATTAACCTGTATATACATGTGGGAACACATCTGGTTTTATGTAGAATTAATGATAGATTTTGCTGTTTTGATATAACCTTTGAATTTAGTCAGTTTTCATGAACATCTACATGATCAGTGAATTAAATATAGAAAAATATATGATTAACACTGGAAAAAAGCCAACTGCAGATAATAGTGTTATATTAACTGTTGGTCCTGGTTAAATGTAGGGGTTATGGGTTAAAAAGCAGCACAAAGCCATTGGACCAGCTGTGTTTGGACGCTCACAGAAGCAGATGCGGTTGTTTTTGTGTTACCCTGCAGAGACATAACAAAGATAAAAGAAAAACAGTGAATGACAGTGTTGTGTTGTGTGTCGCAGCATGTTTGTGTTGCTGAAGGGAGCCACTAAAGAGCAGGCCTTCAAGATCGGCAACGAGATCGCAGAGGCCGTGACCTCCACCAACCCCAAGCCCGTCAAACTCAAGTTTGAGAAGGTGATGGCACACACCAGTCCTCATATTGACTGGATATATGGACATCATCATGAAGATCAGATAAACATGTGACTTCTGTTTGTGTCTGTCGTCGCTGCCTCTGGGTTTCATCAAGTTGACTGTTTGGTTCCTGTTTGGTTCCTGTTTGTCTTGTTCCATCCTTGGTTTTCATCTTGTTGCATCTTTCTGCTCTTTACATCTTTTATGTAATTCTTGTCACATTTTTCCGTGTCTTTTGTTGTGTCTTTTGTGCTTCATTCCACCTTTTCCATCCTTTGAATGTAAAACCATGGTAACCATCTGGTGTCCTGATCTTTGACTCAGGAGCAAAGATCAGCTTTTAAACCTGAAGGAAACTGATTTGACATACTGTATATGGTGCTAGTTATCAACTGATTTCCATCACATTACTGCTCTTATTGCCAAGGCCGCTGGTCACATGACCTCAGTAGACACATTCAGGCTTCATTCTGTGTGTGTGTGTGTGTGTGTGTGTTCAGGTTTACTTGCCATGCGTGCTGCAGACTAAGAAGCGCTACGTGGGATACATGTACGAGAGCCTGGACCAGAAGGAGCCCGTGTTCGACGCCAAAGGGATTGAGACGGTGCGGCGCGACGGCTGCCCCGCTGTTTCCAAGGTAACAGGCAAAACGTCCCCGTACCTCCCCCTCCTCTGCGCGTCTGCGCTCTACACCAATCCCAGCCTCATCAGACGGGTTCTCATTTACTCCGACCGCTCAGCTGGTGTCGATCAGGGGAAAGGTCCCGCTGGTTCTGTGTCTGGACTCTGACAGGCTCTGCGTTAACGCTGCCATTTAGACCAGCACTTCCTGACTCACACACACTCACTTCACCTCTAAATAGGTCTGAACTCCTCAGGATGAGACGCGTCAGCCTCATGTTTGTGCTCTTGTTGAACTCAGTCTAAGTCCTCTTCATCTGTCACTCGTTCATTCATGACTCCTCCTCCTCCTCAGATTCTGGAGCGGTCCATTAAGCTGCTGTTTGAGACGCGGGACATCAGCCAAGTCAAGCAGTTTGTGCAGCACCAGTGCCTGAAGGTTCTGGACGGCCGGGCCAGCATGCAGGACCTGACCTTCGCTAAGGAGTACCGGGGCAGCGGCTCGTACCGGCCCGGAGCCTGTGTCCCAGCTCTGGAGCTCACCAGGTGTGTGTGATTCAGACCACACCGCGTCCACAAAACACACACAAGCACTGGGAGTCCTAGGTTTCACATGGCTGAGTGTGTGTGTGTGTGTGTGTGTGTGTGTGTGTGTGTGTGTGTGTGTGTCAACTCCACTTACAGTACTGGCTGTGAATCCAATTACTCCTTCCCCACAGTGCTCATTGTCTGGCTGCAGCAGCCTGCTTGTACAGTACCTGAGTCTGTTGCCTAGCAACCCAGCTATTAATGGGTGAAAAAAAAATAACTGATTTCAGAGTCGTATGTAAGAGGAAAATAATCATCCTCATTCATGTTTATCTTCAGTGTTGATCAGTGCAGATGGAGCAGACACAGGAGGGTTGTTTGGTGAAGATGACTGTAGTATTTAGTCCACGTACACATTCTAACTGTGATAAATGTTGAAGGTACTGTCCACAGTGTCCATGTGGAACTGGACACTGTTGCAGAACCAGGCTGTTTGTTCCAGCAGTGGGAGGCACATATTCACTGGTGTTTTGGGTCGGGTTTTGGGTCGGGTCTGGGCGACAGTAGAGGATCAGAGGCTCAGTCGTCCTTAAGGTGCTGCTCCACATGTGTTAAATGTGAAAGCAGTGCCACCGTCGTCCTCAACAGGTCCTGGATCAGTTCAGTCTGTCAGTCTTACTGAAAGCCTTCACCGCTGAACCGAGCCAAATCCTTTAACCGACAGTTTGGCTCAACTCCAAACACAAACCAAAACTAAAAAACATGAGGCGTGGTATGTGTTTACAGAGTCCACTGAAATCCTCCTTCAGTGGACGAGATGTGAGACATGATGTCCCAGATGAATCCAGATTAAAGCCTTTATAGTTTAGAGTCAGCTGTCGCCTTCAGTTGTTCAGTTCACTCGTCATGACTTTTCTCTTGTATTTTATTCTGTCTGTATGGTTTGTGGACTCATGTCTCTGTTATCGTTGAATGTTTTCTCAGTTTGTCTGATTTAAATGTTGCTCATTTAGACACTTCCTTCTGTCCCGTTTGGTCAAATGAGACTCTGTTCATTCAGTCGAGTCCCTGTGAATGAAGGTGTTGCAGCCTTTTCAGAATCACAGCTTGTTACATTAGACGTTGTGGTCATTGTGTTGTGTTGTGTTCCTCCAGGCGTATGATGGCGTACGACCGGCGTCTGGAGCCTCGTGTTGGCGAGCGGGTGCCCTACGTGGTGGTGTATGGGATGCCCGGCGTGCCCCTCATCCAGCTGGTGCGTCGTCCCATGGAGGTTCTTCAAGACCCCAGCCTGCGCCTCAACGCCACCTACTACATCACCAAACAGATCCTGCCGCCGCTGGCGCGCATGTTCCAGCTGATCGGCGTGGACGTGTTCGGCTGGTACCAGGAGCTGCCCCGGGTGAGGAGGAGGGTCATGTGACTGATACGTGAACGATCAGGTTCTCTGTGTTTCCGTTTTAGTCCAGTTAAAGGCTGTTTTTTCATTGGGTTTAATCAGTGAAAAACCAACAGAACAAAGGACAAAGAAAATAGTCCTTTACTTCCAGCTGAGGACTCATAAAGTCTTTGTGTCAGTGTTGAGGACTGGATCAGAACTCTGACAGCGCACATACGCCACCTGCTGGTGGAGCACAGGACCAACAGTGCACGACCGTCCACTGGAGACCAGGGTCATTTAATCGATAAGTTGTAACTTTAACTGTGAGAAAAAGTGGAAAATTTACTTCAAAATCCAAATAGATTTAAGTCACTTTCACATGAAATAAAGCATAAAAAAATCTGTACCTTAGAACCGTTCACTTTACACTGTGATCTTATATAATATTTCTGCTCTGTGGAAATAAACGACATCTAAACACCGTTAAGACCAGATCTGTCCCATATGTGAAGGTCTCGTCCTCTTCACATTGTCCAAACCACAAACACCTTTGGAGACTCAGACACAGGAATTTGTACCTGATTTTCTGAGGTGGTGCATTTATTAACATTCGGTAGCCATGGTAACACCACTGTTTGATTGAAAGGTAACCGTGTGTATTTGCCCTTTATCTAAAAATCAACATAATTGAATTCATCCTGGAGCACACGGCTCTGATGTGGTCTGTGTTTATCATCAGAGTAATGAGCTCTGTTCCCTAAAACATACACATTGTCAGATGTAGAGTCAGAGTGTGTTGTTGGCAGATAAATGTGCCTGTTTGTGAAATATACGTTTGCTTTGGCTGAATTCTATGAATGCACATCATGATGAAGTGTGGGTCCCATAATGAGACCCGTTAAGGTTCTGACACCTGCAGTAGAACGGGTCGGATGTGTGAGCTGATGGTGTGGCTGGAGTCTGTCCAAACTGTCCTTCAGATGTGGACCTAGACCCGCCACACTGAGGACACTTCACCCTCCTCACATTCTCTCACGTCCTCCTCGCGTCCGTCCGCGTTGCGCCTCTTGTCCACTCAGTCCTACTGTTTCCTGTTACCGTGGTTTGACTCCGTCTCTGGTCTCCAGGTCCATAAGGCGTCCTGCTCCTCGTCTGTGGGAGGAGAGGAATCCGGCAGGAAGGGAACCATCTCGCAGTACTTCACCACGCTGCACTGCCCCGTGTGCGACGAGCTGACCCAGCTGGGCGTGTGTTCGCGCTGCCGCACAGAACCCCAACGCGTCGCCGTCAAACTCTACCAGGACATGAGACAGTGGGAGAGTCGGCAAGAGCAGCTGCTCAAGGTGAGACAGGAGGAAGACCTGAAGGAGTCAGGAACATGTAGCAGGACTCACATCCAAGAGTCTGATGGAATTACACTGTATGTGTAACAACGACCACAGCCTCCTGTAACCATTAGTACTAAGTATGTGTTTGGTGGGTCACATTCTGTCACTACTCTGCTACTTCACACCAGATCAATATACCACAGTATCTGCGAGGGAGGGGTTCTATCCCATAATCTGTGATAAAAGCTGTTCTGTCATTACGTGGTCATGCCGCTGAAATATACATATACATATTAATTTAAGTGTAAAACCGAAATGACTGTTTGTACCAGTCAGTAAACAACTCACACACAGTATCAGCTGCATATTACACACTACTGCTTTACAGTAACAGGTTGTGTTGTATTATTCAGGCTTTTTGCATATTGTAGAAGTAGGATCATTGTTGAGTGGAATATCAAGTCGAAATAATAAAGTCCTAAATAGATAAATTCAGATTAATACAAGGAACTATCTCAACATGATCAGAATTTGACACAGAAGCAGTTTTATATTAAATATTGACCTACATTCACATCTCACCTTGGCTTTGTGCATGGAGCCTCTGTATGTCAAATCAAATATAATTAATATCACGTCAAATCATAACCGTAGTTCTGTGATACTTTCCATGTAGAGCCGGTCTAAACCGGACTCTTAAACCCATGTACAGACACCAACAGAATCCTGCAGGAGTAAACACAGTGGAAGGAAAAAGCACCTTTAACAGGTAGAACCCTGGAGTAGACCCCGCCTCCTGGAGGGTGGACCACTGACATGAGACATGACCAGTTAAAGGCTTACAGACAGAGTGGTTGTCCTCTACTTCCAGCAGGTCCAGAGTCTGTCTCCTCCCTCCTGTCTTAACCCTAGATAATGTAAATGTCTGTCTTCTGTGTCCAGATTTGTAGGAACTGCAGCGGCTGTGCAGAGCGCCAGGTGCCCTGTGTGTCCCTGGACTGTCCTGTCCTCTACAAGCTGTCCCGGGTCAACAGACAGCTCTCCAAGGCGCCCTACCTCCGACAGCTGCTGGAGCAGTTCTGATTGGCTCCTGAACCCTGGGAGCTCCGTGCTGACTTTGGTGCTACTCGCAGACCCCGCCCCCTCATCCTCAGTGTTTGATTGTTCATTCAGTTGTAATAGTTTCAATGGTGCTTCAATTGAACCCTGTTGGGTTTTCATTCTGTCTTGTAATTGTTATTTGTTATACAAGTATTTCTCTGCGCGTGCAGACTGTCTGGTTGGAGCCTCCTGTGTGGAGGCGCTGTGGGAGTGGGGAGCGCCTCCCCAGCCCACCCCGCTCCTTGGGGCTTGTGTTGTCTTCATGCTTGTTTGCTGCCGTCTTCATTCGCTGCTACGGGCCGAGTGACGCTGTGATGTCACAGCTGCAGACTGCCTGACATGGAACTAGGTGCAGTCCAATCAAGGATGACGTGTTGTGTGTTGTAAGCGCTGTAGCAGTTTTTACTCATGGGTTTAAGGAGCTTCAAACCACTAACTTACTATACTTCGTTTTTATACTGACTGCAGCCTGGTGTAAATAGTCCCACCTCTACCATCACTGTGCATTAATTATGTAAAGGAACGCTCGGGCCATGAATGCAATCCCGTCTCTTTCAGGCGTCCGGTTAAAGGATGAGTCTGTCATGTTTCTTTGAACATTGATTGTATTCCATTACAGCAGATTCACCGTCTGCTGACAGAGTGGGAACTGGAATCACTTGGGTTTTTTTTAATCTGGGACTGTTGCAATATTGTATTTTGATAATTTATGTCATGAAGAGTCTATTATTCCCTTGTGCATATATGGTTTGTGTATGTTTCAGACTTCTGTGCAAAAAGGTGTCATCAAATCACATAAAGATCAAATTTCCAAACAGGTTCCCAAACAGCCATACACAGGCTCTGTGTATTTGTAGAAATGTAAAAATGATTAATATGAAGGAGGTGTTTTTTTGGGTGTTTTTAATGGACATTGCTGTGGGTGGAGGTTTAAGATTGATATAATAAAAAGTCAATGTATTAAAATGCCTTCAGTTTTCTTTTTAAAAATTCAGAGATCACAGTGACATCACATGATTTAGAGAAACACAAGCCACGTGACACAGTACAGTACAACAAAACAACCCCCGACCTGATCTGTACACTAAATACAAAAGCCCCTCGTTCCCCTTCAATCACCTCGTCACTGTCACAGTGCAAAATTAAATCACATTTTCAGACGACGCGTTTGGCAGCAGGCTGTTGTGATGATGAGGAGGGCGGAACCAACCAACATTCACTCTGCCCAAGTGTCCCCGAGCAAGGCACTGATATCCTGTCAGCTGTGGGACTTCCACACAGAACCGTTGTGCAGAGTCAAAACATGAATATGAAGTGCAGCAGTGGAGCTCAAACCTGATCCTTCATGACCCGGAAGGATCCAAATGCTTCAAGTCCGACACTCAGGAGCTGTTGTGTTATTAAAGGAGCAATTTGAAATGTTCATGCTGAGCTGAAAACATACAAATATCAACAGAGGGCGACAGGAGGTCTTCTACTGCAGGGATAGCAGTTAGCATGCTAAGCAGCTAGCGGTGGCCTGTTCCATGCCCTCAGAGGTGCTACTCATAAAGATGGATATGAAGTAACAACAGACAGTCCAATCTGAGTCACCTGTGTTGTGCTGCAGCTGGTAAAAATAATCTAAATTTGATCATATGAATAAGAATGGAATAGAAAGCTCAATTTAATTTCTTTGGTTTTTCTGACGCAAATAGCACATAATAAAATAAACACTTCTCTTCCTTAATGTATTTATTTCTCTTGGACGTTGTTGATCCTCTTCTGCCATTTTCTTGTTGACGTCTAAAGCTCCACTGACCGAAGACAAACCATCAGGCCTGGACTTCACCTCCTCGTGTGAGACGTGGTACTTGCATATGAATTGGGTTTAGATAGAAATGATGCATCTTGGGTTCATCCCTAATTCTAACCAGTGCACACATTAAGAGGGAAATGAGAATCTTGAACATCTAAGCAAATACACAGTAAAGGAGACGAGAGAGGAATCTTCAGAGGTTTAGTTGTAATTCATCAGATCCCTCTGAGGACCTTCAGTCAGACAAATGCTGATAAATACGGTATAAAATGGAGCCAATATGTTCTTAAATGTGATCATCTATCCTTGTACTACTGCCTCTGGTTCATGAGTTGATGCAGACTGAGCTGGGACTCTTATTGGTCCATTATGTTATTGTTAAATCCATGCCTTCATGAACCACACAACCTGAGGTGGAAACTTTCAGTGACAGCTGGAGTGGAACTGCCACTGCATCCCACCGCTGGAGACCAACCTCACAGAGTTTCTTGTGGACTGCTAAATCAGACCTGGATAATTAGTGACCCCATGTCTTGTCAAACACTGCCTCCCTCTGTTGGTATTTGAGTTAGGTTTTGGTAGATCTTAAAAACTGCCCCGATAAGCTGCTTGTTTCAGACAGTAGCCAGTGTCGCAGAGCTGGCACAGCTAATGATGAGACATGAGGAGAGGACACATGTAGAGACGTGGCTGTCCGAGTCCACCTCAGAATACCTCAGTCCACCTCAGTCCACCTCAGTCCCTCTTCTCCCGGTCCAGAGACAGCAGCAGTTTACGTTTGGGCGAGTCTCCAACCAGAGAGATGGTGTCAGAGAAAGACACTGCAGCGACACTCTCCATCCCCTGGCTGCTGTTGGAGGCGGAGCTTCCAGTCAGCGCAGTGACGTCAGGCGGGGCGGACACCTTACTGGGGGAATTACCGAGGCTGGCCGTGTCATCCATCTCGATCACCTCGAAGTCGGCGTCGTTCCACTGATCAGCCTCATTGTCCTGCTCTTCATCCTCCTCCTCCTCGTTGGCTCCTGAGTCCAGCAGCGCCTGGCGGTACTCGCTGTCATCCGCCTCAGGTTGAGCCCTGATGCGTGGTTTCCTGCTCTGGCCGCCGCTGGGGGCTGAGGCCAGCTTGTACATGACGGGGAACAGGATGGCGGTGAAAGTGGCAGTGATGAGCGCCAGGTACATGAGGAGGGGGTGGGTGTGGAACTTCCCCAACAGGAAGCCCAGCAGGGCAGGCAGCACCATCTCGCCCAGCGCTGCACCTACCACAAACACCGCCGCCGTGTGGCCTGTCACGGTGGTGTACTGCTCCACCCAGGAGATCCCACTAGGGAAGGTGGTGGCCATGGACGCCCCGTAGAGGCCGGTGCACACCCACAGGGCCACAAACTGCCTGCTGAACAGACACAGCAGCAGAGAGGACACAGTGGACCCCACCAGACTGAGCAGGATCATCGTACCCGGGTAAATGCAGGCCGCAAAGAAGATGGCCAAACCCCGGCAGGCGGCGAAGGTACCCCAGAACAGAGAGTTAATCCCAGCCGCCTCCGCCTGATCCATGTGGACGTAGTCCTTAGCATAGGTGAAGATGTAGGAACCATACGCCACCTCAGCACCAACGTACGCAAAGAAGAAGAAGAAGAGCAGGCAGATGATCGCCATGTGGCGTTTGGCCACCAGCGGCTTTCCTGAAGACGTGCGTGCTTTGTCACGTGACATGCTGCCGCGAGAGTACAGGATGAAGAAGAGGAAGGAGATGAGGAAGACAAAAGAGCCGATGACGATATAGGCCCACATGGACTTGCTGATGGTGGAGGGGACCATCGGGGTTTTGGGGACCGGGCCTGTGGTGGTGGGTGTGTTGATGGTACTGTTGGTACCGTTGACAGATCCACTTGCGGTCCTGCTGCTGATGTCAGATCCAAACACCAGTTTGGCGATGATGGGAGACGCGAAGGCCCCGGCGGCGAAGCTGAAGTGCAGAGCCTGCATGTGAGGGCCGGCCTGTTCTCCCCATGTGTTCAGGATGAGAACGTTCCCACCTGTCAGGACAAGACACACACACACACAGTATTAGAACCACACACACACACACACATGTGTTTCCACCACGTTTTTAACTCCTGTTATCAGTTTGTGCACAAAAACCTGAGTGGAAACAGGAAATTAAATACTAATGACATGATGGCAGAGTAACACTACCAAATCTGTGGAAAATTCTAGGAAGAAACTGGAGTTAGAAACCATGTATTATGAGAGTCGGATGTGGATCAGCTGTTCAGAACCTAAAACTAAAGCCTGGTTCAGGTTTTTAATATAATACACTAAAATGTGGGTCAAAAGCCTGTGGTTCCATCCACCAGCTCTGGTACAAAATAGTACATTTAACAGTTTAAAGGCCACATCAAACTGACCTTAAGTCCACTTCTATATCTCATTAGTGAAATGATGGATCACACACCAGACGACCGGAGCTGGATGACTGCGAACGGTTTCAGTTTTAGTCCTGTGACTTACATGGACAGATAGGACAAGTTACATCTACTACTAACAGGCATGTACAGCTGATGTCCATGAACTCAAAAACAGTCATCAATCTGTGTGTTTTAGTTGATTTTCTGAAAGCTCTGCTGTCTTATTGTCCTGACACGACTTCACACTCCAGGTTGAATCACAGCCTCAGGCAGACGTCGAAAAGACTTCCAGAAAAGTGCTAAAGCACGCAATGGTTTTTTTTATGCCCTATTTATGCACACAAATGTAGTCATACACAATCTTGTTAATTTGTAAAAACACACACATCTAAACTGTACGACAGAGCAGTGGGTGTGAAACCTGCAGCACACGAACACTGAACCAGGACCTCAAATCTGATTTTCTGAATTATTCGGACTTCATTGTCTTAAAATGTCATAAATACACTACTGTACAGACGTGGTAGGCTGTCATTAACTTTGTTGTGTTAGCAAAATTAGAAAGAGAAAGGTGCATTTCTCACCCACTGCATAAAAACACAAAGGAATATGCACCAAATATGTAAACAATATTAAAGACAAACATCTAAGAAAAAAGTGAATATTGTAGAAACTGTATGGAATCATCTGAACAAAGAAAAACTAGAGACGGTCTAAGTTTAAACTGGAAGATCTGAAGAAGGTTAATATGGGCGAATATACACCCATCAAATACAGATTTGTACCTGCAGCAGACATTAGTTTGGATACTTTTGTGTACATGTTTAATACTGTGTACTTCCTGTTTTTCTTCTTTAGTCTTAATGAATAAAATGAGAAGTGTCTTAGTTTGACTCAGTGATTCAGCTGATGGAACTAAAGTTTATCTGTATCTATAAATAAATATTCATGCTCATTAAAACGCTAAAAACCTACAGTGTTAAAGGTAGACTAAGACTTTTGGACAGAAATGTACAATGTTGACAGGCCTTTAAACCCATACATTACATACTAGTGAATACTGTTAGTTTCACATAAAGCCAGTCACGCTGTAACAACAGTGAAAAATGAAAACTAAAAAGCACTAATGCAAACCCAGCCAGTGTGTTATCAAAACACAGTTACTTAGAATTTAATAAAATGGTAAAAATACTGTGATAAGTGACAATTTGATGTAATAGGGGTGTGTCTGACAACAGCTTTTGGTGTGTGATCTTTAAGTTCATAGTCTCTGGTCTAACATGGTCCTGAGGTGGAAGGCTGCCTGACAGTGGGTCATGTAGACACGTGTATTTAGTGGGTCTCAGTAGCATCGCCTTTCACACAGCATGTCCCATTGAACCAACCAGGGGCATTTAAAACATCTACCCACATGCACAAAAATATGAAGACACTCCTTTAATATTTCCTGCAGTGAAGGAGGACAAGGAGAGCAACTTCATAGAATATGACTCAAATGTTCAGGGAGAGGGAAGTGTAATAGTGTTTGTTAGTGTGCACTTCAGTGTGTACTTTGTTTTTCACTATCACACACTGCCTACGGTCTGTGTGAAGAAGTGTGTCATTACACATACTGGTCATGTGTGAGAAAATGTGTATGAATGATTTATAGCACACGCTCTTTTGACCTCTGACCCCTTGACTCTGAAGGAAATGAGAACACAACAAGAATAAGAACCGTGATCCAGACAAAAGGAGACAGTCACTAAGTTAAGCTAACACAATGTCAGTGTGAATAGAACAGGTCTAAGCTAACTCATGTAAGGTCACCTCCATACTAAATAACAGTGTCGGGCCAGCTGTTTACTTAAACACACCAAGCACAGTACCCTGCTACAGGGACTCCATGTGTCACCTACTAAGACATCACATGTCCTCCAGAAAACAGAACACAACCAAACCCAGAGGCTGTTCTGACACAGATGACTGAATTGTCAAGGATCACCACAACTCTTCTTTCTCATCCAGCACTTCTTCTAAACAGTAAAACAAATCTGACACATGATGCATCCAAAATGACAGTAAAAATAGTTCCAGTGTCCCTGTATGTCAGCGTCCTGTTCTATTGAATCAACCCCAGTTGAATGTGTGAGGTTGTCAGGTTCTGTTCTATGTTCCAGTCCTGTGGTCTGATGCAGGAGATCAGTCTCCAACAGAAGTGGGTGGTACTTTCACTGGAGAAGAACTCAACTCATTCAATCAAAGTCCATGTATGACTTCTATCAGTGATCAGTAGAACTATACTAATATCTGTAACCATTTAAATGTTATAAACCATCAACATATGGACCATTAGAAGGAAAGACAAATGTTCAATGATTCAAAAATTCATCGAATATTCAAAAATCAAAATATCTCAAAACTGTGAACAAACTTTGTAGACATCGTCCCAAGGAAGACACATTAAAAAATGAAATGAATCCAACTAGTAGTTTCACTGTAGAAGATGTTTGAAAAACAACAACAAGAAAACAATGCACATACCGTATCTGCTATTAAAGGTAAAACCAGAAAGGGTCACAGGTTGCCAACCTCCATCAAAGGTAAGACATGATAATATTAAAGATTAAATATAATATAATATAATATAATAATATTAAACACAGAAACACTGTACATAGTCTGGAGGGAAAAACACACAAATGCTACACAAACTCTAAATGTTAAGTGTCATGAGATAACTTTTGTTATGATTTGACACTATACAAATAAAATTTCATTTGATTTTAACAATAGTAAAAGAAAAAAACAAATATTGCAACTGATCTTAAAAGTGAAAACACCACTTCCATCTTGTATCCACTATTAAAGGTTAAAAACACACCAAAGTCACATGTTAAATCCAGTCTTACAAGTATAATCACACATGTTGTTTCTGATCTAAATGGATAAAGGATGGAAATGAGGTGTGGACATGACACAGTGATATGAGGATAAGAATTAAAGGGCTACAGACTCACACAGTGTTCTGACTGATTAAACCTCATTCCATTTAGTCTTCAGACTCTGTGTGAGACAGAAAGTAACACTTGAACTTAACATCCCTGCACAGAACAAAACCTCTGTAGAAGTATGCGGCGTGTAACCTTTAAGACAATAAAGTGCACTGCTGACTGTGACCACATGATAGAAAACAGTCCTTCACCTGTATCCAGAATCCCCATGGACACCCCAATGCTGGACATGAGGCCGGTGAGCAGCAGAGCCTGCTTACAGAACGGGACGGCACACATTCCAAATGCAGTCATCAGCATCGAAAGCCCTGCAAGAAAGAAAGAGAGAGAGAGAGAGAGAGAGAGAGAGAGAGAGAGAGAGAGAGAGAGAGAGAGAGAGAGAGAGAGAGAGAGA
>JAPQRQ010000017.1:21551366-21563954 GCA_037367365.1 Apogon talboti | reverse complement strand
TCTTTTTCTGGTGTTATTGGAGACTTTTGGAGACTCTGACGTTAAAACACTTATGGTTGTTTGTCTAAAACAAATCAGTGAATATAAATCAGTCCTGTTGACATTGACAGTTTTCTCTATTGTCTCTTTTTGGTCCATTTAGATTGTACATGTAGACTGAACATTAGAAATGTTCCTGTTTTACTGTGACTTGTTGTCGTCTCCTAAGTGGATCGTAAGGATAAAAATCAAACTGAAGAAAATGAAGAGAAAAACTAAACAAATCAATAAATAACCTCAGTAACTCCTCCAGAGTGTCTCTTTTGGGTCATTTTATCCAGTCTCCAAAGCAGATAAAGGAGGACGGTTGGAATTGGGACATTAAAAAAAAAAAATAGTATATATAGTTAATTTGTAGTTGTAAACATATTTAAGGTGTTTTTATTCTCACTTTTTATCTTTAACACAATGTTATTCCTCTCTCCTACATCATTCATTACAATTACATGTATATTTGCAATTATGCAAATTAGGTGATGATGTCATTTAACAACTTCTAGTGACTTTTAGGACAGACAACAGAGATTTTCCTTACTGAGGAGTTGAAAACACTGAACTGAATAACATATATCTCTGTAACAGCGAAGACAACAGCAGCCTGTGAGCTCGCTGATAAGCATTGACATTCCTCCTGGTCCCGCTGACTGAGCTGACCTCAGATCAGTGTTGAACCCACTGGCTGTTGTTTCCTATTCTGGCGTCTGTTGTATCTTTGGCTGCAGTCTTATCTGAGGCTGAACACATACTTGTGACGCTTCTGAGAGTGTGATAAAGTAAGGCCAGGGATACAGAGAGCATGTGTCAATGTTCCAATCTGTGCTGGCATCGGTAAGCGTCGGCAGCGCCACATGGGGGCGCCGTTGTAAGTCGTCCATGTGGGTAAACCGTATAAATAGCATCAGGCTGCATGTGAGGCAGCTGGAGCCGTCAGACCTCAGCACACGTATAAATAAACCAGAGGACATACCAGGAAACAGTCTGACTCGTCACTCTCACTGTCCTACTTTACCCCCATCGACCCCTGTTCCACACACTGTCCCATCATGCAACACTCCAATCATTCTCTGATCATCATGTGACCTGTGAACTGTCAGCACTCTCTGCTAGGATTTAACCAGGAAGGTCTAATCACAATGGAGTCAGCAGTGGTTGAGACATCTTGACCTCAAGGTCCTAGTTTGGGTCAAAGTCTAAATCCAGATTCCACACTTACCCATAATGCACTTTGTATTTTCATTAGACCTTCCTGTCTTTTAAACATCTAAATGTAAATGGCATGATGATGTGATTATAACGGTGATCTGGACACAATGACACCTTAAAGAGGAGAGACAATAGGAGAGGACGCTGGTCACCAAATTAGAGCACTATTTCTGCAAAGGACATCAAGAGCACTGGTGTCAAACATACGGCCCGCGGGCCAAAACCGGCCCACCAAGGGGTCCACTCCGGCCCCTGGGACACCCAAGACATGAAGTATTGTTTTAGTTCAGGGGCCACATACAGTCTAATTTAATCTTAAGTGGGTTGAACCGGTAAAATACTATCACAATAATCCATAATCACAACTCCAAATGTTTTTCTTTGTTTTAGTGTAAAAAAAAAACAACAAAGTAATATTACATGAAAAGGTTTACATGTACAATCCTTTCCTAAAAATGTGAATAACCTGAACAAATATGATCAACCTGAAATGTCTGACGTAAGTGTAATTGGACCAAATGATTCTGTCTGTTACTTAATGTTTTGTGTATTTGTAGATCCACTGTGATCTGTCAGTTGTGATGGTCATGTGTAAATGAGAAATTGAGGCATAATATTGTTAAAATTGGATTTATTTTTCTTACAAAATTTCAGGCTGTTCGTCTTTGTTCATGTTATTCACAATTTTTTTAAAGGACAGTTTGTACATGTAAATGCTTTCATAATGTAATTTTACTTTTCTCCCTCTAAAACATAGAGAAAAGTTCAGAGTTACCATTGTTTATTTTAATATGTTATTATTTTACTGGTCTGATCCACTTCACTTTATATTGGGCTGAATGTAGAACCTGAACTAAAATGAGTTTGACCCCTATGATCTATGTACAGAAACATTATACAACATAAAACTTAATGCATGTTGAAGGTGGAAAATCCTTTAGTTTCTCTTAAAGGTAAGATTCGTATTTGCTTACAGGAAGTTTGTGTTGGAGCTGAGTTTTTGTTGATGTAAGCTAACTTCAGTTCTAAGGTAATGCTAGCTAGTACACTGTTGCTTATGTACAGGATTTGTTATTTAACATTAGCACAATTATTTACACATTGCTAATGAACCATGTCATAATAAATAGAAAACACTGGTAGGCTATTATATACTGGTACTATTATATACTAATATAAATTATATACTGGTAATGTAAACCTGACGATGGCTAACTACACATTGGTAGCTATTGTTGGACAATGTTGCAGCTGTAGAGGAGCAGAAGGAAGACACTGAAGACATCAGAAGGAACATTAAGAATCTCCATGGAATCATCTACATAGAAACAAGTGTACAAATTGTTATGATGGCTGTAGGCAAGAAACATAGATGTTAATGTCACCAAGCAACACACCTGACCTGAGCAACATACAAACCTTACACACTGAACCTTTAAGTCAGTGTTGTTAATGAACAGGTAAAACATAGTCTGTTATATACACGTGTACATACTGTCTGGTTTCATTGTTGTTCATTTAGTTGCATCACCTCTCTTCTACTTCCTGTTTTCTGTGCCTCTCTCTCTCTCTCTCTCTGTCTCTCTTCCGTTAGCACTCCGGCTCCCGCCTTGGTTACCAAAGCAACGTCCAAGGTTCCACTCAGCCCCAGAGCACCATGGGATACTCATCGTCGTCCCAGCAGAGCTCCCAGTATTCCCACCAGAGCCACCGTTACTGAGGCTCCGGAACCAGCAGAGGGAGGGGTCGGCGCCTCCTCCTCCCCCTCCTCCTCCCCCTCCTCCTCAGCTGATGCCACCACTTACACTCGGTTTCATCCACACCTGTGTGCTGGTTGGAAAACATCCTTCTTTGCATTCCAGAGTAACCCGTCCACCTTTTCACCCCCCCCCCCCTTTTTTTTTTTTCCCTCCATCCCACTTTGTACCCGACAGCCTCCGTATCCTGAAGGCAACGAAACATAGGAACCAAAAGATATCTGAAAAGGCGACCGTGTTGGGCCTCCTCGGGCTCTGTGAGACATTTGAAAACTGAAAATAATGTAAGATAATGAAGAAGGTCAGACTGAGAACCGCGGCACTTACAAACGCAGCTCTGTTCATATATATATGTACATTATATAGCACCTTTTTCTATTTGAGTTTTTTTTTTCCTCGCTTGTTTGCTAGAGTTTTCAAGTTTACCTTGATAGTTGATGTCAGTGTAAATATTGTTACATACAGAAGCTAAAAACCCACCGGAGGAAAAGCCCTTTACTGTCATCTCTAGTGTACAACCACCTTGATAATCAAAGAAAAGAAGAAACATCTAACAGCTAACCCTGTCCTTTTAAGAGAATAACAGACGCCGTCGATGTTTCTACACAGAATAATCAGCTCCACAGCTGATGGAATTGCAGGGAAATGTTAAATGCGCAATTTAACTTAATCTTCTTACTATAGGGTTTCTATATTTAGACCTGTCTTTATCTAGATTTGGATTTGGAAAGTAAAGAACAAACGAGTCTTTTTACGAGTCCTGTATATTCTCAATCACTCCGCTACCTTTAGAACCATTGGATTGTCGGACATAAAGACACTTTTAACTTTTTTTTGGTTTTTTTTTTAGGTTTGTTTTGTCTTTTGTTTATTTCCAGCAGCGTCAGAGGGTTTTGTCGATCGCGAGCTGCTGAAGGACACTTGGTTTTTTGACCCCCACCCTCAAGACTTTTCAAGGTTCCTGAACATACAGGGCAGCTAACAGTAGGGGCCCCCCCCTCCACCGCCACCCACCCCACTCGTATTCTTTTTGAGACTGTTACTGCCTGATGTCGGAGTGTTTTTTTTGGTTTTTCCAGATTTTATTGTTATGATTGTTGCCCTCTGTGTATGTGTAAAGTATGTTTTTTTTTAATGCATGTTTATCTTCTTAGAACTGCACTGACCACTGAATCCATCTGCAAAGAGCTGGAACAAACAACAGCGGGGGGGTTTTGTGGCCCGAACACCTGAACTGGTCCTCTGCTCTGCCCCCTCCCTCTGGTGGGTTTTTTTACAGAAAACGGGTGCTTTTTTTATTACAACCAGTGGTGGGTGCTTCTTCAATTCCCCTTTCATCATTTTACAAATATTGTCATTATATACTGGTGTAAAAGGAATTTTTTTTAGAAGTTCAAGGTACTGATTCTTTAAAAGCACAAGTTCTGAAATGTATTCAAAGCCTCTGCTGCAAAACAAGAGCTAGAAAGACTAGAAACATGCCAAATATAAAACCAATGTAATCGAATGAAACTGAAACATCTGCTAATGGGGTAAGCATGATTTACGTGGCCTCAAAACTAGAATAAAAACGGCAAAATTTTAGAAAGGTTTGTTTATTACAGTAAATAAAAACACTGGGACGTAATAGTATTCTTAAAGTGAGAAGTGGTGTGAGTGAAAGCAGTCTTATTAATTGGCTAGTGTGTCATGAAAGCTACTGTTTTCAAAAAAGACGAAGGCAAAGAAAGATTTTAAAAAGATAAAACTTATTTCCTAGAAACAAGGCCTCTTTACTTTTCTCAAATGAATGAGAAAAATAAAAAGTAGGCGTTTGAAGGACATTTCTAATTGAGCATCCAGTTCTATAAAGTACTGAAAATGATGAACAAATCAGTTTGTGACACATTATTCAGTGTTTCTTTTTTGTTTTCTGCCTTGTTACTGTTTTCACATCTTACATTTTAATGCTATTACGTTTGTTGAGTGTATAATAATATAATAGTCCAATAATAATAGTCTATACACCCCTCAAATGCATTAAAACTAAAGTAACAAACTGGGAGTAGAAAGCAGAGATATTTGTGTTAAAATGTAAAAGTAGGAAGTTTTTACTAAAGTACGGATGCCTGAAATCTCTACTGAAGTTGTAGAATATGGTGAAGTATATGTGGTTCGTTCCTTCCCACCGCTGACGAGTTTGACCACCTCTTAAAACAGGGGGGTCAAACTCCTTTTAGTTCAGGATCCACATTCAGCCCAATATGATCTGAAGTGGGTCAGAACAGTGAAATACTCACATATAAATAATGTCAACTCCAAACCTGTCCCTAGTTTTAGAGTGAAAAAATTATGCAAATGTTTCCAGCTACAAAGTGTCCTTTAAAAAAATATGAATAACATGAACAAACTGAAATTTATTGAGAAAAATAAGTGCAGTGTCAACAATATTCTGCCTTAGTTTATCATTTACACTTGCATTTTACAACTTACAGATCACAGTGGATCTACAAATGCACAAAACATTTAATAATAGGTAGAATATTGGTACAATTGCACACATTTTTCTGAAGACATTTCAGGTTGGTCAAATTTTTTCAGGTTATTCACATTTTTTGTGAAAGGATAGTTCGTTAAGGTCAACGTTTTCAAGTAATTCTACTTTTTTTTATGCTAAAACAAAGTGATGTGATTATTTATTATATTATTTTGTTATTTATATATTGATAGTATTCTACTGATTTGACCTACTGGAGATCGAATTGGGCTGAATGTGGAACCTGAACTAAAATGATTGTTAATACCATAAGTGTAATTTTTGCATTTCACAAATTCATCCCATGGGTTGGGTTGGACCTTTTGGTGGGTTAGGGTCTTAAGATAAGATAATCTAGATGAGGCTTGGCTTTCCAAAGGCAGAGCTCAGAGTGGGCTTCTACCTCCACCCCCCACCCCCCTTACCCCCTCAGGCCACTGCTCGGCCACATGACTCCCATCCATCACTGAGGCTGTAGTAAAGGAAGCACCCAGTGACTGGAACTGTAACCGCATTCACCCACACAGATTGAAATGGGGGCAGACGTGTGACCTGTGGGGAAACACTGACACCTTGTGGCTGAAAACAGAACTGGACCTCTGGTCTCCAAACTGTACTATACAAGTATGTTATTGTTGCAAGATTTCAAGCAAATTCTCTCCAAAACATGCAAGTCATGAGTGTTTTAGTATAAAAGTGTTGTGTTTCTGCTGGACACAGCCTCCTGCTTTACCGTCACTAACTGAATACTGTTTCTTACTCTGATCTTTGAGTGTTTCCACTTCATGCATTGATCCTTAAATGCATTCAGTTAGTGTCTTTGTCCCAGTTTCAGTATGGATGTGAAGATTTTCTGTATTTCATGTGCTCTGCCCTTCCTGTCAGGTTTTCACTTCCATTGTAATGGTCTCAGTTCTGCTTAAGTCTCTCTTCAAGGTTTAAGAGTAAAGTTTAATGTGAGATTTGAAGCAAATGTTGAAAACATGGCAGGATTCATTTACACCCTGACTTTACTTCTTTTATTAATCTTGAAAGATATTCTGGTAGAAAAGTGTTTTTTTTTCTCTATAAGAAACTTGGATGCTGAATACTGGACATACATTTAAAGCTGCATTAATTAATATTTAAGATTTTCAAAGTAGAATGAGCTATAACACACATATGATATATTCTCATAGTGAGCCAAAGTCTGGGCCCTTCCTGTGGGACCTCATGGGATTTTAGTTTGGAAAAAAACCTCTTTTCGAGTTAATGGTGAAAAACGTGATGTTTTGATCCCATTGGAATGATGCTTTCATTTTCAAATATCATAAGATTATTTTATAGGTCAAGACAGTCACAGTGTGTTGTAAAACTATTGAAGTATCACAGTGTGAAAGTGTTAAATGAAAGTCATGGAGGTGACGTCATGGTAACTTTGTCCACAGTGTGTTCAGAGTCTGAAGATGTTTCTGCATCTTCAACATAATCAGAATTTTCACCTTTTTTAAGACTTTTTCACCTTCCTTTTGAACAATGAGGTGAACTGCGGTGTCCACCATCCTGACATGGGGGGGTTTGGTGGCATGTATCACATGTCCACTGAGCCGTTTCACACAAACTAAACATTACTTTAGTATCTTTAACACAAATTGTGACTTTCTTAATGCATTTTTTTTCTAAATATATTGTCAAATATCATATTGTATGTGTAGTGGATAGCACAACTCAAACAGGATCAAAAACGTCTTAGTTTTTCACCATTGAGCGCTGTTGGGTCCCATGGGGCGGATGGGGGGGGGGGGTTCACCTCCATCGTGTTATTTATAACAGTTTTATTTTTCTCTCTTATTGAAGATTTTAGTCTTAGAAAAATTACAGTCGTTGTGTTTATTATCCACACTTGTACATAAATTAGTACCCGATTAAGCTATTGTTATTGCTACTGGAAGTAAAAGAGCTAAATGATGAACTTTTTAGTTACAGTAAAAATGCAGTACATTGGAATTTGGTTTTGTTACTAATCCACTAACTAATGATTGTACTAAAATGTCATTTTAGCCTATAATCTACATTTTGTATGACCACCAAACTATTATATATGGTTATTTAATGTCTAGCGTCTGTTACTCTGAATTAATTAGCGATCAGCTGTATTAGCTCATGGACTCTGTGTGGAGTTGGTGACAGTTTAATGGTTAATAAAGCTTAGAGTTAAGGGAGACTAGTGTTATGCACCAAAAAATGGCCAATTATCATATATCTAGTAGATACTTTTAAAAGTTCTTGGTTACTGAAAGCTAGCTAACAGAATTCACTATTGTTAGCTGTTGGACTGTCCTGCTCTTTTATTTATAGTCTTCGAGCTAAGGAGGCTAGTGTTAAAAAACACATATTGAAAATATCAGATATAATAAAATTTCCAGGTTCACTAAATTGAGTCGAGCTAAAATCCAAGCAAACAATATCATTGCAGTAAATATATAATAAGAGTAGCAGGTACCACTAAAGTCACCTAGACCTTGACTTTCATGGGCTCATGGTTCTGTGGAGCCAAGTATACAGTTTTCTATAAATTTACAGCTAATGAAGACTAGTGAAACCAAAAATGACAAATATGTAATGTAATATATAGTAGATAATTTTACAGTGTTCTAGTTTTATGGTCTGTTTGCTAATCTTGCTAACATCCTAGGAAGCATCATGTATTAATGCAGTTAGCATTTAGCGTTGGCAAGATTAGCTTTTTTAGCTAATGCTAATCAAGCCCTGAGCTACATACTGCAGTCTTAGCTGTATTCACTAGGTTTTCTATTTGCTGTTTGTCTGTCTGTTAGTTTGTGTATAGTCTGAATACCAAAACAAAGAGCTAAAAGAAAATAAACGAGGTATCACATTACACGAGTTGTCCATCTAAAAATATTGATTAGTGCAGCTTTAAAGACACTTGAGGTGATGGATTTGCTCTCAGACTGTGGTAAATGAGCGGTCCATCCTGTCTGTGGCTTTAGTTTGCTTCATCTTTTCTCCTCTTGTGTTGTGACGGTCTGGCAGACAGATCCAGGGGGATGCAGCCTGGTCATTTAGAATCAACGGGGACTAAAACCAGCAGCTATTCAACGGTTTTCTCCCCCCATTATGATTATTATTATTAGTAGTATGTGTATTTAAAGTCAAACTGAGTAGCAGGGAGGACACATTGAGACACTTTGTTGTAAATTTTTCTCTCTACGTAAAATAAGCGAGGTGTCAGAAGTATTATTGAGCGCCAGGCTCCGGTCGGAGACAAATTACTGTCAAACAACTCCTATGCAAAAATCCCAGAATAAAGCTTTGACTTGCATAGTGCTTTGGTTTTGTAGTTGACAGGTTTCCTATATTTTTATGGGTGATATGTATTCATTCCTTCTGTAATATTCAGTACAAGACGGCGCTCAGTCATGTCCTTTTTTTCACATTTTTAAAATGTACTCTAAGTAAAATATTGTAAAGAAGTGCATATATATATATATGGATAGTATACAATCATATTTATTATTTCCATACATCTATGAATAATACCCATTTTCCTGAACTTTCCTCTGCCTTAACTATAGTAGCTATAGAAAGGGACCTCTGTCAGACAAACCCAGCATCACTAGACCATTGTTCTCGCTGTGTCTCTCACAGTTATTTAATCTCTGTACATGAAACGGTGTCTCGTAGCTGAATGTGTTATCGGTGTACAGTCGAATGAAGGTGACACACTAAAGCTTCTCTTGGCTTCTTTCAGCTCGATATTCCACAGTGTCTCTGTTTGTACAGGAATGAAAATGATGATCCACGTTTTTATTTGTGTGGATGGTGCCTTTTTTTTAGTCGTCATCTTCTAACAATGTCATGGGAATTTGTTCAGGATTTGTTTTTCCTTTTGTACCTTCTCTCTTACCTCTTCAGGTCTTTATTTCCTGTTTTTTTTCCTTCCCTCCCCGCCTCTACCCCATTACTATGTAGCATATTGTTATGTATACAATGTGGTAGGTAGCACCTAGTATATATATATATATATATATATGTATATAAATATACATATATAGATATATATATCATTTGAGTTTATTGTGTCCCACTTCGAAAGACTGCAAACAGTCCTGATAGATATTGTCCTCACACAGTTGACTATGTTTTGAAATTCTGTACATAAAAACACATTTAAGGATTTCACATTGAGATATGAATACAATAATTGTCTTTTAATGCACTGTTGTTGCTCAGATATTTAGTGGTAAATAAAGTATTTAATGTTTTTTAATGTCTTGCTTTAGACACTAAAGTTATGGCAGTGCTATGAACGCTCTAAGGCCGATGACGCTCCTGTTTGTGTAGATACGGACGGACACACATTAGTACACGCCTACTATATGAACCCTAGTGCACCTCCTTAGGCCGCTCTCCTCTCCACATTTCCTCCTTTTTGATAGTATTTGCATGTGCCTGTCTTTTTTCCAATGGAGAACATAAGCACTTATTGTCACCCTGTCAACACTTTGTACAGACAGACGGACAGACACTCCATCTGCAGAGCCACGCTTCTGCGATGCCTTCAGAAACAAACAGCACGACAGCAAGCGTTCATGCAGCTTGTGTTATGAAAAATGTGTTTACAAGACCCCTATATTCCATCAGAGCAGCTTTTGATAAGACATTTCCTATTGTGGAAGAAATTTTACTAAAAAACAAATGACAAAACAGACAGCGTGTGGTGGAGTTGCATGAGCAGAGGCTGTGCAGGTCGGGGTGTCTGTCCGCTCGTGGACATTCTCTCGGTGTATTTATGTGTGTGAGTGTGTGAGGGAGCGTGTGTGACTCTGAAATATACATATGGCCTAAATGTATTGTCTTTTCATAGCATTTATAGATAAGGCAGCAATAGCTCAGCACCGAAAAATCCAAACAAAAACAACAAAAAGAAGACGTTTATTTAGCTGCTTTAGCAAACTTGTCCAAATTTCACTGTACAAATGACTGTTAATGAGAAAAAAAGTCATGTATATTTATTTTATATCCTCTATTATAATAAAAATCTTTTGTCTGACTTTGATTTGCACTGTTTGTTCAGAGTGTAGGTGTCTCTGTTCGCCACTAGATGTCGCCAAAGGGTGATGCATGACCAGCTCCAAACAGAAGAAGAGCTGAGAAATAATAGTCTCAGGAGAAAGGTGTTAGTGTGATACTGAAGGAACAGATGAATGTTTGAAAGCTTATTTTGTTTTCTGGTTTTCATCTTGTTTTGTCGTCCGTCTGTCCATCTGATATTTTTGTCCATCCCTTTTCTCAGACACGATTCTTTTCAAATTTCACACAGGTTCTTTACCACTAGATCAGGGCCAGTGCACACTTTAATGGTTGAAGGTCACATTTGGAAGTTTTTAAAATAAATTTTTACAAATTTCATCTTAGACAATTTGTCCAACCTATTTTTCAGACAGTATTCACCCAGTTCTTTTCAAATCTCACACACATGTTCTGTACTTGTGCCTTTCTCTCAATTTCTGCATTTTTATTATAAATTTTAGAAAAGACTGAAAGTTAAGACTCAAAATTAATTCCTGGGTAGGCGGGGTATCAGTGAGGAGGAGGGGCAGAGTGTTGTGCAACTGGGTGGGGGTATTAGTAAGCCCTGTTTACGGTTCTGTGTTGTTGTTTTCATCTTGTTTTGTTGTTTTTATCGTGTTTTTCTGTGTTGTCATTTTCATCTTGTTTTTATCTTGTTTTTCTGTTTTGTCATTTTCATCTTGTTTTTATCTTGTTTTTCTGTTTTGTCATTTTCATCTTGTTTTTATCTTGTTTTTCTGTGTTGTCGTTTTCATCTTGTTTTTATCTTGTTTTTCTGTGTTGTCGTTTTCATCTTGTTTTGTTCGTTGTGTTGATATCTTTAGGGCTTTTTGCCTTTGTTTTAGACACAGGAAAGATGGACCTGGAGTTGAACCCAGGTTGCCGTTGGTATTGGTGCTGTTTACTATCAGATGAGACACCAAGGAATAATAATCAAATAAATCTACAAATCACGTACTGTTTACAATCCTGCTCATTTTATAAAAGCATTCTGTTATACTGTGGGATTTATGAGGAATTCTTACATATAGGAATATTTTTTTCAATAACAGACCTGAATGAAAACAGAATTTTTCAATTCATTTAAAATAATAAAGTCACTCATAGTTGGAATTTAGCTTTAGTCACCCTGTTACCAGATTATACTATTACGACTTTGTTCTAACGTCAGTATTTCTGTTTGATGTCATATTATACTTCTGCTCCAGTACTCTATTTGTCTGACAGCCTTAGTTGTATTACAACTATTATAATAATAATAAATGCTTTTAATTTGTTGAGTTTAAAGTTACAGGGACAGTGGATATTAAAGCTTCTACTGTCAGGAGAAAACTTCCATTATTCTCTCTGTATTGTAATTCCAGTTTGTCTGAGATGACAGTAGATGCAACTCGTGCATCTATTTCTTCTTTGTGTTCTCAGGCTGTAGAAAATCTACCCCAACATAGAAACCAGTGTAGAGTCTGTTATCATGGATGGAGAACAAGTGCAACAACCCTCACAAATGGAGTTAGCAACACAAACCAGACAGAAGTGCACTGAAATCTGAAATAATGAACATTTAATCACTGGAAAACAGCACAAAACTTCAAAAGCACTGTTTCCAACTCCTCAGTAAAGAAAGTATCTATTGTCTGTCCTAAACGTCACTAAAAGTTGTTAAATGACATCATCATTTGCATAATTGTAAATGTGCATGTAATTGTAATGGACGATGTAGGAGAGAGGAATAACATTGTGTTAGAGACAAAAAGTGAGTATAAAAACATCCTAAATATGTTTAGAACTACAAATGAACTATACTCTGTCAATTCCAACCGTCCTCCTTTATCTGGGTTTGGGGACCGGCTACAGTGACCCAAAAGAGACACTATGGAGGAGTTACTGAGGTTATTTATTGATTTGTTTATTTGTTTAGTTTTTCTCTTCATTTTCTTCAGTTTGGTTTTTATCCTTACGGTCCACTTAGGAGACGACAACAAGTCACAGTAAAACAGGAAC
>JAPQRQ010000017.1:21507808-21551266 GCA_037367365.1 Apogon talboti | reverse complement strand
AGATAGATAGATAGATAGATAGATAGATAGATAGATAGATAGATAGATAGATAGATAGATAGATAGATAGAAAAAACTATATACACCAATAATAATAATAGTAATAAGAACTATACAGACTATATGCATATAGAAGTTTCTTTATTTTGTCTGCATTAAGTGTTTAAAACCATAAATGACCAAGTCACCAACATGTATTGATAGGGTTAGTGGATCAAAGGATATTAAACATTTTAGATCAGTAGATGCCTTTGGTCAGTGGTGGTTGTTTGGGTCTTTAAGGGTTAAGATGGTATTAAATGTAACAGAATGAGCATGGACCAGGTCTGGGGCTGCTCTTCTGCTGTTTTCCCTCTGACAGAAGGTAAAATGGGATCAGCACTAATGTAAAAGCTCAGCTGACAACAACCACAGGCAGGTCTCTGACTGTCCATCTACCTGGTTTCATTTGTGTAATCTAAAGAATCCCGTCTTGTTTTTACTTTCTGCATCTTCTGGCAGCCCAGCTCATTTTGTAATCACAACTTTCTCCTCCCTCTCAGCACAACTTTGGGAAACTGAAAAAAGAGAAGCAACTCTTCCTCTCGCGATAGTAGCCCTTATGCAGCCGCCATATTCTGTGACAGTATTTTGATTCGTATCTGCTGGAAGTGAGGAAAAAGAGAAAAGTGAAGGGCTGTCGAGGGGAGGGGGGGCAGAAGAAGAGGAGCTGTCAAAAAGGTATTCCCGAGTCTCTGTCAAACAGCGGAGGGCTGAAGCTCGCCTTCCCTCCCCTAGCGTTTGTTTCGAGGACACAGAAGGCCCGGGGCCTCGGTGCAGTTGGGTCTCCGTCTCCCTGGTCGTAGCTGGACCCCTCTCGGCTTCTCCTCTCCCAGCTCCGCGGCCCTCTGGAGGTCCAGCGGCGGTCTCGGGTGTTCAAGGCGGCCCGGGGAGCGGCGGCGGCGGCAGCGGAGGAATGGAAGTAAGTTACATTAAGTTGGGCTTTTGCCCACAAGCAACAGCCGGAAGAATAACTTTTTAATAAAGTTGCCTTGGAGTGAGAAAGCACTCCGTCGCCCTCTGCGACAGGCGCCTTTTGTACACTGTCTCCTTTTAGAAAGAAAAAAAAAACTTTTCAGATGTGGAAAACGTTTTTGTCTACTGTAAGATGCTAGCTCAGTTAGCTAAGCTCAAGTGTTTGGAGGATGTTCCCGTCTTGGCCGAGTTAGCAATCACTGTCTTAAGTTAGTACTCAGTCGTTAAAGTCCCTCATAAGCCCCCATTAATATTAATACCTGGTAATAGATATTCCTGGTGTTTTTTGCTGTGGTATAACGCTGACTGACGCTACATGTTTTGTAGCTCATGTTAACGCTAGACTTTTTCCATTGAACTCCCCGTTGAAACGTCGCAAGTCTAGTTGTTAATGGAAACGTTAAATCATAAATGTGTAACTACATACATTTACTCATGTATCAAGTATTTCACCTCTGTCCAATTGAAATGATTGATTCATAATTTATTAATTTGACACGACATATAAAACTTAATCTGTAACACAGGGAAAAGTTGCTGTTAAGTTTCTTTTCAGCTTGCTTTCTGCTTTAGCAGCTAACTAGCAACCTTGATATGATGCTAATACTGATTATTCATTAACATAAATTACGTCTCCTCCATATATCCTGTCCTTTTCATAGTAAGGTGCTGTAAATAGTCCCAGGGGTCTAAACATTACCTGGGACAAGTTTAGTGTTGCACAACTAGAGGCAGGTTGAACAGAGAGTGACACACCAAGCTCCAGAAGGCTGTAGGTTTGGTTGTTTTACAGCTGAGGTGATGAGTGAGAGTCTTCACCTGCTTGTAAACTCCAGATTATGATGAGATGTCCCTCATACATCAGATGTTTGTGATTTGTGGCAGTTGTGATTGAAGCCGATAACAGGGGTAGGTCTTAACCTCTGCTCTGTTGTTCTTTGTGACATTAGTATAATTCAGAGATGTTTATCCTACCTTAATCTACCTTTCACCAGGATGTCTTTTCACTGTCTGCTTTATTTTTCTTCCGGAGCCACTATAGGTGCCAAGATCGACTGGGAGGCACATATTGCAACAGATTGACCTATTTTTAAAGTGTTTGTTTGCAAGGCAAGAGTCAGGTGACTCTGAAACAGAAACCAGAGACATGCATATGTTGCTTCAATGTTTTGAACATGGGATTTTTAGAAAAAGAAAAAAAAAACAGGGACTCATCTCTGTATGTTAGTAGGTATCTTATAATTATCACATGGGAGACCTGGATGGTGTAGTGCAGGTGAACTGTTTATGGCTTCAGGAGTCAGTGCTTTTCCAGCTGTTCTAGGAAATCTCATGCATAATTTATTTGCTGGTTTAGTGACTCTGAAAATGAAATCATTACAGACTTGTCAGACATAAGGTTTGATACTACATGCTACCAGTCCCGGCTGCGGAGACTTTGGTGCAGTTGTCTTTTTGAAGAATGCTGATTTATACACTTCTCAAACCACGTTTTGTTATGGTGGTTTTGTATGGTGTTTATTCCATGTTTCTTCTGGTCTTTTATCTGGACGCTGAACCTGCAATTATGCCTGATTGATTTACATAGGCGCAACAACTCAATACAACTTGACTCTTGACTTATTGTGAAAAAGCTTTGTCTTTCTGCTCATTTTAGTTCTTTAGGTATATATGTGGTAGTTTCATTGGCATGGAAGGCCCTGTGGGTGTGTGATACGTCCTTGATCATTTAGTCTGCTACATATATTATATCATCTACTAGGTAAATGCTGCCAAAGTTTAGTTTTGCCTGTAAAGTCTCTTAACTTTACCAGTTTGGTGGGGAACCAAGCTGTATCCAATAAGTATAATAACAAGAGGAGTCCATTTTTACTTCTGAAACCTTGATGTATTACCTTCACATGGCTAAAGTATGAAGTTTTTTTTTTTTTTAATAAACAGCACTCCCCCTAAGCTATTTACATGCCAATTGAATATAAATATTCCACTAATATCTCTGGTTACATGCAGATATGCATACCACAAATACATTTTTTTTTTTCCTCAAACTTTTCCACTGGGATGGAATCATTCAATCATATGCACATAGTTTCCCTCTTTAATTCCTTGAACCACCGTCTTGAAAAGGTCAGTTGTGCATAATCAAAACCTGTTGATATGCAAGTCTTTCATAATGTTTAACAGTACATGCGTTTTTACCCTTGCAACCATCGAGCCATTGCTATCGGAGTGGCTCTGTGTCCATGAACAGGGGTGTGTGTGTGTCATAACCTGCTGTAAAAAACTCTAAGGGACATGCATATTCTGAATGCACAGTTTACATGTCTAAAGACTGCTCCTAATTCTAGCAGTAGCATTTTCCACTGTTGCATTTGAAACATCAGTGCACAAGGAAGACATAAAAGTGTGATATATACACTGTATGAAGGCAGAAATTATACTGTTCAACAACACCTATCCAACTGTTTTTACATTTCAGACGTTTTATTTTGACTAGTTTCTCAGCCTGATTGCTTTGAGGCCGTCAAGTTTATTCACAACCCTAAAGCTCTCAGAGTCACTCCTCAGCTCGGTCTCTAAACACCTCCAATCTAAACCATGTTGTCACAGCTCCACTGTATGAGTGTATATCATTCATTAGCAGCTTGTGCCTGTCTTGACTTGCAGTCAACATTGCACTTCCTGACCAATAAGCTGCCACGGCCAACTGTTTATAGGTGCAGACCCCTAACTGAAACCATGTGTGCGCTGTAGCTGGGCAAATATGTTGCTATGAGGCCTTTGCTGATTTGCCACTCATTGGAGACTCAGCAGCTATTGCTCAGTCTGTTTAAGTGCTAAATCAGGTTTTGGGGTTAGGATACAGAATAGTTTGCTACTAATTGGTGTGTCATTAGGCGTTTGCTAACAGGGTAAATCAACATGACGAAGTGCCTGCCCAGAGTAGAAGTGTAATGAGCACAAACTAAACTTCAGTAACAGGGTACTTTGTGTTGCCTTGGTGATTTTTGGTGAAAAATGAAGCTCACTTGTTGTGTTTGCTTTGTGTAATAAACAAACAAGTCTAACACTTATGTTTGAGAACTTTTACAACAAGCTAGTCGTGTGGCATGTTGTTGCGAGCTCTGTGCCAATACTTAAATCTTCTTTCCTGTAAAACCTGTTTACTGTTTTATCATTTGCAGTTTGCACAACAACTTATCACCAATCAGAGCCGAGGATGGGGGTGTGTGTTTTTTTCTTTCTCAAGGGAGAAGAATAATTACTGCACATGAGTGTGCTTGGATGAAGCACAAATGCTTATTGTTTTGATCAGCAGTGCAGAGTCAGCTTAACCCAGCTAACCATATTGGCTTACCTTTCTGTTTCTCTGTGTGTCACAACAGATTCTTTTTAAGAGGCTGCAGACTGTGAAGTTGTGTGGCTAGAACTTGATACACATTCTTTCAGGCAGCTCTTTGCTCAATGACCAACTCACATGTGCACTTTCCTCCGAGTAACAGTGTTAGATTAAAACCCAGAATGCCAAATGCAAATCAAGTAGCTGGAAGGCAAAGGATCCATCACATTATAACCCAGTTCTGCAAACTTCAGGAAGAGGTCTTGGTGTGTGTTTTTGAACCCTCCCCCACTCCAGTGTGTGTAGCTGTCAGGAAAAGAGGCTCTTATTTGGAGCCCCCTCCCCCTGTCGAGCTCTCCTCTGACTTCTCCGCTTTAAATGGAGTCCTCCATTACACATTCTGCTCATGTCTTCTCCAGTTCAAGGGTTAAATTGCATGTATTGAGGCTGACACCACGCAGTCCCCTGCACTGCTCGCCTCGCCTTTAACGGTGTGCATTTGATTTGATAATGTTTGAAATGACTTTGTAAAATATTCACAATAAGCTTATATTGCTTGTGCAAGAATATTTATATAATTTGAGTTTTGCCTAAGGTGTGTTTTTTCCTCCTTCCCTTCATAAAGACTAAAGTTACTACTGTGTGAATTATAGCTATTGTTATGCAATATTAATTTCCTACTGCACACTGTGTATTGCTACATAAACAGGAATGAATACAGGACAGCCTAGAATCACTCTTTGTAGAAAAAATAATTATTCTAGGATTATTGAAGTGGTCTTTGCAGTGCTGAACGTTTGCATAAAATTAGTAATAATAATAATGCTATGGATAAAATGAGTTTTAATACATCAGCCACAACCTAATATTTTCTGTAAGTTAATAAGCCCATTGATTTTCTGTTTGCAAATCTTCCTTTTTCTGTATTTTCTGTTCAGGTTGTGGTTGAGTTAATTCGCTTCACTTCACACTACATGGCACTAGGGTTGTAACGATGTCATGATGTTACGATTAATCGCGATTTTAAACATCACGGTTAATTAATCGTCAAGCCCAAAAACCTTCTCATAAGGTACAGTAGATTTGGAGCGGAACCAAAGACACGCCAATATGCACTTCCCTTACGGAAACAATAGCAACGTTACACAAGCGCTGCATTCAACATTCCACGAGCGAAAATGACAGAGAAGGAACCAGCTGACCGTCTGTCTCAGGGCGGACGTATTTCTGAATTATCTTGACTGTAAATATATTTTCGTTGCAGGCTCACGTTCGTTTCCATAGAGTTTGCGTTTGCTACCGTCATCTACGCAGCTTCAGACTACCACTGTCCAACCCATTCACACCAATCTGTCTGCATAGCTTTGGTAGAGTAAGGCCATTCTTCTCCAGCAGTTCAGACTGTCACACAAGCTTCGGGAGGGTTAACTTGTGAATTGTTGCAGTAAACAGGCTCTGTTTGATCACAAGGAAAACTGCATAAAATAGTCTGATGTACCTGTAGAGACTACAACTGGCACTCGAATAGGTAATTACAGTTCCAATTCCAACTCTTCACCTCATGCTCGTACAAATGTTCGAAGTTCGAAATAACAGCACTAATAAATACTGTTGTGAAATGAATTTGCGCAAAATAATCGTAGTAATCGTGAAACCGCGATTATTTCTTTGACGATAATAGTAGCACCAAAGTCTCTTAATCATTGCGTCTCTACATGGCACCACAATGTGTATACGAGTGACACTGAAACACCGTATTGTGCATCCTCAGTGTTGAAATAAGGCTGCTTGATTTGATGAAAGTTGTTTTATGATTAGTGTGGACGCTTTTGCAGTTTGCAATTGTAATATAATAATCATATAGTTTCATATATCTGCTTGCTTAGATATCAAGGAATCTGCATAAATGACTGAACATTCTGATTCTCGTTCTCATTTGTCAACTCAAAGATACAAACTGTCATAAAAGCTGCCAACATTATTAATTTTTTATTTCCATTTAATTTGTTATTCATAATCTATTTTGCTATTCAGTCACCAAACAACCAGTCAGTTAATTTAGTGAATAATTGCTAATTGCAGGGCTATTATGGATATTGTAATATTGCAATTTGCAATATAATGAAAAAATTCCATCATAAATGTTTGTTGTTTAGTAAGAAAAAAATCACAAATTGACATTTGAAAGGTGTATTTTTAATATTAAGCATACAAATTTAAATTGGCATGAAAAAATAGCAAATTGTGAAATTGTCATTGTATATTATTATCTAAAATAAGACAAGGCAGAAACATTCAAGAGTGAAACAGGAAAGATAAAGAGAATTTTCTATTTATTACTTGTTCTGTACATGCATAAATAGTATTTACTAATATTTATTGAATCTAAGTATCATTATCTAATATTTAACAATATACAATAACAATAAAAACATTTTTCCCAAATATCCAACATGAGTTGTCACGCTCACATATGCACATTTTGATATGTGGGTTTGGACGCATAAAGAGCAAAAAGCCTAGTGTGGTTGGACCTCTCACACTGAACTTCGAATAACCTGGTTGCTTCAAAACCATTTTAAATTTACTTCAAATCATAAAAAGGAAGAAAAATCAGGTAACATCTGATTTAGATCAGTAGCAACTTCACTTATTGCATTTTTCTGTCTTGATGATGCTGAAGTTCTTTGCTATGGTCACAGTTTGGTATGTGCTGAAGAGGGCTGCAGTTCCACATCCATCCATAAGTTAGACATTTTGTTTAACAGCTGTGGTGCCAAGCCAAGTTTTCTACGTCCAACTGATAAAGTACATAGGTGTTGCAGCAACGCACTTATTTGGTAATGCAGATAAGGTAATGAAGATACATGAAGATTAAGTAATGGCTGATAAAAAATGTGGTGGATCACTGTAAGAGACAGTGATAGCATTTCTGGTTACACAGATTCATGTCTGTTGGTATAACTGGCTGATCTGAAAACACATGGAGACTTCTATTTATGTATTTTTATTTATGTATGTGACAATAAAGGGAAGTGCCTCTTACAGTTTTCCTTTGAGTTGCTGGGTATGGAAATGCTTTCTGCTGAGCTCTGAGGGCCTCTGTTCGCTGTGTGTCACTGGCTGTCTGGGACTGACCTCTATTATGTGTCCAATATATGGGAGGACGTTTTTGTATAATCCTGCTGCTGTTAATTGGTCCGTGACATTTGTCAGTGTAGCCTGTAGGACCTGTAGCATTGGCAAGAACCAGGAGACAACACGTATCATGACACAGAGGTTGTAATTCGCTATACCTGATCAAAATTTAAGACCAGTTGAAAAATTGCAAGAATTTACATTTTGCACTGTTGGATCTTAAGAAGGTTCTAAGTAGAGTTTCAAAATGCAAAAAGAAGAAATGGGAGTGAGCAAAAAAAAAAAATTTGAGTAAGCAATTTATTGAAAATAACCATTCAACTGAAATAGGCTGTTCATCAGCCCATCAAAAGTTTCACGCACATGGGTTGGTCGGTCATGATGCACTCAATGACATAGTCATCTGATGACTCTGAACGTCTCTGGCAACACATTTCGGACAGTTTGTCCAAGTAGAGTTACTGTCATGTGTGTACAAATGGGCAGTCACTGGTAGTGACAGGCAGCAAACCAACCAATAAAGATGGAAGACGCTACCACTGCAACCACTGTTCTGTGTTGTAAAACCTTAAACTTTTAAATTCAAAACTTTAATATGCATAACCTAATGTGTAAGCCTATTATGGATTTTGTGTATCAAATGTATGGTGTGGCGGCAAGGATTTTACAATAGAACTTTTACCAGCAGAAACACTGAGCATAATCATTAGCATTAGCAATTAGCATAAAAGCACACATTAGGAGCAATGTGCAGCCATTGAATGAGCTTGGAGCCCAACTCCAGATCTTCATCAGCACTGTGGTCTGGGGCGCTGGCAGGAGAATTAACCTATATGTGCATGTTTTTAATGGTGGACCATTAAAAGACCTGGAGGAAATCAATTGCACCAAGTTTTCCATCTCTACCAAGAATAAAGGCTTTCTCGCAATATTTCAAGTTGGTTTTTTTTTTGTTTTTTTTTTTAGCATTTCCTCTCAGATATTTTATGTGCAAGTTGAAAACGCAAAATGGAACTACAGTGATGTATTGCTTAGGCTTTGAACTCGTTGACCTGTTGACTGAGTTGCTGTATGTGGTTCGCATGTGGATGATTATCACAATGCAAAGAACACAAGACTCAGTTGCACTTAGCTGAATTCAGTCAGAGGTGTTCTTGTTTGTCACGCTACCTTTCATTATACACACATCAGTAAACAGGAGAATACTGAACCACATCCTATGTTGAGTTATATACATGTTAAGTTGATCAATGCACATTTGCATTAACCTAGAACATAGATCATTAACAATGCATGCATCACTGTGTTTCACAACTACATTCAGTGTGTTGGCTGAACACAGTACACAACTGGTGCTAATGAGCGTGTTTAATGTAATTCACTTTTACAGTATACTCTGCTGTTTTAAAGTATCTACTAATTATTAAAGAGAGAGGTTCTCTACAGGATGCATTGACTGCATGTATGTCAACCTAGCCGAATCATAAGTAGTATAAATAAGCCAAAACCCCCAATTCTAAAGAGCCAAGCTAACAAAAGCAAAAAAAAAAAGCTTTATACTTATCACAGGAAGACACTAAAACCATCCACTCCCTGTTTCCATTGTTTCATGTTAAAAACCTTCTGCAGACCTTTGTACTGCTACCTCATGATGCAGCGAGTCATAAAACTCTGAAGAAGCAGCAGCAGTTGTAACGCAGTGGCGGGCTGCTGCTGCAAAATGTACATTCTGCAGGAAGCCCTGCATACAAATAATGCTGTGGTGATTCATTCACAAAACCTGATAGCTATTTCATTGGACGACCAACAGCCATTTGTTAATTATAGTGGGACTTTTTGTAGATGCTCTTAATGTTGATGGAAGATCGTTGTTAAGCAATAACTCATCGTTGTAAGAAAAACACCAAGTACAGAAACTTTCCCATCAGTGTTTCATATCCTCAATAAATAAAAATGACTGGCGAGCGTCACTGATGCCATCCTTCAGGGTACATTACCAAAATATGTCTGAATTGTACACAATGGTCAATTGTTTAGCTAAATAAATGATCTGAAAGCAGCTATCCTGTTTAATGGCATTTGTAAAGACCAGCTTTTCATGCTAATGAAGTGCTTTTCAAGTTTCCCCTCAAAGAAACTGAGCTATGAAATAGGATAGTAGCACAACCATCAATTAGAGGAATATAGTGCAGCTCCTCCGCCGGCTCCCTTTGGATGTAGCATTTAGACTAATTGGAAACAGAGACACTGGTGTGTTAAACAGGCATGTTTGGAAAGACAGCAGTGCAGCTCTTAGGACACTTGTGCATTGTTAGTGGGTTCAATGTTTGTACTTGAAGTGTTCATTTCCACCCTTGTTTCTTTTTTATGATTTATTGGTCAATAGAAACTACAGACCAGTAGGATTAGGTTGCCCTTTATTTTCAGTGACAAGAAAATATGCTGTTACAACATGCAAGCTATGGAAAAAAAAGAAGTTTACATCCTGTTGTCAACAGTATGTTTTAGTTTTGATTTAACTTTCCCATATAACTAGGTGCAAGGACTGGCAGGTTTTATTTACAGTTATAGTGTGAGTGTGTGTGTGTGTGTGTGTGTGTATAAAATGTTTATTTTATTCATATTTATATTGTATTTCAAATCTGGGAAATAGGACTGTACAATATGGTCTGAAATGTTAACATGATTTAAAAAAAACATCAGTTGAAATTCAGTTATCAGTATTTCTTTAGTTTAAAGGCTGAGTTTCAGCTTTGAGTGATTGGTGAATTGTAAAGTAATGCAAAGTAATAGTAGTTATTTGCAGCTTCTTTAGAACTTGTCAGTGTAACATTTCACAAATCTATTTGTTTACTGCAATATATTAGTAAAATTAGACAATGAGACCGTGTATAATCTGAGTTGGTATTCAACAGGATAATAACAATATATGACCAGAATAACGTCAGAGTTGGTCATTTGTGGTTTTAAACACTTAATGTAGACAAAATAAAGAAACATCTATGATAATACTGTGTCATCACTCAGACCTAGATATAAGTATAAGCATCATTTTAGACTTAGAGGTTTGGGTGAGTAGTAAGTTATTTTAAGTTATCTAAAACCATTTTAACCCATGACCACCCAAACATCCACCACCGACCAAAACCATCTACTGATGTAACCTGTTTAATACCTGTTGATCCACTAATCCTATCAATACATGTAAATAATTGGTGTAAAATGCAGTTTGTTGTCTTGGTCATCAGATATGACCCATTTGGACATTCAGAGGCTTCGTAGTTACTGTGGAAGCAGTGTCGTCTTTTACAACATTGATTCAACAGTAAACCCATGGAGTTGGGTCAATGACAGTGGATGGACACACTGGGTTTATATTCAGTTAATGATATATTTAGTAAAAAAGTAATTTTTTTTGTGATTTGATCTAATACCCTTTGGATTTACTCTGAGCTTTTATGAACACCTACATGATCAGTAAATTAGATATGGGAAAATACCTAATTTTCACTGAAAAATGCAAAGGATAATATGGTAATAAATGGTGATAAATTACTTGGGAGAGACACAAACATCATTTGGAAGTTTTGACAAAAATAAGTGTGGGTCTTTAAGGGTTAAGTACACTTTTTTGTTTGTCTGTGTATTCCTTATATGGTTCCTTGCCAAATAGTGCATATCTCCATCACAAATGAATTTTAGACATCCATAAATGGTCTGTCAGAAAAATGTTAATCTGCCAATGCTGTCACATCTCCTTCTCATCAGTTCAGAGATGGAGCATCTCTCAGACTTCCAGCGCGCTCTGCTTCGTCTGAATAATCCTAAACCCACTTGAAGTACAAGCCAGCATTTCTCCACAAATAAGACAATCAAATATTGGGTATAGTAGCTGAACTGCTCATTGGCTTTGTCTGCCATCCTCAGACTCCTCTGGCCTATCTAGTATTAAATGTCGCACCACACAGGCTTCGCCCCACACTCCAACACGAGCTGCGTCTTGAGCGTAAGCCCTGAGCGACAGTGCACAGGAAGGTGGTTCGCTGGTTATCTTTGGCCTCTGCGGTTCCTCACGGTCATGCATGCTGAAGCCTCTGCAGCAGGATATGTCAGTGAGATGCAAACACTTCCTCTCAGTGTCTAGTGTGCTTACCAGCACCACACTTTGCATTTTCATGTTTAGTCTTCTCTGCTGAGTTCTGCATTCTGGAGCACGGACGACAAGTACCTAACATTCAAATACAAATGTAGCGCAAGAAGATCACGTAGCAGAAGAGTAGAGAATATGACACATATGGTCATGCAGATAGACTTTTCTTTCTCATATTGATCAGATGTAGTGCTGCAACGATTAAGTGATTAATTGACTTGAATAAAACAATTATTTGATTACAATTTTCCTGAATCAAAGCTTTCCTGAATCTTGCTGTTTAACATTGGTTCCACTGTTGTGTTTCACACGGACGCTTATTGTAATGCACATGACGCCAGGATCAACACACAGTTGTCTGTTAGTTCCATCTTATGTTGTTAGTAAGTTGGATCCAAATGTGTTGAAGATTAGTGCACATATTATTTGTAGATGTTGTTTGACTTGTTTGTTGTTTATGTTTAGTTATTTTTATATATTCTTTTATGCTGTAGACTTGTTAATTCTATTTTTTTTTATACATCCATTTACTTTTGTACTTTTTGTAGCTATTCCAACTGGTTCTAGAATAAAGGGTGTCATTTCCAGATATCTTTTTCATATTTTATGTTTCAACCTTTTTATTGAGGAATTAAACAGAAAAACATCCATTATTACAAATTTTCCTTGTTTTTAGAATTAAACACTGAGTGAACAAAACAAAGGTACACAAAAAGAAATGCAAAGATAAAAAACAGACCTTAACACCCCCCACATCCCACCCCCTCCCTCTATCCAGGACTTGCATAGTGTCACAACAAAGGAGGCCACCTAAGTTGTACCATTATTCAGGTTGAGTTATGAATATATTGATATCTGATGCAGTTTATTTAATAGTGAGAACCAGATTCTCTCCAGATGAAAGACTTTGACTTGACTATTTCTTCCAATCATATTTTAAAAGATGGAATTTCTGCTTTTTTCCAAAACATCAAAATGAGTCTTTTTGCTACAATAAGTGCATAAGATAGCAGTGGACCTTTATATTTGTTAAGTTGAGAAAATCAGAGACTCCGAGTACAATCAAAAGTAGATCAGGCTTCTACTCTATAAGCAGCATATCTGATAAAGTCTTAAATATGTTGGTCCAGAATGGAATTAATTAAGGACAGAGTATAACTATGGAGAAGAGTGGCTTCAGGAAGACATTTGTCACATAATGGGATATAGTTGGAGAAAATTTGTGTAAATTTGTCTTAGCATAATGAAGTCTGTGGATGATGTTAAATTGGATAAGCTGGTGCCTTGAGTTGGCGGAGACCTTATTCTTTAAAACATTATCCCAAACACATCGATCCTCATCGATTTCCATATTCAGCTCCTGTTTCCAGTGTGTCTTTATACCTTCAACAGAGGGCTCTGTTTCATATTATTACAAATTTTTTGTTTCACCTATTAAGTTAATCGTTTAATCAAATCGAATTGAATAAAATAATCGATAGATTAACCAATTTCAAAAATAATCAATAGCTGCAGGTCTAATCAGATATGTAGTGAAAATTGCAGAGTTCATTATGGATTAGCCTTAGACTGAAGCTGCTTCACTACTTACCTGTCAGCAGTATTGGACTACCTCTGTGTGGTCTCCCATTGCCTCCTTATGTTTTCAATGTAATCTTTATTACAGCCACTTTCTTTCTTTGTTTTCCAAAATAAAGAGGAACATTGACACCGAAATGTACTCAGCCTGAGCATTTCCAGACCTTACACTACATCCGGAACCTGCTTCTTGATTTCAGGGGAGCTTAGTTGCTGTGCTCTGTGTAGCTTGTTTTTGATTCCGCTATTACCAGCTAAATTTAAAGATCCCTGCAGTGGGCAGTTCATAGATTTAAACACATTTTTCTTTTTTTATGAGACAAATCTGTATACGCTAAGAGGAGATGTCATTAACAAAAATGCACAATACATGATTCTGCAGAACTCACCATTTTTTTTAGTCATATGTTCAGTGTGAATAAATGTCTCTTCTCACTCAAAACATGTCAGTAAACGTTATTAGTCTTATACTATAATAGGCGCATAGAAGGCTTTAAATGAACTGAATTGGAATTATCTGTACAACTGTTACATATATTTTATGATCCTGATAGCCTTAATTGATGCAGACTGACTGTAATCACCTGACCCAAAAATGGGTTGGTTGCAGACGTACAATTGGGTTGTGTGGTCACATGCCAACATGACAGGCGCCGTTTATGTCATTGTTGGTGAAACGGTGGTGCTTAAATAGGCACATTAGATTAAGGGGTGACGTCGGCTGATTAAATGACTACTGATTAACTGACTACTGGCTTCTTCCTGCTCCAAGTTGTCAATCATTAATCCGGCCTTTAAAATACCAATATTGGGCAGCGTCTAATTAAGAACCACAGGTATGTAGGGCTTTTTTTAGAGGTGGACTACATTCTGTTAATTCAGCTAAATTCTGTTCTTTCCAACCACCAAATACTGCAGGAATTGTATTGTAAAGTGTACATAGACTAGAGATGTAACGATTAGAGATTTTGGTGCTGTGATTATCATCAGAGAAATAATCATGGTTTACTGGTTTCTACGATTATTTTTTGAACAAGTGACAGCCCTAGTACATACAGTATATTTATAATCACAGTGTATTAGGCAGCAAGCCGTGTACCTGTGATTTACATGGTTAATTTTCAAAAAGCACGACTAAAAAAAACTGCACGGCTTACTCAAAGCCATGCTAATTATCATTATATTGTTCTCTTACCTTGTCACGGCCTAATTTTGGCTAAATCCAACTATTTTTCGCAAAAATGAAGCATCATCAGGAGGCGTTGGTGCGTCCGGCACTTTTTGCACGTTGGACTCCCGTAGTCATTAATGTTGGCACTGGCATCTTTGGGATAGCCAAAGTAATCCCACACGCTTTCTAGGTGGATATAGACTGCATTCTTGAAAAGCAGATAGAGACAGACGGTCAGCTTGTTCCTTCTCTGCCATGTTCACTCGTGGAATGTTGACTGCAGCGCTTGTGTAACGTTGCTTTCGTTCCGTGCGGGAAGCACATATTGTCGTGTCTTTGGTTCCGCTCTTAATCTACTGTACTTTAAGAGACGTTCTTTGGCAGCCTTGATGATTAATTAACTGTGAGGTTTAAAATCGCGGTTAATTGTAACACCATAGCATCGTTACAACCCTAACGTAGACATTGTTAACATGAAAATTAGGTGCAGGGTATCGACATGGTAAAAGTGAACAGGAAACATGAAGAGGAGACTCATGTGGCTCTGAGTCAGACTATAATCTGTGTAGACTGTGACTAGAGATCATTTCTTACTAAGATAAATAGTTACTTTAGAGACTTGTGCAGATACCGATGTGTAACTGCAGATGAAGATGAATGTCAAATGAATGTCATGTAGTGTAAGTAAGCAGAGTGGGGGCTGTTTGTTTTCAGCTGGATGGATATTGCAGGCCGTTGTCTTATCACTCCCCTGCTGCTTATCCTGTGGGCAGGTTCTGGCCTCAGGTCCCCTCGGACTCCCTCTAACTTTTCCTCACAGACTCTGCACAGAGAGCTGGACTTCTTCTGTGCTGTTTGTGGATGCCATACGGGGACTGCTCTGTCCTTCATCATTTCTCCCACAGTCTGCTGATGGTCTTTCATCTCTCTCAGGTTTTTTTGTGCTCACTAACGATGGGAAACAGCTTTGATCTGGTGTCCTATCAGTAACAGCGTGGGCCTCAGGCTCTCATACTCCCCTCGCTGTCTTACGCTGAAAACATATTCAGGGTGTGGTGGACAGTGGAGTCCACCCAGCTGAAAAGACTTGTTTGTTGTGGTTCCGTGTAGCTTTGCCAAGGGCAACTGCCTGTGTGGGTCTCTATGAGGTTCTTGCAGCAGTAGTGGTCTATTAAATTAGACCCTACATTTTGCAGCCATCTGCATCTCGCATATAACCACCTGAGATCGAGGGGGAGGGAAACACAAATCCTCACTTCCCATAACACACTGAGGGGATTCTTGTTTTTTTTTCTCTTGGCGGTAGATTGCACAACAGTACTGGAAACACACACAACTAAAGCATGTGAAACTTTCATCCCTGCAGAGATGTCAAATGCAGGTCTGTTTCTGACAGTATGTAGTTTTGTCCTGTTAAAATTTCTAATTAAGGCTGGTCTTGCATTATGCACTTTTATGACTTGTGTCGTCAGATTAGAGTGTATTGTAATGGCCTACTTAATGTCGTTACCTGTCAAAGCTATAAATACTTTATTTCTTATACATTATTTGGCAGACGCCTTTTTGTAAAGTAACTTACAAGGGGAGGATTAACAATTAAGCTACATAGAGTAACTCTTGAAAGGAGACCACTAGTCAGGAAAGCGGGGCTTCCAGAGGGTGAGAGTGTAGAGGTGGAGACAAGTGCAGAAGGAAATAGAAGAGGGCATGGGGTAGGGAAGTGCAGGAGAGTGCTAGGACAGGAGGTGTTCTCTGAGTTATGTCTGACAGAAATCCTTTGAGTGTCTATATATGTTTCGAGCTTTTATTGTGAATGCACTGACAAAAGTGGTGGATATGCAATTGTAAGACACCAGAAAAATGGGTAATGTGCATTTAACTACAGTGCTTTTCCATCTTGAGTTGTATTGGCAGGTAAAAAAACCCCAAAATACCTTACAAATAACACAATACCATAACTGAATAAAGACATACAAAAAAGACAAACAAGCAACAACATATAGTGCACACAAACAGACAAAAATAGCACTGAACTAAGATAATTACCATGTAATAAAAAAATAAATAAACCAAACACAGCTACTAATAAAATCAGGAAACATTCTCAAACATCTCTGTAGTTAGCTCGACTAATATACTTATTTCTGTTTTTTTTGTGTGTAGCTCTATTATGCCAGGGAAACGTGCATGTGGCAGTCTTGTTATGTCCTTTATAGAATAGAACAGACAGACATTTCACTGTAATGCAACTTAAGCAGCTTGTGGCAAAAATAGACAATGAAAAGCCCTATTGGTAGTCAAATTAACATTTTATTGGCACTATTTTACATAAGTGACACCTTTGACTAGTTTGAAAGTCTGGACAACATCTGAGTGTGCCATAGACGAGGGATATGAATCCATTAGCTCCATGATTCAATTCACCTGTCAGCAATTCACAATGTAGTGTATCGGTCACACATCAGTTTTCTATAATGCTGCACATTTTCTTTTACACCAGTTAATACAACCTCCCTCTTATTAAGAATCGTTTTTAACTACAACAGTCTGTAATATGAACATTTTGCCATTGCAGCACCATGACAACTCAGTGAGATGAGTAGAAACGTTAATGACAACAAATCAGCAATAAGTTATCATGCGGACAGGTGCTCTGTGCTAGTCTGTGGGTTTATTACAGTGACAGAAACTGGTCTGTTCTTACTTTGTTTCTGCTCAGATTCTAGATGTAGCAGTGTAACTCCACTGGATGTCTGTTTCATGAGAACGAAAGTAACTTAAGTAAAGAGAACTTTTTCGGTCTGAGGCTGGAAAAATCACTAATGAGTGTCAGTGTAGTATAATCTTTAGGTACCCTGCAGACTCTAAACTATTGATTTACTGCATTGGTGCAGAACTCCGGATGACAATGTATCTCACCTCTACCATAGACAGGGCATTTTCTTTCTACTGGTCTGAGGTTCAGTGAAAATCACATGACTGCTTGAACTCTTTTCTCAGAAACTCCATTTATTGCAAAATGAAATATTGTCTTTCTACATTGATTTCATGTGTTTGTCTTTGATGGTGTCCACAATGGCTTGAATGCTGATTGAAGCCTTACAGTGGCACAGAAAACACTGAAGTAAACAGAGGAAATGAAGTGATTCCAAGGTAAAGTGGAGGGATTTTGCCAAATCTCCCATCTGATGCCATTGTCTGTTTGGTCGTTGATTCTCACTTGGTGATCCATGGAAACTCCTCTTTAAAAATCGGAAGTGCAGGGCTCAGTGCAGGGAAATCCCTGGGTTAGCTGAGTCCACCTCCCACTACCCCACATACCCTTTTCCCCATTCTCTTCCACGGTACCCTTTAGCCTCCCAAACCCACTGGCCTGCCTCTGCTTCTGGTTAGAGATGTCATAACAGAGTCGTTGTGCTGTGGTATTCCTTAGAGGAATGTGCTGCCTTGCGTTGTGCTGTGAGTGTGTGTCTGTGTGTGGTTTGGCTGGTGTGTCTTTGCAGTGGATCAAGCCAGGGTGGCGCTGGCACCCTCCTAAGTCCACCTGTTGGTGCCAGTCGAGACAGAACCGGTGCTGTGTATTTACTTCCGTCCTCTGCAGACACCAGTGCAGCCTGTCTCTGCAAGCACATTTTGAACCTTCACACATGGGTCATCTGCTCATGGGTCATCTGCTCAAAGTATATTCAAAGTGCCCGTAAACACTTAAGTTGCATAAAGTGCAGAGTTAACTTAGTAAGTAAATGGTAAAGTGGTTAAAAAAAAGGAAGGCATTCTTATTGTCTGTGATTTACCAGTCATCGACCACCGTAACGAGTAGTTCACTAGTCAGAGTATGAACTGCAAAAAAAAGGACTTATTTATAATTATTGCAGCCATAAAATACATTTTCTTTCCTTTAACAAGAACATTTGGTGCACATCAATTAGAATAACATAACAAAGTTTGTTAAACAAATGTTCAATTCAAAACTCAACTAATATTGCAGAAGCAATAAAATCCTTTTTTTCCCTTGAACAAAAGAGCATTTTGTGCATAAAAATTACAGTGCCTAAAACTAAATGCAATCCGTAATAAAATAAAAAATTTTGCTTTAACAAAAGTGCATGAAGTCACTGACGACCTGTCGACGACTAAAGTAGTTGTCAGCTAATTTTGCTGTCGACTATTTGTCAACTTGTCGACTAGTCGTTGCTGCCCTAGTATGAACACACACTCACACCAGAAGTGCAGATACAGAAGTAGATGATTTGAGACAAAGTACTAAACTTTTTTTTTTTTTACCTTTCCTGCCTGATATGTACATGTACAGTGCATAAACATCTAAAAATAATAGTAATAATTTAAAAAAAAACTTGTTCTGCTGTGTGAGTAGCTTTGTAACGTGGTAATGTACTCCAGGCTGTGTATTTCATAGTTGTTGTTTTTTTTCACTATATAGTTTTGTCCTGTAAAAGCAGGCAAAGCACAGGTCTTTCCGATCACATGAACAATGGTCATGTTCCATTTAGTCGAACCAGGAACTCATTCTAGTGAAACGGCATACAACTCCAACGTCTGACAGTTGTACACATGGAATATAGTCATTTTAGCTTACCAGCTGACAGGCCATGAGCTATTGAGGAGGCGCTGTGTTCATCATCATCGTCTTTGTCATCGTCTTCGTTAGCAATTTCTTCAAACATCTCCTCCGACCAAACTACTTATCGGATTTATTTCAAATTTTATATGTAGCTTCCTGGGGACAATGTCGAGAAAGGTTGTTCACATTTTTGAGAAATTTGGATTTTTGAATTTTTGACAAATATTTGAAATATTAAACATTTGCCTTTACTTATAATGGTCCGTATTTTGATGGTTTATAACATGTAAATGGTTAGAGATATCAATATAGTTACTACTGACCTCTGATAGAAGTCATATATGGACTTTCATTTAATTGAGTTCTCCTCCAGTGAAAGTACCACCCACTTCTATTGGGAGATAAGACCACAGGACTATGACATAGAACAGAACCTGACAACCTCGCAAATGCAACTTGGTATTGATTCTTGATAGAACATGACGCTGACATACAGGGCCCTTGCTCCTATGTTTAATCATACAGATCATCCCTGTTTGTGCTCTGCCTTAACAGGTGCAGAAGTCAGCTGTGAAAAATAGTCTCACTTCAGGCACAAAGTCACAGAATAGAGAAGTGGAGGCAGCTCAAAGACAGACACTGCCCACTTGGTTTAGTCACTTACTAGTGTTGTATACACACATGAAACTGATTACTGACCATGCAGTTCACTGTCATGGCGCTTCATCTTCCCATTTCCTCTGTAAACGTTGACGGTCGCTTTGCATCAATGAAGGGAGTTGAAAAGACTTGAGTCAAACTTTTCTGATGAAATGGACAGTTTGGAAACTGTTCTCACTTCTGATCTGTAAATCTCACCCACTGTTTAGATGAGAATATGTCTGTGGAACTGAGTGTTACTATTATACTCACTGGCAACGATTGGATGACGACAACTAAACCATGCTCATACACATTTAATTTATGCTTTGGTTGGCATTCAGAATGCAATGGGGCATCAGTCAGTGAGTTATTACAACTCCTCAGTCTATACTGACCTGAAGAACCTGCTTGTGTCGCAGACTACCCTGACACACCTCCACAGTCTTGTTCTGTTGTTTCCTCCTGGTCTGTTGCTCAATGTGGACAGGACGTCTGAACTGTTGTGTGCAGTACACCCAGCAGATGGTCAAAAATGACATGTATGCTAACTGCTCCTTAAACCACAATGTCTCATTTGTGTAATTTTTGCGTCCTCTGGTTTAACAGTTTAACAGACCTCTTGGAATTTTTGTCCGTCACATTTGATTCAGACGTGTTAAATCCAATACCATGACGGTCCATACGCTGTGTTGTATGTCATTTAAATAAATACTGGACAACCCAATCTGATCCCCTTAACAAGGCCATAAAACTGGTCCCACTGAAAGCTGAGGCTACTTAGTTTAGAATAGTTGTGCTGATGTGAGACAGGCTTGTATTACGAGTCAATTACTGTGATCTAGGTGAAAAGGACCTGTTCACTGGCCGACACAAGCATGACTCGAATGTTTTGAGAGAGCTGCAGTAAGACAGAATGGCATCTCAGCAGCAGAGGGGTCACGTGACTTGGCTGCTATTTGTCTTATGGTTGGCCTCAAGGTGGGGAATGATACTCCTAACAGCTGCGGGAAGCATTTCCGGCTGAGGTTTTTCTCCTCAGCCAAGCACTCGGAGGTCCAGCAGTACACAGCAGCATGGATTCATTAATAACTGCATTTAAACGAGCTGGATAAACGCACACGTGGTCTGAAATGACCTGATAATGCTGATGAACACTGTTTTGTCATTAACATGTACTCTTTTTTCCCTCTTTATATTTTATTTAGATGCACATCATTTACAACTCTTCTCCATGGGGTCCACAGAGTATAAAAATAATAGTGGGAGTCATTAAATTTAGGAAATGTAAAGGGGGGGGGTGTCATCTGATCTACTCTGAACTATCAGCAAACAAAGAACAGTGCCTCTAATCATTTTGAAGTTGTTTCACTGCTGTAGTTTTTTTTTTGTCATTAGATACTTGGGCTGTAAAAATATGCCAAAGTGACTCTTAAGAGAAGATAGTTAGTTGATGTCCCCTGTCCTGTACATTACAGTTTTCTTTATATTTCAAGATTCAAAGATTTTTTTATTGTCAATTCACAGGACATACACAGACTTGGGATACCGTTTCTCTTTCACCTTGTTATTAAATGCCATGCAGTTTATTTTTTTTAATAAGAGGTCAAACTTGAATAAGGATAAACTGTAATAGAATCTAAAAGGTGTATATCAAATCTATTTACAATAGCAGCAGTAGTGCAAAACAGTAACAGTTATAAGGTGAGGAGGTGCAAAGTGGAACAAAACAGCAGCAGATATAGAAATAGTGTGATGGTTTTGATAAAATACAGAAGACAGCTGCAGATGTGAGAGTGTGTTTGTCATAGATAAAGGTAACAACAACAAATGTCTCATGAAGGCGTGTCTGCAGTGCTCATTATCTTTCATTCATGTCCGCTGAAGCAGTTTACTGTTATAGTATCTTCTGTCTGTTAATTGATGAATGAAATATTTTGTGTTTAAGCCAGCATGTGGGTTGAAGCAGCGTTGTGTGATACCTTAAGTGTCATATGCACCTGTTGGAGGTGTGGTTAAAGGTCTCCTGTATGTTAGTACATGCTAGCGCACAGAGCTGTGGATTGAACTCGTGGAATGAGCTGACCAAAGACAGAAGTGCTGCTAATGTCCTGCTGCCTGTGAGCTTCAAAGAGCATGATGACATACAGTAAGTGCATTTCGTAAGGCAATAAAGGCTGAAGATTTGGCTGGTGCATACTCGGCATGTCATCACCGAGTGCCTGAGTGCAAGCAGTCTCATTGTGTTCAATTGCCTGGTGGAGAGTGTTGAGAGACGCCGCTGCCACCCAAGCTCTCACTGCCGCAGTCGGCCGGAAGGTCACCAGTTTGAAGCCCCGGTCGGCTCAGCGTGGGAGGGGAAGTGGAAATAAGAACTTCCTCTTTTTCAGTAGCTCAAGGTGTGGTACCCTTGAGCAAGGCACTTGAGACACACAAAATGTGAATCATAGCAAGGAGTAACTAGGGCTGCATGATAAAACAATATTTATTATTGTGGTATATTTTGACATTGTATTCATTTTGTGATTTACATTTTTGTTTTGTCTTAACCCTTTGGACTCGCCCTCACATTCAAATCATAAACCAATTTAAGATGATGTAGCAGCAGACAGAGCTTCGCCAGATCTTCCTTTCAACTCGTGTTGAAAGTGCAGATGTCAAAGTAATACTGTGAAGTCAATTGTGTTGAAAGGCCAAGTAAAACCAGACTTATTATACACAATTAAAATCGTATTTTTGGCAATATTGTCATCACGTTTGGTGTAGGAAGAGACAGTAAAAGCGTTCTATGGGAAGTGCTTGAGAGCAGGATTTACTTGCATGATGTGTTTGGTGGAAAACTGAACTACATCAACCAATCAGATTTGTGTTATCTTGTGTCACCTGATTGTTGTTATAAATGGTTGTATATAGTTTTCCTTAAAAAACGCCTGAGGCATTGGCTGCATTTTTGTATAAATAGTTGTATATAACTTTATTCACTAAATTTCTAATTTTTTTTTTTTGAAGTTTTCAATTTATATGTTCATTCTAAGTTATAAAAATGACTTATTTAACATGTTTTTGGTGGTAAATAATCTAACTTTTTCCTACTTGGGTTTCATGTTTTTTGTGTGATTTTAGGTACAGTGTGTTAATACAGCATTTCAAATTAAAAAAAAAAAAAAAACCCAAACAAGGCAAGTTAAACTTTTTTTAATGAGAAATATGAAATGAATAGGTGGGACAGAAACCAGCCGACCCCGCACACTGCCACACCAACAAATCAATTTCACAGTAAACACTGGTTTTAATAACAAAACTAAAGATGGTGATGGTGCGTTCAAGACGCCTCAAAAACATGGGTTCAGCAAAAAGTTAATACATTGGTTACATATTGACCGATGTTGATTAATTGATAATACGCTATAATCATCTCTAACGTGAATATATATTTCAACAGATTGTTTTTGTCATCCATACTTCCACATAGAACATACATATTTTCCGGTGAAGTAAATTTCAATCGACCACATAGTCATTTCACAACACTAGTGGCAGACCTGATGGTTGTCTGTGCTTCTGCCACTGTGTTTTATATTACAAATATAGTTAGGTTAGAAAAATGTTTTCTGATTCGAACAGTCTTCTTTTGAAATATAACTGCTGTTGGGGTCATCACAATGAATATTTTTGTAATGTACTAATAATCTCATTGTATTGACATTGTAACTGAAATATCCCTGTCTAAATCTGAGCTGGATCAAATATAATTGACTTGGAACTGGAGACACGTCCAGGGTGTACCTCACCTTTGCTCCTTTGGTTGCAAGAATGAAATGGTTTGGAAAATGAATGAATGAACAAACTAATTGATTTGGCAAAACAGTGTTGAAACTAGGTTCAAATGACAGAGAAACAAATTTATGAAGGCAATGAAGTGAAAGACCCTAGGTTTGGAAATTGTCCAATTGCTTGTTTCAGGAAAGTGAGTAGCTAATGTAACACTAATTTCACCTTAATCACCTGTTGGAGGTACCACGTACAGGACCACAACATATACTGTACTGGAGCACATGTAGGCTTTATCTTAGTTAACCATGGTGATCACTCCATCATTTTGAAGACTCAGCTGGTGCAAATGTATTCAGCCCTTCGCCATCTTTGTAAATAATTTTTGATGTAAAGCATTTTGCATTTTCATGTCAGTTATTTGTCATATTCCTGGTGTATTAACAAGCAAGGTACTGCTGAAAGTCAGCTTTTACAGATCAATATGTTGTTTTTTTTTGCCAAAAAGAATTTATCCCAGCCCCTTTCAGCAACTAAAGACTTGTTTTGTTTTGCAGGAAACATGGGTGTGAACTTTGAGGGAGATGGCATGCTCTGTTTGCGTGTCTGCATTGTTGCACTGCTGAAAGGTGTGTGTGTGTGTGCCCGTGTGAGTGTGTGTGTGTGTGTGTGTGTGTGTGTGTGTGTGAGTGTTAGAGACTTCCTCTTGAAGGTGGGGCTGTGGAATGGGATTGACATGGAAGTTATGTCTGGTATTTATGGCTTTTTGTATGCAGCTTTGTTATCTCAAGGACAGGGCATAGATGGCTGTTAAGGTTCCATATGATAAACCAAGTATTAGCCGACCCCTGGCTGACCAATGAACTCCCAGACTGAAGCGCTCTTTAATGAGGCAGCCAGCAGCAGAAGAGTGTGTAACTGTGGCTCTTGAGCTGACAAATAATCAGTAATTGTGAATCATGTAGTGGAAGAATCTGCTGCCCTGCAGATGGCCAGTAAAGCTGAGAAGCCTTTGAAACTCCTGGTGGAAAATCTTTCAGAACCAACTGTTTCTTGACCTTTTTTTAGCCCACCGCCCCACAGCAGTCCGTGTCCTCCCAGGCCTCGCTGCCATCAGATCAGTTTTCATAGAACTTGAGTTTCCTTCAGTTTGTTGCTGCCTGTGATTTGACAAAAAAGAGCAGTTGTGTTGTTCTGAGACGACCAGACTCTCAGTCTAAAACGCTGTAACAGGCTGTTTTGAATCTGGTAAACGTGGTCCATTGGGTGCTTGCACAACAATACTGTCCTTCCACTTAACAGCTTGGCTGCAGTTTAGTTGTTTTTAGTAGCAGCCAGCAGGTTCACTCTGCCACATGTTCATGAGTCACTGTATGACTCGTGTGTAGACGGAGAATCTCCTCCACACTGTGAACTGATCAGTGAAACAGTTCTGAACAGTCAGTTTGCATAATAGTTAAGTAATTTCATCCACTGACCATACTGTTTGGTTCATGTCAGTATTTACAAATCACCAGGCTTATCTTGCCTTTGCATTCTTTTGGAAATAAGTAAGATAAATACTGAGAAACTGCCTCCATGTTGTTAGTACCAGGGTGTTACTGAAATAATTAAAATGCACTTCTTTTTCCTCTTGTTTTACTCTTCTATAAATTTGCACTGTTTGCATGTGACTGAATGGTTGCCAACAGTTAAAGGCCCTTTTTCTTTGAAAGCCTCCTGTATTCTGCTGCCATCCCTCTGTGATTGTGACTCACAAGCAGAACACAGTGGCTTTATAATGACCACTTGACAGCTGGTGAATGTGGGCTTTGGACAAACATGAAGGCAGGGTTAGTCTTTGACAGTGATGGGTGGCTAACTACCAAAACCTCTGACAAAGTCAACAAACGCACCTGCCACAGCCGAAATTTACCAACAGATCCCGTCTGTTTTCTTAGCCTGCGATGTGTGCTGTCAGAAAGACGTACAAGACATTTACCAAGACAGTGGTGGATGTAACCAGAGTCTGAATAGCTACTCAAATGCACTGGTTGAAGATCAGCTGACCAAATAAAACCAGCAGAACACGGTCTTGGTCCCTATTCTGTAATATGAGGTTTTGCATTGATTCTTGTATTTATTTTTAGTAATGATCATAAATTAATGATGGAAATGAAAGGTTATTGGAGATATGACTTCTGGTTTGTGGTAGAACTCATGCTTGTGTAATGTGCGGTTTGTGTTCACACATTGGGTACTGAGTATATTCAACATACACAGAACCATAACTTCAGTACCGTTACAAATTCGTTACAAGGTGACGTCACCCATTGGTTTCTAACCTGCCAGTAGTTTGCAGACTGGGCCATTATCGTATTGATTTTTGGAGTCATAAGTGACCATATTTGGATAAAAGGGGTGGAGCCGGTGGGTGGCGGAGCACCCTGCAAGATTCATGGGTGAGCTAATGCTAAATGTTAGCTTAATTACTTAATAAAACTGTAAACTCCTTCAAGCATTACATAATGTACAGTATGTAATACATTTATCCATACGTACAGTACATACACAGATACATACAGTACATATATATACATATACATATGTACATATGTACATATATACGAATACATATGTATATGTACATATGCATATGTACGTAACAGTCCAGTTCCTGGAACCTGGACTGTAAAATGACTTTTGAAAGCCTGGAACACTACATATATTTTTGACAGTTGGGCTAATGTGCTTTGTGTGATATGGGTTAGCAGAGCTACATGCTCAGAGTTTAAGATCCAGTGACAGAATAATGAGTGTGAACGTGTCTCAGTTCAGGAAATAGGAAGAGCACAGACTTTTAGTGTCTCCGTGCTGCGTCACTGAATCTGTCCACTTTCTCAGACTACACAGGAAAACGTCCCTATCTGTCTTATCAGCTGCTCCTAACACTCAGCAACAAAACGCTGTCTCATGTACATCCTGCATTCTGCGTTCTGTCCAGTGTTTTGCCGTTCCACTCCTTGTTGTTGCAGCACATTGTTTGGATGAGGATCTGAAAGGTTGTCCATGCGCTGACCCAAACGCAGTCTCAGAAACTACCCTTTGTGTCCAAATACAACAGGATCCACCTAGACATGCAGTGATGGGAATAATAAATAACAATACACAGAGCCGATGGCTGTCGAGTGTTTGCTCAGGCCAGAACCCTGCTGCTGTGCTCTGCTGACTCTGTGCTATTCTGTGATAAAGCACTCAGACATGCATCCAACTGCTTTATATACCCATTTTAAAGTTTTGCATTGCCGTTTTTTCCTCCCATTGTCTGGCCTTGGATTGGCTGGCTAAAACCTCCACCCTCCTCATGGCCTGTGGCAGTATTTGGAAGAATATTCCACTAACTCGCAATGAATGCCAGCAATTTGTGAAGCTTTTTTGCCTCCTTCCACAGCACGCTACCCCAATAAGGTGTAAATGTAACATGCACGACCACACGGTTTGGACACCGCTGCACCGCCAACGTTTTTTGGCTGGAAAAATAACCTCTATCATGTAAGCTATCTTTCTTAAGAGTAGTTTTGGATTGTTTAGCGTATAGGTTATACTGTACCTGCTCAATGAGAGTCTGTGTCAGGGCTTGTCAGCTGGCAATTAATGTTTCCACAATGTAAGGAAAAACACTGCTGAGGCCCACATTGCCACTCGCTACACACTTTTTTTGGTTTCACTTATTGTTTTTGCTGGGTAGATTGCTCACACCCTGACTTTTAATTGAGAATTTCATTGAAGAAGCAAAACAAAAAGATTAGTGGTTTAGGATAAGACTTTTCATGTTGCTGAGGTTTTCCTATTTTAAGCTCAGGCTGTGGTCCTGACATATAATGCCTAAAGGAAAGAGAAACAAGGAGGAGGGTTTTCACAAACAACTGCTGTTTGTGCAGAGGTGGAGGATTATTGCACAGCCCCCACCTACAGCTGCACCTTCATACGCATAAATGTTAAGAAATATTAACGCAGTGATTCATTCCACAGTGGTTTACAGGAATGGCATTCCTTTTAATGCAGTAAGAGTTTAAAAAAAGAAGAGTTTTTGAAATTTTGATGTTAACTTGCAAATCTTTTAATTAGTGGTTTATTTTCAAAGATTTGCAGCCGACTGCTAATTGTTTTGCATGTTTAGTTTTAGGATAGGGTTGGGTAATATGGCCAAAAAATCGAATCTTCATTTTTTCACTGTGAGTAATTCGCAATATTAATAATTTTTTTTCTATCTATACGACATAAAGGTTAAACTTGACTCTATGTATATGCTGTATTAACAGAAAACATATTTTACGGGTGTCAAAGTGAACAATAAAATAATAAATAAATGATTTAAAGTGAAATAAAGCATTGCTAGAAGGAATAGGAATATGAATATCAAAATAGGTGTAATTACAATTTTTGTCAAGCAAGAGTAAGCATTATTTAAAATGTCATAATTTTCCTAAAATGAAAAGTTAAAATCAAGTTATTAATGTTAATAAATATTATTATTAAAACATAAATCGTCCTCCTAGTGGCTGATGGCTAATATAAATGGCATAGATGTTCCGCTCGGCCATTATCCAATTCCTAGTAAAACACTATTTCTTTTTATTGGATGATCAGTTGACTGATCATTTATCCGTTTTTTTCTTGCTCCCAACTATTTATACTGTATTAGTCTCTAAAAATCCACTATTGGTCGACCTCTAGTGTCCAGTAGGTGTCACTGATGTGACCCATCTTCTGCCAACATAAACTATGTAAACTGGGACGCTAATGTTAGCTTCAGCAGTAACAAAGTAAGCCTCCTGGTAGCATCAAACACCAATTACTGAATCCAAAAAGAGTTCGAATGGCTCCTCATTAGCCTTAACTTGATTTACTCGGCTTCATATACTTCTAACCTTTAAAATCCGTAATCAAAGCAAATGCATAAATTGATTTAAGTTCTTTACTCCACGTTATTGGATCTTTAAGGCAGACACCGCAGGAAACATGTACAGTAAATGGTGGCGCAGGCTGTTACATGATGAGGATTTATCTTTTGATACCAGTATTTCTCTGAACAGTGCTTATACTGGTGCCCTCATAGCAAACAGTAGGAAATTTGATTAACTGGGTTTTTATTTCGATGCACAATCGACAAGACTTGGGCATTTTTGGACCTGGTTCTGCTTTTAAAGGACACTGTGGTTTTGTGTTTGTGTAATGGGTTTGTGTGACAGTAATTTGTGTGGACATTTTTTTTTTTTGCATGCTTTGGTGTCCTTGTCAGTTAATACTCAGACTAACTGTCTGTATCGAACTCCCGTCTCATCTGTTGTAACCACTTTTTTTTCCAAAGAAAGTGCCAGTTAGTCTCTCAGAAGTTCTTATGATTTGCAACCAAACAATCCCTTAAAAAAATCATCCTTTTGAAACTGGAACTTATCATTTTCTTTAAAATGAGTAGATTTAAATACAAATATTACTGATTCAGGAAAGAACATTCCAGATCTAAAGGACCCGTGTCTTGATCCAGACCCAGACAGGCATGCACAGTTCTTTTTACTGCTCTACAGAGCTCGTTGATTATTTTCTGAAGTGGATGTGTTGGGTGTTTGTTGTGTGGTTGTATCTCAGCTTTGTGGCTTCATTGGCAGCACTGTGAGGAAAATGATCCTCCTACTCATTCGCTATGACCGAAGTAGTGTTTGGTTGTCTTTACTTTATTTTCTTCTGTTAAATGTAACGAGGCTTGCCCTAGTTCTAACATAACCACCTTATCTTCTTTATTGGAGTTAACCATAGTTATTTTGCATCACTGTGATATATGTCTCCATTCAGCTGTACAAGAACAACTAGATGAATCAATAGAATTTTCATGTTCATTACTATTGTCACATCATTTTCAGTTGTTTGTGAAGCGCTGGAAGTGCTAACCTATTATTATCTGTCTTGTTGCCAGTCAGTATCAGTAATTCCTTTGTATACTGCATTTAAGTTATTTCATACAGACCAAGATTTCAGCAGTCATATGAATTTATCAGCAGCCACATCATGCAACATCAATCCATAAACTGTGTGTGTGTGTGTGTGTGTGTGTATTTTTTTTTTCAAGCTGCGACTGAAGTCAAAGCAAAGAATTAAACACATGTCAACAATAATGATGCAAAGGCAACGATCGCCCTGTTACAATGGTGGTATTTATGTAACTGGAAACTATCCAAAGTCAAGGGGAGGGACTGAAGATCCTGTCGTCATTCAGGAAAAGAAGTCAACCTGGGATGACAATTTTACAAAAGGGTTTATGGTTAATAGTTTTAGCCACATAAACACGACTGTTGACCAGTGTCATCTGATGGTTCATTCTTTTTGGCTTTTAAATAGACGTACTGTAGGTCATTACAGCTTCACATTTTGAGATAGTCAAACTACGATTCTCAGAAACAGATGGTTCAACTATGTTTCTGACATTGTCAGAATATTGTCCCAGACTGTCTTTGGCAACAAGACAATTTACAATGGAGGAAAGAGGGTCATTCACCCCGCTGCTGTCAGACTGTATAACACAATAGTTTAGTTCTGTTGTATTTGTGTGTCATCTATCTTCTGTAAATTTGTATATTGCCTATAAAGTTGTATTACTTATTGCAGTTATTATTATTTTTATATTGTTTGTCTTTATGCATGCACATTTTTTCTTGCATTTTATTCTGTTGCTGCCTTGACCAGTGAATTTCCCTGTTGTGGGATCAATGAAGTCTAATCCAATCAAAGACACTTCAGTTGTTAAAATGCATTGGAGTTAGTTGTCATTATGTAGTAGCTCTATTCATAATACAACACACTCCGTTCAGGTCTGTACTCTCCGTGGTTCAGTTCAGCTATAGTGTGTACTAGCATGCCATTTTATTTGAGATTACAGTTAATGTATGACATGACGTGACAGGAAGCTGCCTGTGATAAGATAAATAATCCTGGAAGTGTCTTACCTTGTCACCAACAGTAACACACAGCCACTGCCTCACCTCCACCAGTAGGAACCACCCGCTGACGCTGAGAAATGTCTCATTTACGATCAGCCTGGCACAAATACCTGGGAATCACTTTGATAGTCTATAGTTGAATTTACACTCACTACCTCCACTAATATAAACCACACACTGTTGTTCCATGTGAAGGCTTCGCTCTGTTTTAGCTCCAAAATGTGAGGCAGCAGCAGCAGCAGCAGTTCTGTGGAGATAAGCTTTTTATGTGGGTTTGGACAGTTGACCCTCTGGTCATTTGTTTCCACATATGAAGTAGGAGTTGGAAAGGGATTAATTTGTAGAATGTCTTGAATCAGAAGTAAAAGAAGAGAAAAATCCAGTCTAAGCAGTGGCTAACCTCATTAAATGTCTTTTATTGTTTGGAAGCAGTTCAAGTCTCCAGTGAAACCAGTGCTCCAAAACTTGAAACTGCTGATGTAGGTGTTTGATCGGCTGTCGCTCTCAAATCACTTCAAGCGTTGTTTATGTTGTGTCACAAATCACACTCATTATAGAAATAAGTCAAAGCGTTTCGTCATCTGAGCAAAACTTTGTATTCTTCCATTTGGATGGAGTCGGAAGGCAACACAAGCAAATACAAAGGAAAGTGGATGTGACACGTAACACTGAACAGGAATAGTTTTATTGGAAGTTAAATAGAAGAAGAAAATATCCTGTTACGTGATATGAAATTATATAGTCTGATTGCATTATATTTCTTTGAAATGAAAAACATGTTCACACCTTGTGAACATTATTAAATAGTCTTAACAACACAGAAAACATGAAATATCAAAACATTTAGTGTTTATTCTGATCTTTGTTTGCATCTACAATTTTAATACACTGAAATCTGCTCAAACGCTGTCCTCATTACCATCATTTTATATCAAGCAGCTGAACTATGAAGTATGAAATAGTGATTGAATAGCAGCCCTCTGAGCTGACGTGTTAACCAGCTGTCATCTCTACGCCGCTGCAGCACTAAGATAAAATCTTTGTTAAAGACTCATGACTTCCTCTCACACAATCCACATTCATACATGACAGCAGCTGCACCATTTTACTCCTATTGACATTTTGAATTAGTGATAATAAACAAACTTTGAAGCAACAAAAAGTTCTCGGTGCATTTTCCTGACACAGTCCTCTCACTGGGAATCGTTCTTCCTGTTTTTTATTTGAATTGACCTAAATTCCCATGTGGTGGCATGTGTAACATGTGTCGCAAAAATGTGATTTGTTCTTTCATCTTGTTAACCACTTCACCACACTAGAATGATTCCTTATTCCTTAACCTTCATTCGGTCCCCCAGGTGAGAACACCCTGCACATTGCCAGTAGCCGTATAGTGCATATGATGAACAGTAGGTTTTCCGCTAAAGTCATGAAACGTCTGGGAACATGTGGTCAAGGTGACGGCACCTTTCAGCCTCCGTGTGATGGAACCCACGCGTGTTGTGTAAGGAGCCTCTGGATCACTAAAGGATTTCCTTGCCCACTGAAATTTAGAGTTGAAGAGGTAGGAGGCGGAGGAGGGGAGGATTAAGAAAAAGGAGGATGGTTGGTGTCAACTAGTGACTGAGCCTGAACACACATTCACACACACACTAACAGTGGAGAAGCTGCAACAGTCGACAGCTGCATGAGCTGTTGCTAAAAAGCCCTCTTCAGTTCTCTTTCTCCTTTATAGAGAACTCTGTTTTACTAAATGCAACATGTACGTATGTCTGCCAGTAGTTTCTGTCCTTTCACTTGTGCACTCCTGTTGAACAGAGAGTTTAATTTTGATTCAGAAGGACCTTCGTCACGCAGTTTTTGCCAGTGTTGTGTTTTACACATTACCAAGAACAAAAGTGTTCAGCATTCAAGAAGTAAATATTATTTACTAGAGACAATCCCACATGCATTTAGATAGCACCACTGATGCCAACGTGGCTCCTTGGTTGCTAGATTTAGCACCTTTTCAGATTACTTTAGCAACTTTTTTTTTAAATCACTGAGTAACAATTTTAGCTACTTTGGAAGCTTTTAGGAACTTTTGAAAAGTGACTCAAGAGATAAAACACAAAATAATTTACTCAACCAAATCTGTGTCAGGTTTACCTAAGCACCTCAGTATTATAAGTGTATGGTACGTCTGTTACAGTGTTAATGGAAAACTTTAACTTTGTGGAGGATGCTAGTAATCATTGATGCCAACTTAGCACTTTTGTTGCTAAATATAACAAATTTTCAGACTAGCCTAGCAACTTTAATTTTCCAAAAGGCACCTGGCAACAAATTAAGCTACTTTTACATTTGTTTGGGAAACTTTTGAAAAGTGACTCAAACACTAAAACACACACATTTTTCCTCTAAATAACACCCAGTGATTTCCTGTGTCCCAGTCATATAAACCCACAGTCTGGATAAAGGAGGACGGTTGGAATTGGGACATTAAAAAACCCAACATTGACAGAGTATAGTTCATATGTAGTTCTAAACATATTTAGGGTGTTTTTATACTAACTTTTTGTCTCTAACACAATGTTATTCCTCTCTTCTACATTGCTCATTACTATTACATGTATATTTACAATTATGTAAATTAGGTGATGATGTAATTTAGCAACTTCTAGTGACTTTTAGGACAGACAATGGATACTTTCACTACTGAGGAGTTGGAAACACTGGATAACACATATATAACATGGTAAAGTGAACAGTAAAGTTGGTTAAACAGAACATAGAACAATTTAAAATGGCAAAATGAACATAACCTACTAAGTAATAAGTTAAATATTGTCCATAACTTATTGGGACATAAACTAGGACATCTGTGACACCCACTGACCACCTCTGGACATCTGCAGCTGAATGCTATTCAAATGTGGTTAAAGTTGACACTGACTTTACAGCATCAAAGGTCTGTACACAAAGTTCTGCAGGTTAAGGTGAATTAAATGAACATTTTCACCGCTGACAGACTCTAAAGAATCACAGTAAACAGATGTAAAGAGAACGGTTAGCCTAGCTACAGTGATGCTAACACCCCATAATGTGCAGCAGTGAAACCTTGACAGCATGAGTGATAAAGCTGAACATGACTCCTATTTTAACAAAGATAAGTTCTGTGTAACAGGATGCATCACTTCTTGTTTAACGCAAAAACCAGCATGAGTAAACTTGTCCAGTGTTAACTTCTGCGTGATTAACTTATTGCTCACCGCTGTATAAACCAAAAAGTAAATGTTTCAATATTAATGTTTAAAACCTGTTGTTTATCCACTGAATGACATCCACTGTTGCATGTTTTGTGTTGTCAATGTCATACGTCTTTTACTCTATCATTTCCATCTTGATATTTATTTTGCAAATAAATAAATTCCCAAGATTAAATGACTTTGATAATTAGTAGTATTGACAGATTAACTTGATTCCACTTGCCATTGTGTGAACTGGTTCTATTCGGAACCCACTTTCAGTTCCTACCCTTAATGCAGGTTAAAGTGACATTAATATGGTGGGAAATCACTTTGATTCAGTTGCTCACAGCTTTTGTGATGACTTGAAAAGCTCTGGTTACCGTCCACACAGAAGACAGATGCTGGCAGGTTTTTGTGAAACAGGTATGGGATGATCAGATCAACCTGCAGGATGCTGATTTAACCTTCATTCATAGTGTTTACAGAGGAAAACAAAAGACTTAGCAGAAGCAACGGCCTGAGCCCAGGAGTGAAGTACTCCTCCACGTTTCTAAGACCTCCCAGTTTCCCACAGTGCCTTGGGAGGGGTTGGTCGACCTGGGGAGCTGGTGCCCTCGCCTGCTTCCAATCAACCACCAGCTGCAGGCTGCGGTCCTGAAAAATTTTTGATTTCCTGCACAACACACACTCCCCAACACCGTGCACATGAGTCTACACACACACACACACACACACACACACACACACACACACAGTCTTGTAGCCCTGTTATTGAAAGTGGGCATGTAAAAGCCAAGCAGGCTGTGTTGCAGAACTGATCCCGGCTCTGTGTGTGCTGTGAGGCCCAGGCTTCATGGCACAGTTGAGTGCAATTTAGGCCCTGCACATAAAGTGTGGTTTGTTACTTTTCTGGAATCAGAGTCTGGGACAAAAGAAAAGCCTTGCACTGTAGAGCTAATGCATACACCAAGCTGGAATATAAATTTAGATTGATTAACCAAATATTATTGCCTGGAGAGTACTTATCCTACTGATGTGGTGAATGTTTTCATTCCGTAGACTAGAAATGAGTCTAGATTTACACTTTCTTCCTGACCTGACCTTTGAAGATGAAGTTTGAAAATGTTGTAGGACAGTATTCTTCAGATGCTTAAGTTTCCATTGATGTCCCAGTCACAGTCTATCCTGAGGTTTATCTTGGTCTGACTAGTGACATTAATATGGTGGGAAATCACTTTGATTCAGTTGCTAACAGCTTTTGTGATGACTCGAAAAGCTCTTTTGTTGAGACTACTCCCCTCAGCAAAGTTTCCATGCAAACATGTGTGTTAATTCCTCTGTGGGAGGCAAGGTAAGGCCTGTGGTTCTACATAGTCATCCAGTCAGAATGAAATGTAAAATAAAAAAAAAAAAAGTATGCAATTGCATTCTTTGAAAGCACGTCGTGTTTACGAGTAGTTTGCAGCTCGTCTGAAGAGCTTCTGTTGGCTTCTGGTCAGGGCTGCAGTTTACACTGTCCTTTAAGCAAGTCATTCAGTTATGCAACTTTGTTAATTATCCATAATATAAGTATATTTTCAAACCACTTATAGAAAGTAGAAAATCAGTGCATTGTATATCGATGCAGTTTTAAGTTCTGTACATAAGTGTTTGGTATGTAAAGCTGTTCCAGTATCACCATCGTTCCTCTCTTACTGCAGCCTACCACAGTTTCGTAATGAAAATCTTTCATATAGACCATAAAAGGTCTCTAAAGTGTTTTGTGCGATTGCTTTGTCAAAGCGTCTGTGTAGAATCAGCATGACTTATGGTCAGACACTTGCAGCCACCAGCTCACTGAGTTACTGTACTGAGGTGTCTGGTTTAGACCAGCTCTATATGTAAAGTGTCATGAGATAACTTCTGTTATGATTTGGCGCTATATAAATAAAATTTGATTTTGATTTGATTTGAGGTGAGCTGGACTCCTTTAGTGCTTCAGTTTGTTCATTGTATTTCCTCAGTGGCAGAAAAATCACATTAATAAAGATAAACCAATTGCCCTGATGGTCAATATCTGCAGACCGTGTTCCAATAGTGGTGGCTGTATGAGGCTTCTCAACTGGAATTAGCAAATTGAAAGGTAAACAAGTCAAACCATTCCCTGGATGTTAAACAAACAGTTCATTATTTGGGTCAGATTCACTCATGTTTTTAGGTCTTTCGTACCTTGACTTATATGTGCTTATATATGTGAGATCAGCTCATGAACCAACTGTTGACTTTTTCTCACCTCAAACTATGATCATTGTATCAAACTTCAAAAATCCACTGTCAGTTGACCTCAAACTCTTGCAGGTTAAACACTTCAGTGCTATCAGAATGTAAAGAACTATTAACAGTCAAAAATACACCATAGCTTAGTAATGTCAATGCACCAAACTAATTTTGGTGCAAAATTCTCTGTATAATACCATGTTAACACTGTCCTTTGGTCATGTAGAATCTATATTAATTCAATATTTGGACAATAATTCCTCTAAAAAGCTGATTTATTGACAAATTAAGATCATCCATTCCACCATCACGTTTTTATGCATCATGCAACATTTTCATTTCTATGTTCTTTGTTTTGTTTTTTGTAGGGTTTTAGTTTGTTTGTTTTCCCCCATGCATAAGTAAAGGTTGTTTTGGGCTGACTTCGTAACAGCATGTGTCAGTCAGGTGCACAGTTTTTCTGTATTATTCAAGCTTTTTCCTGTCGTAAAGACAAACGGTCAGGATCATGACTCATGTATGTGATAGGATATTGATTATTTTTCAGCAGTTTCACCAGTAGCTGGATGATTCTGCTGCCTCCCACTACAGCATTCTTGTAAATGCACCAGCATGTGTCAGCGTGTGCACTAAACAGACTTAAACACACACAAGCTTCTGCACAAGTCCGCTGCCTGCTTCTTTGGAAGCCTGGGGCGGCTGCCAGCAGCCCTCGACAGCGTCCACTGCCAATTAGTCCCTTTATTTGTTTAAATTCTGCTGGACCAAGACGCTGCAGTTAGACATTCCATGTAGCGCCGCCGGGCGACTCCTTAAAGCTGCACACAGGGTTTTTGATTGAAGTTCATCTGGACACATTACTGTTTCCACTGTTACATGTTGTTATTTTCTAACTACCACTTCTGCAGTGGACAGAGATCTGGGTGATCTGGTGATTTCATCGATCTCAATTTAACATATAATCTGCTTTTCAGAGGAGACATGCAAATCAGTAAATATCAGGGCTGTCAAAATATTTACTCCCCTAATATTTACGTGAAATGGCTGGAGGACCAGTGTAATTAGTGTATATAATAGAAGGTGTTACATAAGAAGTCTATGTCAATCATTTTGTCGTGGTTCTTCATCTGTCTGCACTAAAAGTGTTCAATTAGTCCACTTGAACCTTCTGGAGTTTGTGTCATATGTTGTGTAGTTTATAAAGTGTAAGTATTCCTGAAATTCAAAGCTCAAATGTCTTCTTTGGTCAATAATTCAAAGATAGAAATTCATAGAGAAGGGAAGAGGTTGGAATCACAGAGTTTGGACATTTTTCATAGTCAAAAATTCATTGATTTTTAAAGTACTTCATGGTTAATCCAAGAGTTGACCACTAATTGATTCATTAATGCAGTATTGCAGTTCCACTTTTATTCTATTATGAAAAGTGTAAAAAAAAAATGTTTACAGTACACTTTGAAACTCCTGTCACAGATGTGCAGTGCACTAGTGTACACTGCATCAATGAACAGATTTGATTTCAGTAACAGTACAACACGAAGCAGAAATAAGGGGTTTTAGATGTAATCACAATTGCAGAACTCTGAATATTGGCTAATTAATTACGTAATATCATCTTTGTCTCATTATGCATTATGTAGTTTTATGTTATTACAACCAGATAACTGCTAAACTTAACACTTAAGTCAGAGCGATGAATGTCGTAATACATAAATTTAAATCTCTCAATCAAATTAAAAGTAAAAACCCACCGTAAATAGTCAACATGACAATTAGTTTGACCTTTTGAGTTCTATTTTCCTCTAACCTTCATTCCACTTTAGAGGCCAGTATCAGTCACTACTTCTGCCAATACCAGTAGTGTACAAAACATGCATCTGTTTCTGTAGCTTTAATCAAATAACAACGGAAAACCATCACACCACACCTCCGGAAATGACTTTATACTTTGGTTGTACCTAACCTACATTTCCCAGGAGATCGAATAGCTTGTGATGAAGTTGTGGACATATTTTTTCCTTCAAAGAAACCTAATGTGATCTTCTGACCAGATTGTCCAGCCCTAGTTTTAGTTTGAAAAGATCAGTACTGTCCCAAACAGTTCTGATCTGACGCTGTATTTGAGTGGCCTATGGAATGACATGACATTTAGTTGTGTTTCTTGTTCCAGTAATGAGAGGCGCCTTTGTTTGCACGTTCGTTTTTGTGTGGGCCATCGCAGTAGCCACAGCATCAGGTGCTGGCCTGATTTTTTTTTTGCTAAAGGCTCCTGTTGATTATTTCTTCACATTTTATTGAGGCTTTAATTGATTTGGACGTCTTTAGGTGCATTCACTCTGGCAGAGTGAATGAGCCCATTGATGGAGTATGGCAGGCCTGCTACCTCCAGAAACGAGTGTGGAGCTGTGGGTCAATGCTTTGGCACAGTGAATAAGGGTCTGAGCAATGGAAGCTTTGTGTGTATCTGTGCTGGCAGCGCCGTGCTGCCTCAGGCCCTGTTCCACCAGCGCCCCCGGGGACAGCAGGCTCTAATCTGCCCCCCTCGGAGACGCCCCCACACAGGGGCTAGCTGCAGCCCTATAATTATGCGCAATGAAGAGGTGTGGACCTTGTTGTTTTTGAAGCCGGGAAACAATCTAACCACACTGTTGACCTGCAACTAGGTCGGCCGCCAAGTAGTGAATTTCCTTTCCCACAATGGTTAAGCTGGCCAGCCTCTGAGCAGAGCGCAGGCTTAATGGCCAACTGTTGTTCCTCTGGCTCTATAAACAGGTAAATGGAAACTGATAATGTATTAGGCTTCACACAGCGCCTTGGTTTTGACACTTAATTTTCTGTCGACTTCATTAGCTCAATCTGCTGCAGGGCATGGAAAATGCTTTACTGAAGGCACCAAGGATTGTTCTAAACATGTAATCTGAGATACAGCTGACTGTTTTCCTCTGGTTTGCATTTAGACACTCCACGCTGTGCTTTGTGCTCGCTTTTTGACACACACAAAATGAATTGCGCAGTCTAGTGGTATGATTGCCAAACCTACCATTTCCCTGAACAAGACAAAGGACGGCATTGACTGATGGCTGGGTTTGAAGCTTGAGCTAAAAGTTTGACATTAAATCTTACTTTGCTTCTTCAGTGTAATGATTAATTCACACTTTGAATTTTTTTTGTGTTTATGAACTCTGCATGGAACACAGTTTACACTAGTTTTCTACATTAGAACTATATGCTGCATATGAGCTTTATCAACAAACAAGAAAACAGCGCCTGAAGCTGTCACTGTGCATCACAGTGACCAAAAACAAGCACTTGATTCATTCAGTTAATTTGAGATATTTCCCAGTCGTATTTGACATGTTGTGGGTCAGAACAAAAAAACAAAAAAAGAAGTGCCGCACAATATTTTGTTGGACCATCATCAGCTTTGATTACCAGACACATGCACCGTGGCCTAGATTTTATAATTTTTTACGATTTTTTGAAATATTAGAAATTAGTCTTTACTTAGATTTCAACAATCTTCTTCTCCGAAACTACTGGTTGGATTCATTTCAAATTTTTTCTGTACCTTCCTTGGGACAATGTCTACAAAGGTTGTTATTGTGGCACTGTCTACACAGTTTTAATTGTCCATATTTTGATGGCTTATAACATGGAAATGGTTAGAGATATCAATATAGTTATTACTGACCATTTAATTGACTTTTATTTAATTAGTTGAGTTCTCCTCCAGTGAAAGTACCATCCACTTCTATTGGGAGATTGATCTGTATCAAGACCACAGGACTATGACATAGAACAGAACCTGCCAACCTCACACATTCAACTGGGGATTGATTCATGATAGGACATGCCGGTGAGATTCAGGGACATTGGTCCTATTTTTTTGATGATGGAGAGTCGGACGTAGGAGTGGGCGATATGGCAAAAATATCATATCACGATTTTTTAAAAATAAAATCACGATTCTTTACATCAGTGTTTCTCAACCTTTTTTGAACAAAGGCCCACTAATGGCATCATGAGCCTAATGCCAATTCCTCTATCCCTGACAAAATTGGGTACGGAGAGGCGGGAGACGTATATTATTGTAAAAGTAACCTGGCTACAGGGGGCTAGGCGCGTGTATATGCCTCTGTTACACAGCGGGGTGTCGGAGCTTACACGGGGTCTGTACACAGGGGTACTGCCCCGTTGAGAAACATTATAATAGTCCAACCGCTTGCATTTGGGGGAATCTGCTGCATCTCTTTTGTACTAATACCCAGTGAGTCTGTAATTTTTGGTCATTTTTGCCCTCCCGTCGTGTGCTCACGTCCCCCCAGAAGAGTGCCCCCCCCAGTTGAGAACCACTGTTATAGGCGATTCCATTATCTCCCTGCTTTGTTGATACGTTATAATCCTTCACGATCTAATATCGTCATATCGCACACCCCTAGTCAGACATCTTCTCCATCACAACCCAAAGATTCTCAATCAGGTTCAGGTCTGGGTTTTTGCAGTAGCCAATCCAGATGTGAAAATGATGCTGTTGTACTCGCATTGTCCAATCTCTTGCCACTTATTGGTTTCTGTAAGAAATGAGAAGCTACTCGCTGCATCAGTTAAGGATGAAGAACTTGTTGCAGCTGAAACACATTAACCACTGCAGTAATTATCCAATGTTTGCTCTGTTAAACCCAGGAGGGGACTGTGTAGAAGCTGAATCTAAAAGTCGTTGCCGTTTGTGTTGTTTCGCAACCTGCTGCTGGCTCTGTACCGCTGACAGTAGCTATGGATCTCCTCCCCCCTGTTATCAGCTCACACTGATTTACAACTTGTCAGATATGACATTACACATGCACATCTTAGATAAGACAGATACCTACTGCACAAGTAGAAGCTCAAGCTGTTTGATATAAACTCTTTGTCTTTGTAATTAATTGTGTTCAGTGGTCCATAAATTTGTCATGGCCTGTGTCTCTCTTTAAAATGTCCTTATCTGTGCTGGATCTGGACAGTATCTTTATAGAGGGTGAAAAATGCTATGCTATGCTATGGGATTGACTTAAGCTTTTTCAACTAATGTGGGAATTGAAAGTACAAAATCAGCTAGTTTTTAACTTTACAAATGGCTTCAGGAGACAGGTATAAGCTTGTATGAACTTTAACTCAAATACTTCTCAGTGAACATAACAGACAGATAAACGACACAGCTCAGATTTCCCCCACAGCTTGGATAAATGTCAGCTACCATTGAATGTTCTCTTTTTTTCTGCTTTTTCATGTTTTTATTCCCGCAGTACAACAAACAGGTTCGATTGGTCCACTTACACTTTACTGTCTGAAGCCCTATTTGATTAGTACTACATGTGGCTCTCTGATGCTTTGTAATACCTGCAGAGGTTGTCTGTGATCTTAATCCTGAGTGAATCTGTCATGTCTGTAATTTGTAAAGTACAAATTCTACCACAAACAACCTACGCTGTTTCAGTAAACATGGAGATCCTGTAACAATAATGGCCTGAACTGTGTGATTCACAATCAGATCTTGTATAATTGTGGAACATGAAACAAAGACTTGAGGGGTTCATTTCCAAATCAACAGAGGTTCATACATTCTACTGTTACCATATAAATAGGGCCTTACACCCCATAACTGTAGGACAGCTAAAATAGCAGCTACAATACTTCAATAAGCACCAGGTTTTATCATATTGTTTCCCTTGGTGTATTGAGACTCTATTATATTTCTCTCCTATTGTAAGGCATACATGTAACCACACTATTTAGGCAAAAATAATCAAAAGTAAAATTAAAGTGGACAGCATCGAAACTAACTAAAAGACTCTCCCCTAATCTAATGGTTGTAGGTGTTTCCCAGTGTTTTATTTAGGGGTTGTTTGTTTATATTTTGTTCTACCCTTTCCAAATATTTGTAGTATGATGATGATATTAATAATAATCATGGCCCAAAAATGTAACGCTTTTCTTGTGGGAAGGGCCCTAAACCTCCCACCTGTAACCACAGCCCCCAGAAACCGAGAGGAAACACTGTTATACATGTGATGATTTATATTCTGTCTATTCTAAATATTAAATATTCCACGAACAAAAAAAAACCCCATCATATTGTATTTAGGTTGTATTGAGTCAATGGACTTCCATCGTATTCCTCCAGTCTCCATCCCTCTGTGTTGGCCAAGAAGGGTGTGATTCATGCGTCACAGTGTTTTGAATGGCCCAGAATCCCACAGGAAGATGTTTCCAAAGACTGTGGTTACAAGTGTGGGACAACATCCACAGGACATGGCTGTCAATGTGCAACACTTTCAAGTTCTCATGACTGTAAAACTAAAAAGGCCCAAAGGGTGATGGTCGGAGAAGTGAGCTTTTATCAGCGAATATTCCAGATCACATCCTTGTATTAGCTGTAACGCCTGTGGACTGCTGTAGTAGGATGAGAGTAGAGAACAGTGGCTCATAGTAAAACGGTGCGGTTGCTTTGGGCTTCTTCCAGCTAAGAGTATAGCTTCTGCATGGAAGAAGGATGTGAAAGAACCAGCCAAGTAAAACTGGTGAACATATAGCAGGCCCCAAGTTTTTCTGTCTAAGTATTGTTTTTCACCATCACACACCCCATATTATAAGATGACAATTGACTTACAGTGATTCCTTCCATTTCTTCTGGCCCGGTCGCGGACATGGTTTCATTGCTTGTTGCTGCTGCGGCTGCGTTGAATTCCCATTCCCACAGTGCACTTCGCGACAAAATTTCTGAAAAGGCCCGAGTGAAGTTTCAGTTTGTAATGTAAACAAACGGACTGCTTGTGATGGAGTACTCTAATGGACTAATGGGTTAGTGATAAGTAGACTGTCACTGGGGTTTTACGAATTTGAAGAAAAATTGGTGATAAAAGTCATACGCCGCTTTAAAGTAAATGCACCATTTATTTATAATATGGAGGTGTTTAGGTAAACCTGACACAGGTTTAGTTGAGTAAATAATAACTTCTCACATCACCTTCAGTAAAGTAATGTCTCAGGGACTGTGCTACAGTGTTTATGGGATTCCCTGGAATTGCAGCCAGTTGGATTTCTGATGATGAACTAATACTGGTGTGACAGTTTTCAGTGGCGTGAAGCAGAAACATCTACCTCTTAATTGCACTTCAGGGGGAAAAGCAGTAAATACTTTGAGATTCTGTTGCAACACTGCAGTTTAAAAAATTTATGCGAGCAGCAGTTTTATATCCTTGTCTTGACTAGTTTGGATCTGTCAATTTATGTCCTGTTTTCATCCTAGTGCACAGTATGCAGAGAGTGGATTCACGGCAGAGTACTTTTCTGGCACCTTTACATTTTACCACAACTCACTGTACTGTGCCATCTTTATACTTTTAAAACAGGTTTGTTATTTTAAGTTAGGGCTGGGCGATATGGCCTAAAAATAAAACCTCCGATTTTTTCACGAAAAATTTGATTTACGATTTTCTTCCAATTTTTTTCCTACTTGGTTCGACTGAACCATATATGTCTGTCGTTGCAGAATAAAATGACACCCCTCCAGCCCTCTGCTGATTTTCTCATGAGTACTGTTGTACAGATGGAGCGAGGCAACTTTAGCAAAATACTT
>JAPQRQ010000017.1:21495783-21507708 GCA_037367365.1 Apogon talboti | reverse complement strand
GGGCCCGCCCGCCGCGGGGGGGGGGGGGCCCACGGAAGCTCCTGAGGGCAAAAGGCACACTGTAGCAAGAGGAAACAAAAACTCGAATTTTTTTATTTTTTAAATCGTCTGCAACAAAAAACTCGAATTAATCGATAAAATCGATATATCACCCAGGCCTATTTTAAGTTTTATACATTAAAAACAACATGAATACAAACAACATGAAAGATGCAAGACGAGGATGTACACAAAAATTACAAATATTAGTCTCTATTTTTTCAGTTGTTGTTTGTTAGTTCCATGTTCAGGTGTTAGTCAGTTGGATCCAAATGTGTTGAAGACTGCAGTGACATATTGTTTGTAGATGTCATTAAACTTGTTTGTGTTTTATATCTGTAGATATTTTTATGTACACTTTTATACTGTTATTGTTGTTATTTCTATATAGATATTTTTAAATATCCTTTTGCTTTTATACTTTTTGTGTTTGTTGTTTCGGCTGGTTCTGGAATATAGGACAAGTTGTTTGTCATTTTCATTTCATGACATGTCTTCTTCACATTTTTACTATGTCTTCACTTTTTCAAATAATCATGTAATTGAATCAAAGAAAATAATCAATAGATTAATTGATTACAAAAATAATCACTAGCTGCAGCTCTAAATGACATAACAACCTGAATGACATAACAAGACAAAACAAACCTCAAAGACGAAGATGAAAATGACCTAAAATACAAAATAAGACCAAACATAAAACCTGAACATGCTTCTGTTCTAGTAGGGTACTGTGAACCGCGAACTTGAGAAAATAAGAAAATAGAAATGCATCATCTGGTTTAACATTTGTGGCAGAGACTCGGTGAAGGTTGTGCAGCTCTGTGCTCTCTTTGTGGTAGTCTGAAGTAAAACGCCAGTTCTCTGGAACGGACTGTTCTTCAGCTCTGCCTCATGCTAGAGCTTAACCGATTGTTATGTGGAGATTTGCCTGAAGACTAGATCTGTGTTCAGCCCCCTTCTGTCCTTAATAAGCCAATGTTGATGTTGAGATGAGTTGGAAAGGCTGGTTTTCTCAGTAGTCTGTCAGAGGTGGTTTCCTCCCTCTGCGACTCTTTTATTAAAGTACTTTGTGGGGAGAAGGGCTTCTAAAATGAATGCAGTCTATTCTTATTAAAGATCTCTAAAATGTTGTTTTGAAAGCTCCCAGGCATTATGAAATAGACAGCCTCAAATGTCTGACGGATGTCTTGTTCCCTGCAACTTGGACATGCTTTAGTCTTTCATTTCATGTTAAAGAAAAGTGATACTACAGAGCTCATATGACAACGTGGAGTCTCCAGTCTTAGTCTGAACTCGAGTGGAGACTGGATTCTGTGTCTGTCTTTACATATTAGACATACAGCCGATCACATTGTGTTTCTAATCAGACGTGTTCGTTCTCTTTTTTCGCTGTGTTTCCTTAAAAGATGTTCAAGATGAAGGCGCTTTGCTGAGACGACTGATGCCCCAGTGCGTTGAACAGAACAAGCAATCCTGACCTGGCAACATACGAATGGCCCAGGGAAGCCACCAGATTGATATTCAGGTTTTGCATGACCTGCGCCAAAAGTTCCCTGAAGTCCCAGAGGGTGTTGTCTCCCAGTGTGTTCTACAGGTAAGCAGCCTTGGAGAACGTCTGACACTATTATAAACACACACCTGGAGGAGCTCAGTAAATCTACACAAACAAACATGTGCACACGCATCAGTCAATCAATCAATCAATCAATCAGATTTTATTTATATAGTGCCACATCATAACAAAATCTATCTCATGACACTTTACATTCAGAGTTGGTCTAAACCAGACATGAACTACGTCACTGTACATGAGAAGTACTTGAAAACATGCAAAACAAATGACACATCGCTTTACTTACAACACCTCTGCGTTTTACTGCTTCATGCTCAGTGTAAACAAAGCAATACAGTGAAATAATTAGTGGGCATGTGACAGTTCTATTTTTTATGTCTTAACCTTTATTTAACCAGGAAAACATGACTCGTTCAGATTAAAAATCTCTTTTGCAAGAATGTCCTGGCCAAGACGGCAGCAGAAGGTACAGGAAGTAGACATTTCAGCCACACATCCACACTACAAACATACATATAAAACACCCCCAAGATAGACTGAAAGTGTTGTATTTGAAATTTTAATGTAAATGCAAAGATGTATGGGTTGTTAAAAAAAAATTTAAATTAACAATACGGTATTAAAAAAAGGTACTAAAATTACACAACAGTGTTTCTTTAAAACCATCTCAAAGCAGATTCTGATTCAGTCAGTTTGTAAAATATCTCCATCCAGATTTATCCTTTTGTCATACATTTAACAATGACTTTGAATGTGTTTGTGGAGATCAGCTCCTTCTGTAGGTTGTTCTATTCGGTGGAACCAGAACATTTAAAAGCTTGACTTTTGGTTCTCAAAGTCCACAGATAATGTCACATTTTGGTGTTTTTTTTTTCTCCCAAAATAAATCAAACTTTCCTAAGGACCAGTCTGCATTTCAGGCATATTAGGTAAACAATAAATAAATATTTCTGAGTAAAATAAATGGCTAGATAAACCTCACCAACTACCAGTCTACATATTAACTAAGTAAACAAAATAAATAAATAAATGAATAACATTTGCTGTGGACCAGTCTACAGAGAACCTAAGCTAAAAACACTCACTTTGATTTGCAATTGAATGGTTGAAATATATAATTGAAATATAAATATACAACTTTTCAGAACTTTAAATAAAATACTGTGGTTTATATTACTAAATGATTAAAAGACATGGTCAGTTTTTTCTCTAATTAATGATGACAATAAAGTTGCACAGTCATAATTTGTGTCTGTGTTCTCCACAGAACAACAATAATTTGGACGCCTGCTGTGAATACTTGTCCCAGGTCAGTCCGGGTTACCTGTACAGTGAAGAAGGGAACCTAAGCTTTTCTGAATACCCCACTATTACCGGGATCCGTAATCACATGACCCAGCTGAACCTGGGCCTGCAGTCTCAGAATGTGCATGTGGCCCCAGTGCGGGACGGCCTGAGGATGAACGGTAGCCGGACTCTGGCCCACAGCCTGAGCGACGGGCCCCTCCAGACAGGCCAGGCCCCCAACAGTGACTTCTTTCAGCAGGAGCCCCAGTCAGCCCCGGTGCAGGTGCCCTCCAGCCTCAATGTGTTCGGTGTGATGGAGCCCACGCGCAAACCGCAGCCTCCGCAGCACCTGGGCCTCTACCCTCTGGGCGTCAAAGGAGTCCAGCAGACGCCGCGCTTCAACCCCATCACAGTGACGCTAGCGCCAAACATCCAGACGGGCCGGAACACCCCCACTTCTTTGCACATACATGGCGGTCCGCAGTCGGGCCTCAGCAGTCCACAGGGTAACTCTATCTATATCAGGCCCTACGTTAGCCAGTCCGGTACGAGCCGGCAGAGCCAGCAACAGGGAGGCAGGGCCCAGTACAGCCCCACGTCTCAGCCCCAGCAGCAGATCTACCAGATCTCACACCCGTCCTCCCTGTCGGGCTCCTGGTCAGGCCCTCAGCATGCTTCCTCCTCACATACCTCACAGCACCAGACCCAGGGCCACCAGACGTCCCACGTCTACATGCCGATCAGCTCTCCCACAAACCCCCAAGCGCCGTCGTTCGTCCCTTGCGGCAGTCAGGCCTCATCCTCTGGTGTCTCCTCCTGCTCCTCCTCTTCCTCCTCCTCTGTCATGCCCACCTCCCTGTCCACCATCAGCCAGTACAACATCCAGAACATCTCGACCGGCCCCCGCAAGAATCAGATCGAGATCAAACTTGAATCTCCTCAGAGGAGCAACTCCACAACCACGACCGCCGTGCTGAGGACGAGCAGCGGGCCCCGGTCCTCCTCCACCCCATCCTCCTGCCCTTCCTCCTCCTCATCTTCAAGCGGGGTGGCTTCTGTCCCTAGCACCCCTCTCACCATTGGAGGCCCAGGTCTGAGCCGCAGCCAGCCCACTGTTTACATCTCTGCCAGCCCCCCCACTGCTGCTACCACTCCCTCCGAAGAGGCCATCGTGGCATCCGCCGGCTCCCGCTCACAGCCCAAGTTTTACATTTCAGCCAACACCTCCAGCGACGACAGCGGGGTCAGGAACCCTCCCACAGTCTACATCTCAGCCAACCCTCCTTTGCAAGGGGCCTCGGGGGCCAGGAACATGGCAGGCCAAGTGAGCATGGGCCCCGCCTACATCCACCACCATCCGCCCAAGTCCCGCGCCTCAGTGGGAGGTGGAGGCACAGCGTCCTCGCCGCGCGTGGTGGTAACTCAGCCCAACACCAAGTACACTTTTAAGATCACAGTGTCTCCCAATAAGCCCCCCGCCGTGTCCCCTGGAGTCGTGTCTCCTACTTTTGAGCCCAACAACCTCCTCAGCCTGCCCCCGGACCACCACTTTGTGGAGCCAGACCCCCTCCATCTGTCAGACCCGTTGTCACCACACAGGGAGAGGCCGACCGAGCCTCGCAGACTCAGCATGGGCTCTGATGACGCAGCATACACACAAGGTGAGCAATGCTGAGTGTCATCTCTGACCATCGGGCGTCCTGTTTTTGGTACAATGCTGTGTATAGTATAATACAACATTAACATTACAGAGGAGTGATGCATTGCAGCTATTTGCACAGATCAGCTCTTATACCCACAAACTCTCTCCACTCACACTGATTCTTACTGTACTTCATGAGTCAACAGAACTTGTGAAGGGCTGATGTAAATAGGTATTTTTGTATCGATTCGTCTCTTTTTCTGATTAGCCATACAGGACGTAGCTCCACCCACTGGGATGGATGTGAGTCAACAGAGGGGGGGGGGGGTGGATGTATGAGACATGAGCTGTTCAGTGACATCCCAGGGGCACAGGAAAATTAAAAGCTACACAGAATTATAAGGCACTCATGCAGAGACACACAACGATATGAAAGGATTAGTTTAGGTTTTTGCGTACTACTGTGACTCAAGGTCAGCAGCAAAAAAATGCTGTTTCAGTTTACATGTTTGCTTTCCAACCAACGAAGCCTTAAAATGTTCCTCAAAGCCACCTGACAAACAAGACAAAAACAGCTATTTGTACCTCATAGAAGTGCAGCTGTAATCAGTAGGTCTGTGCTATTGTGTCACTTAAGCGTCTGGATGTGTTAGATCTGGTCAAACTAAGACACCAGTTAACTGATAATACGACTTCCTTGTTGGAAATTGAAATTAGCAGTGTTTGACAGATTCCCACTCAAGTGCAGTCACTGGAGCAGGTGGGTTGCACACCTCTAGTAGAGACCCAAACAGGTGACTCAACTTTGAAAGGATCACAATGATTAAAACAGACAGTGGTGTTTTGAACTATTTTCCATCCATATAGTGCAAATTTTGGTTTTGTCTAAAGCTCATCAGCTCATATACAAGTCTTTTTTTAAATCTGCAGTATCCCTTGGAGTTCCTGTTTTTGTCAACTAACTTTCTGCCACTATAATACAGCACAAAACAAAATAAGTATTATTATTGTATGGAAGATGTCTAACATGCATGAACCATAGACTATAAATGATGAAAGAAGTCACAGTACACACAATGGCAGTGTTAATCACTTACATTTTTTCACAGAAAGGTTTGATGTTACAGATTCACCCATGGTTTTAATCAGAACTGTATTTAGTAGCTATAAGGACAAAGATCTTAAAAAACTTTCTCCACTGCTGTCAATTTAATAAATGCAAATAGCATATAGTGGTTTTGCTTTTGCTGTTGATCCATGATTGAAACAACACCTGTATGTTTTCACTTGACTTGCTCAGTGCTATGGTATGTCAGGGGATGTTCTACAGACAACCTGTTTGTTTTGTGATAACATACTTGGGTCTTTGGAATCGTTTACACTCAGTCTCTTTCACCAACAAGCTGGAGTAGCTGATCCCCACACAGCCGCCACGACTTTATACTAGTGTTGTTGTGACTGCAGCCAAATACTCGTAAATACGGAGTGACACTGAAATGATAATGAAAAGAATTGATTTGGACTGTTAAGTATCCAAACAGTGTGCTTCCTGTCTATCCTTGTAGTGATGAGACCAGAGGACCTCTTTGAAACCATTTGAAAAAATAAATAATAGTAGTATACAGTGTTTTGTGCTAACAGCAGTCAGCCTAAATGCGTTTTCCACTGCTTCTTGCCAAGAAAGTAATTTTACTATAAAGTATGCTGTGTGATTTCAATAACACTGAGTGCAGTGGATTTCTGGGGCCAAACTCTGTGTATACTTGCTGTCACTAATGTTCAGTCGGTGCAGAATCACTGTCGTGCATGTCCGACTCGGCGAGGTAGATAAACCCAGAGGTGAGTGTGTGATGACGCTGCTCTGACTCGTCCACAGTAAATGCTGTGTTTGCTGCTCAGGCCCCTGAGACTGGCAGATTCTGTAGTGTGAGTCAAAAGTGTTTGAGTGCACTACTTGTTTCCTTTTTTGGGCTTTTGACTGCATTATGGGTGAGTCACCGGCTGTGGCTCTCGCACTGTGGTGACTACCACCCAGAGGGGCTTCACGCTGGGCGAGCAGCCTCTGCTGCCGACCCCCACCCCATTAGACAGATTCCCCCAGAACCTGTCAATCTGAGTCACTTAGAGACCTGTACCTGATACAGACACACCTGTCGACTCTTTAGATGAACCGTTACTGTTCATGACAGAACTGGGGCTGTTATTTCTTGGCTAGAGAAAAATATTATTGTAATTACATAATATTACAAAAACCTGTCTCTGATTGGCCAATGAAGGCTTTGTGTTAGTCACCTGACACCTGGGGCTATATCACAAACATTGTGAAAATACTTAGAGAACTAAAAGTTTCTAGCAAGAGGGAGAAAATAGTTGCTGATATGTGTGACACATGGTTTTTAAAGGTACAATCACTGGAAAAAAGAAAGAAAAATACCCTCTAGTCATAAGGGGCACTAATGTACAGCGCAGTCAAAAGGCCGAATCATAGAATGTGGTCTCTGTTCTGACATGGTGTAACTATGAATACTATTTTATGTAATGAAGTGGAATATATTTCTAGCTATGCTTTAAAAGTAGCCTACACAGGGTTGGGGGTATGTATTCACACACTGATAGATGTTCCCTTTACTTACATTTATTTGTCATGATGCTCAGATGAATTTGGTTTGATCTTAAAGCACTACAAAACACGCAGAAATGATCAATTATACATTTTTATGATGTAAACAGAATTAAATGGCACAAAGAAATTCATCAGTTGTATTAATATTTATTTTAAAAATTACAATTTTAGGAATGAAAATGGCTCAGGAAACGTCCTCTTGCCACTGTGATGATGATGATATAGAGTAAACTGTTCAGTAAATCAATGGTGTTCATTATGTCTTCAGTTTTCTATATGTACTTTTTTCTTTCTTTTGTTTAAGACACAGGTTTTTCTCCAAAAACATACCTTTACATGTTTCAGCGGATACTTCTGCCTTCCTCAGAAGTGTCACTGGTGTATCTGTAACGCGTCTTTATCAGCTGATGTTATGGAGGCGTGACCATGGTCAAAACTGACAGGTTGGTCATGCCTCCATGTATGTTTTTGGAGAAAAACCTGTCATAAACAAAAGAAAGGAAAAAGTACATGTTCAGTAAATCGATATGGACCTTCTAACCACTGGGTTGAGTCAGTGGGAATCACAGCTGTTCTACAAACAGTGTGTTGGACTTATGTCTGTATTGTTTTTGTGACTTTAATGAGGTTATAACCACACAATGAGGATAGTGTACACCTTGTGGGCCTGATTTTCACAGTGAGATTATAGTTTTTGGAAACTAAACCAGTAAGTTAGGTTTATACCAAGTACCAATTTATAACAGCTTAAGTTGGTATCTCCAAGATATGTAAAAGCCATCATTTACAACTAGGCATAACAGAAAATTGTTATTCTGTACCTACATGACTCCTCGCCGTTTTTAAGGTATTTTTACCCCTCAGCCGACTTCTGGCTGAAGGGGTATTGTAATCGTTTTGTCGTCCATCTGTCTGTATGTCTGTCTGTCTGTCTGTCCATTCAATGACATGGTCCCATTATCTGATGCATTGAGATATCTTCACCACATTTATACTGTGGATACATCTTGGCATGGAGCAGAAGACTATTGAAAATAGGTCACCTTGACCTACTTTTTCAAGGTCAAATGGCATCTCAAGTGTAGACATGCCCACGAAGTTTATACTGTGTATAGATCTTGTCATGGCTTGGTTTGTTGGGGTGATACGTTTGCTTGAAACAGCTTGGTGCAGTTATAATATCTGAGTACTTTCAAGTATAAATATGTATGTAATAAGTTTTATTCAAAGACAATCTAATCTAAATTATAGGGCAGTAACTTTCAACAGAATCTTTCTTCCTGGTACTTCTTCTCGGTTCAGTTGAACCAAGAAGAACTACCAGGAAGGACGATGACTTGGGCAAATGAGAACCTACACAGACAACAGAATCTTACACTATATTTGGCCGAGGGGTATTAAAAGTGTGCAGCACGTTATGTTTATTTTTTTATGTATGACATTTCCTAATCACCTAGAAGAGAGTTCATGCCGATGAGGTTGCAACTTAACCCATAAAGTACCAGTTTTTTTCTCAATATTTAACCTTTTCATCTTTAACCTTTCATTCTTGTGATTTATCATAATATTATCTCCTGTATTTTGTATTTTCGCCCAAAACATAGCTGGGATAGGCTCCGTTACCCCTGTGACCGTCTGAAGGATAAAGCGGTTCAGAAGATGAATGAATGAATTTTGCATTCTTCAGTGAAAATCATGTATTTTCCTATATTTAATTCACTGATCATGTAGATGTTCATAAAAGCTCAGATTAAAGTTGAGGGTTATTATATCAGAAATAATTAAACATAAACCCAGTGTGTCCATCCACTGTCATTGATTCAACTCCATTGGTTTTACTGGTGAATCAATGTTGTAGAAGATAATGGTGAAAAGACTGCATTTTACACCAATTATATTCATGGATTGATAGGATTAGTGGATCAACAGGTATTAAACTGTTTAGATCAGTAGATGTTTCAGTTGCCAGTGGCTGTTTGGGTCTTTATGGGTTAATTTAACTGACAAAACAGAAATCCTCAAGGAGTATTTCATGTAGTCTTGTAATAAGTGTTTGTTATTATTTAAAAGTTTGTTTGATGTGAATCCTGCTTGACTTACTCACTTTAGCAGATATTTTACAGAGCTTTATTCGAGTACGTAGCCAAACCGTGTTTCACATGAGTCAAACAGACTACACACTGATATAAAACAGCACCTACAACCAAATGGGTGTGTATGCAGCACATACGTCCACATTTTTCACCTGTAGCTCATACTCTGACTCTGTGTGATCGTATTAAACAAACAGGTAGTAGTTTGGCTCGAGGCCGTCACAGCCGAAGATCAAGTGTGTGATCTTTGTTACTGGACTGTCACACTAGATGTTAAACCCTGATCTGTGGTGGAATTTGTTTACGTTTACAGAGGGACCGAGCTGTTAAATGGCTGAGGTGTTTCCAACCGTCACCAGATGTAATGATTGATTAAAAAGTACAGATAGAAGTATGGATAACGGATGATGTCCCGTGTTAACCGTGGTGGTGTTGTTCAGTAATGTCTGCCTGCAGCGCTTTGCTAAATTAAGTCTGATCTCCGTGTGTTTCCACAATGACAGCGATAATGGAATCTGTAAAGCCTGTCTCTGCTTACACACAGTTGTTCTTATGGACAGAACAGGTTTGACAGGAATATGAACAGATCAGTGTGAAACGAGCCTTTGTTAGTTCCATAGCGCAGCTTCTGATTTTTCATTCACATCCTGATTCACATTCATACCAGTTTTTAAGAGGAATGTTGAATTGTAATTATATTTGTACCATCTCTCATTCATTTACATGCGTATATCAGAATTTTCCAGCTAAACCACATCCTTCAAACCAAAACAAAAATGATGTTTTGAATGTATTTATTCATTCTTTTTTTTTTACACATATATGACGCTAAATTGTATATTTTACAGTTAAACGACCTCGAGACTACATAGACATGCACCCAAGTCTTCCATAAACTCCAAACAGAACCTTATATGTGTGAAAACCAATGAAAAGCCTCTGTTATAAGATAATATAAGATAGATATGACCTTATTGAGCCCACCATGGGAAAATAACAAAAACCAAAGTGCACAAAGATAAATGGAAACATACAAGAGTAAAACATGAGTTATAAAGAGAATCCACCATTTTACTCATTCTACACATACATACATATGATTTATGTATGTACAATAAAGAAAAATAATCTAGGAATATACAAATAAATACAAAAAAATCACACAATGAATCAATGAAATGAGAAAATAGTTTACCAAATATTAGTGATAATGAGCATAATTAATGTAATTTACAAACTTTTACGTACTGTATAGTCTTTCTAGATAAGGACAAAACATACTTTTCAGGATGTTCTGCATTTATAGGGAATCTATCAACTCAAAACCAAGCAAAATCAAATTAAATACTTCAATAAATACAAGCCACAAGGTAAAACCTCTGCAAATTATACAGAGAAAAGCTCTAAGCAACTTAAACTCTATTCATATTTTACAACACGAAGTTAAGATGAGTTAAACACATATTTTGCAGAGAGAATTGGCAGATGAGCTGAAAACTCTACAGGGATGGTTGAAGTCTGACTGTTGTATACTCTACTGGTGTGTATTTTGTGAACATCCTTTCTGTTTAGTTGTTCTTCACTGTGTCTAGAGAAGCTGTGTTTTTAAATTGTAGTTCTATAAGCCTTGGACTACAACTCCCATAATGTTTAAGTTTGCATTTTACTAGGTACAGGAAAACCAAATTTCCCAGATTAGTAAGTTTCCCCTCATCTCTCATCATGTTTACAAGGAAATGATTATTTGGTGGCTAATGCTTGTGTTTGTGTGTGTGTTGTTGTTTTTTTCCCCAGCATTGTTGGTCCATCAGAAGGCCCGCATGGACAGGCTGTGGCACGAGCTGGAGCTCAAGAAGAAAAAGCTGGAGAAGCTAAAAGAGGAGGTCAATGAGATGGAGAACGACCTGACCAGGAGACGGCTGGAGAGATCTAACTCGGCCTCCCAAATTCCTTCGGTAAGCCTCGTTTACTTTTCCATTTCTTTTCCAGTATTTTTTTGGACTGAAATCACCAAACAAAATTATTTCAGTTCCTCCTTAATGCCACATCAAAATTGCTGTATGTCAGTTATGTTGATGATTTGGCTCCTAGCAGAACCATTTTCCTTTTTTTTTTTTTTTATTTTGTCAAAGTACAATAAACTTTTCCACAACAAGAACCTACAACGGTAAAATGAACATTTGGATTATCTGTATGAATTTTTGTGTAAATTCTTGTAGTTGTGTAGCTGTTGAGAGGCTCTTAGTCTTTTTTTTTAATAGCTGTGTAGTCAGCTCATACAGCTGCATGAAAGCAGCTGCAGGAGGTTAATTGGCTGCTGTTGCTGAGCTCCGTAGCTCCTGGGTTCAGGCTTGTTTACTCTGCAGAGGAGCAGCTCTGCTCTGCTGACTGGAACAGTGTTTCCAACTCCTCTGTAATGAAAGTATCTATTGTCTGTCCTAAAAGTCACTAGAAGTTAGTAAATCATGTCAGCACCTAATTTGCATAATTGTAAAGATACATGTAATTGTAATGAACGATGTAGGTGAGACGAATAACATTGTGTTAGAGACAAAAAGTGAGAATAAAAACACCCTAAATATGTTTACAACTACAAATGAACTATACTCTGTCAATTCCAACCGTCCTCCTTTATCTGGGTTTGGGGACCGGCTACAGTGACCCA
>JAPQRQ010000017.1:21463780-21475230 GCA_037367365.1 Apogon talboti | reverse complement strand
GGAAACATTATGATGCAACAGTTTTTTCAGATGCATTCTTAAAAAATTTTATGGAATGTCATTTGCGGTGGACAGTTTTTTTTTGTATAAAGCTGTGAATTTCTTGTCCTCGTATGTGGACAGAGGGTCTTTGGAGGTTACAGGACTTGGATCACTGACTGATGTGTACCTTGTGCTTTTTGGACCTCCTGTTATCCTCGTCGTCTGAATGATGATGGTGCCGCTTTTCTTTGTGTTTCTTCTCGGAGTGTCGGCGACTGGCGGCCCCTTCGTCGTCCTCCAACAGCAGGTCGTACTTGGAACTTTTGGAAAAGTTAAAGAATTCTCCAGGAAGTTGAGACAGACAGCGCTGACAGGTCTGCCAGATCAAACTGTACAAAGGGACACGGCCACAACTGAACCTGAACTGAGAAGACACCCAGACAGATGTTATGGCATGGAGTGGAAACACAGAAATATGATTCTGTCTTATTAACATACAAGGATACTCTTGTTTAGGCTTCACTTGATCCTTCAGAGCCAGTTTGGATCGGTTCTCCAGGTCCTTCTCATAGGCCTTGAAGTCATCTTTAGTATACTTTCCACCTTGGAAGCAGAAATGTGTATGACAAACTTCTCCAGAAAACATAACTAAAGCTACGAGTAATCAAATCAAATATGTGATGAAGAGACGAGGTGGAAGAACCAAGCACGGTTCAGGTACACCAACAACAGTGTGAGTACCTTTCCCTTTCCATTTGATCTTTGATACTGACTGGCTGAAGTCCACGTGAATACGGCGATCATCAATGAGCACGTTGTCCATTTTAAAGAAGGCCTTTTCACAATCCTCCTGCTGTGAAGACAGAAAGGACCACAGACCGTAACAGGAGTCGCACTAGCAGCAGTTGGACAAGAAAATAATAATGAAAGAACTACAGAAAACTATAAAAATATGAGAAGTAAACAACAATGACTGGGAGCAATATGGCCTTTTCTTCACAAAGCAGGAAAACAAATGAAAGATGAGACATGACCTCAGTCTGAATGTTTGGAGGAAATGGAGCAAATGCAAAATAGTGTCAAATCCAAAACATCTTTCACTTTGTGTCTGATTTCAGAACAATCACAGCCTGTTGTATTTACAGACAAAGGGTTTACATTAAGTGCCAAACCACTGCTCTAACAGTACTAGGACTTTCATCAGGGTTTGGCTGTCTGCAACTATCTGTCAGATGATCATAAAACATAAAAACATGACATAAAAAAACAGGGAACAAGAAGAAAAAAAACAAACTGGTTAAAAATATGTTAAAAATGTTAAAAGACCAGAATGAACCAGAGACTTGTACAAAGTCTAAAAAAAAAAACTGCAATTGCAACTATATTGCAAATATGTAAATAATATGTATGTAGGAATGTACAGAACAAGTAATATAAATAACAGACTCTCTTTTATAGTTTGTTTTATTCTTGAATACACTTTGTTTTTTGTATTTTGCTGCTGTGAACTCTGCAACGTCCCGACAGCAGAGAAGACTTATCTTATCAATGACCATTATGGTTGTTATGCCACTTTGAAATAATATATAAAGTGTGTAGAATGAAGATGGCATACATGGACAAGTTCTAATTATTAATTTTTTTTGGGAACATTTTGTAAGTTATATTTGATGTAATGCATATGCATTTTTTCCACTTTCTGTACATCCCTCATCCCCCATTTCCTCAAAATACCTGAAAAACTCAAGACCTCCATAAAAACAATTCTTCAAAATAAAATTACTCATGAAATTGGAAAACTAAAAAAAAAACTAAAGAGCATTTTAAATTACAACTCTGCACTTCAAAAGTCTTCAAATGTCTGGTTTTTGTACACTTACAGCTGATTCATTCACTGAAAACATTGTGTCTCTTCATGGACTTCTCCAAGTATCTGACACTTAAAGTCCCAGATGTCAAACATACATATTGGACATGAATAAATCAGTTATAGTCAAATTACTTCCATCTCATTTCTTTCTAGGTTTGCTTCAGTGCAGGAACACACAAATGCTCCAGTCTGCCAGCGGATGGTCACTGATGTGTGGAATGGCCCATTAAATTAAATTAACTGACTAAACTTTACAGTTAATCCTCAGAAAAATAAGTGTATACAATAATATCTTCTACATACTGCCCCCTGCTGGTTAAACAAGGCTTAAACCTAATATCTTCCATGCCCATGAGCGTGAACAGGACTCACACACTCCGATACTGGGGACAATAAAAGGACACCTCAAAAGGTCAAAGGTCATCAAATGTCACTATGACACAGATGGAGCAAATCACGTGGGAACAGTTCTGGATAACATCCCACAGCTCTGTGAATACCATTCCACAGGCCACAGTCCTTCGACGGCTGGATGAAGACGATGCTAGACCCATAACATATTGATTTGTTTTCCACCGCGTCCACATGAATGTCCCTGAACGCCACACGCCACTAACAGACACTTATCTGTACCACAATGATCAACTAAACAAACTGTGTGTGATTTTACATACTGTGCAACAGCTAATGCTAATAAACATGTAAAGTGTCACATGGGTGTTTATATTGGTACTCAGTGTACATTCTGTTTCAGGGTCTCCTTTTTCCCATCTGACCAAGGGTCCCTGAACGTACACCCAGATATGAGGAGGATCTGTGATGCGCAGAACTGTGCATAGAGCACAGATGTTCCATTAACTCATAAATATGAGGGAAATTGATTTTATACATCACAATAAGAGGTTGAACCCAGTAATAAACCAGACCATAATACTTCCACAACAAAGGGCAATAATTCAGGTAAAGATAGATATGGGATATTTATAAACGTTTCTGCAAAATCTTACAAACCGCATTATATCTCAGACTTCTCCATCACAATACTTCCCTAAATGAGACTGAATTGAATCCTATCAACAGAATAAACGCTGGGGTTTACAGCTCATTTCCATTCTTCACATGATGCAGGGGGTTTCCATCAGTGACATGTTTTAATTCATGACTAATGAGTGGTTGAATTCAACTGCTGACAATAACATGAGACCATTTTATCATTTGCAGTTTAACCTTTGTGCATCAGCCTTTTATTGACAACTATTAACGCTGGACTGAGTCTGGGAAAAACATTTTTATGAGTCAGCTTTGACTCTTTATGCTTTTCTGACTGAGCATCTGAGATCAGCTGACAGTACTGACACTTATCAATGTATTTTAGTCCAACTGGGATATTTTAAGGTTATGAATTTGTGTGTTTTTTAACTGTATTCTGTCATCTTTTCCATTTTATCTATGCTCTGCCCTGCCTTACTCTCTGCAGTGTCTACTTTACTGATTTTATTATATTACCTGTCTATCAGTCTTCTGTTCTGCATCTTGTTTTACTTCTCTTCATATAATGGAGACTTAGGGCTCTAGCACTGAAGTGAAAGCCATCTTGTACAAAGATCATCATTATAGTTATTGTCTCCAAAGGACTGCACTCAGGCTAACCTCACAAAACACAACTAACAAAACTGTATATTTCAGGGGTCTTGGGGAAAAAGGTGCAGCAAATTAGTTCTCAAATAAGGTTTCATAAAGTTGGACCAACTCTGGTGGCCACAAGTATCAGGTTCAATTGAACGCCTACTACGCCTCCTGGATCTGTACTCTACGTCCAATAGGAACGCTCCCATTTCAAATCATTAGTGCCCAGTTTTGTCATTTAGTGACAAGACACAAATTTGGCCATTTTCATCTAAAAGACATTTATGATGGAAAAATTGTAAAAGTTGTGACTTTTTCTGAACAGTTTCACTCAGTCTCCTCCTGAACACGTCTACATGATAGCCACAGCTCCACCTACCAGCAGTAAGTCAAGATAAGAGACTGAATGTACATTTCACCAGATGATATGCAGTACCATAACATACAATAAGTGGCTGTTCTATGTCCAACGCCACGTAGCAGATCCAGGACGCCACCTTCAACTTCTCTGTGCAACATCCAAGACAAAGCCTTGGCTGCAGAACTCTAATAATAATAATAATGGATTAATGGTGGTAAACTACATTTGTATCCACAGCTGCCCTGGGGCAGACTGACGGAAGCGTGGCTGCCAATTCGCACCAAACGGCCCCTCCGACCACCACCAAACATTCACACGCATTCATACACCAGTGTGAGTGGCACTGGAGGCAAAGTGGGTGAAGTGTCTTGCCCAAGGACACAACAGCTCATGATTTGGACAGAGCGGGATTCGAACCACCAACCCTTTGGTTATTGGATGACCTCCTGAGCCACAGCTGCCCCAAGCCAAGTCTGTGGTGGAACCCCTCCATGGGGGTCCACCTGAAGATGTGAGGACTCCATCATTACTGTTTGCATCATCGATTATATACAGGCTCTTTTAAAATGTCTGCACATAACTATAACTAACCACAAGACTGATAGGAGGAATGATTTTTCTGTCACATTTAGTGCAATACAAGAACTGCCATTAGATTGCTTTAACATTGTTGCTTTTTTCAGTGTCAAACTGAAGCTGTCTGCTGCCAAAGTAATTCCATAGAACTAATGCTGCCCTTTTAGTTGAGGTTTCTCCTGTGATCCAAAAGATCTACAGTTCCTCTAGTTTTATGTCACTTACTGATAAACTGTTAAATGCTGTTAGGTCGGACAGAGTTGGGTCATAGACCTGTGCATGTTGTCCTCTTACATTAAACAGCTCAAATTGTTACTAAAATTGTGATAATGCAGAGAAGATAGTGTGCTTGTGTATACTGCACAGCCTTAATGCTTACCTTCTCAAATTCAATGAAGGCATAACAGAGGGAGTCTCCACTTTTCCAATCTCTGATGATCTCACAGCTACAAAGAAGAGAAGAAACTGTTAACACAAAAGCTCACGTACTGAACTTTACATTTTCTCCATTTTTACAAACAGCTCAAAACAACCACTCTGTAGGACCTTTTGATGGCCCCGAAGCGGGAGAAGATGATTTCCAGGTCCTCGTCTGTGGTCACTGGGTTCAGTTTGCACACAAACAGAACGTTCTCTGGAGGCTTGATGTCTGCGTCCGGCAGGTCGCCCACCTGGAGGGAAGTAAAGCAGAGTGTGGAAGTGTTCCCTCAGGCGTCGCCTTCAGGACGTTCAGCAGGAGGAGCAGAGCCGCTCCGTCTCACCATCTCCAGCAGGATGGCCTGAGTCTTGGCTTCTTTCTCCCTCAGCCTCTCCTCCAACTCCTCTGCCCCTTTTCCATCTTCGTCGTTGATCACTTCATCTGCTCCTATTCGGCCGCTCTGCACAGTGATCAAAGAAACACTGGGGTTATTTAGGCTTTTATATATTTATGTTTCACTTTTCTTTGTAAAGTTTGTTTTCTAATCATGGCTCACCTAATGTTAACTTAGACATTAATCCCTAATTAACACACAAAATGTCTTACATGAAAGACAAATGTCAATCACATCCACACAAAGGTCTGATCAATGCAACGAGCTAATTATTATTGTATTCCACGTTCCCTTCTTGTAAACACAGCAACCCACTATTTATTCTCACTGCATCATCATCATTAACGCTGTAATTATCCGCCAAATATACTACAGGACATAGGCCAACTACAGAGGATCAAGACTGTGTTTTAAAAAGACGCCATGTTTCATTTGGTGGCACACCTACTTACTTTCAGGTTAAAACGTTTTTATATTCTATGCAATCTACCTACAGTAGAATAAGCCACAAACCTATGGGAAGGTCTTGTGAAAGGTCATTCAAATAAATAGATGAATACATCTTTGTTCGTAGTACCCACAAATAATAGCAATTTATAGTTTTCTCTGAGAGAAAACATGCTCTCAGTTTGTTTTCACTACTACAGTACTGACATCTAGCTGCTCTTTGGTAGGCTCAGGGGAACGATCAGGCACCGGCAGGTCAGGAGGGTCATCAAATGGGTCATCCAGGACCACTGTGTGGTTTATCCTGCAGCAAAAACAATGTTATTATACACTCTAAAAGTTTCCATGATAAATCACAACGGCTCCAACCTCAATCACAGAAAGCAATGACAATAAATAGGGCTGTTACCATAACTTTGGTAGGACAACTGTCACAGAAATAATTGCAATTAATGACTAGATCTTTTTCTGCCCACTTTATACCACTGATACAGTTCATTCAAACAGTACAATTAATCAAGAAGAAGAGACATTTATTGGCACTGAACACTGGAACAGAATTGGAAATAAAAACTGAATTTTAATCTTTGTAGGGGAAAAGATAATGGGACATAATGGCCATAAATAACCTGCATTTACAAAGTCTAAAATGGTATGAATACAATTGAAGCCTCTAGATGAAGATGACATTATGAGATGATGTCATTAAAGAAGATTCAGTCAACTAATAAAAAGTGAAAATAATGAACAAACAGTGATATACATGTCTTTGTGTGTGCTGGTTGTATGCAATTGAATGAAAACATGAATCTACAAAAAGATGGCAGTGAGGTCAAATACTTGTGATTTTGTTATAAATATGACAAGGTGACATTTAGTCCAAAACAAATCCCCTTTGGTAATGTTAGTTTGAGCTCTGACGTGGGTAGTTCCACTTTCAGGCCATTCACGAGACAGAACTACAGCAAAACAACAAAACTGTGGGTATTTCAATCATTTTTTTGTGCTGAATCTCACCTGATATCCTGAAATGGAACAAAGTCTTTGTCAACAAAGGTCTCATTTATCTTGGCCAAGACATCCATGCCTTCAGTTACTTCCCCAAACACAGTGTGGACTCCATCCAGGTAGTCCAGGTTCTCACCAGTGGTAATAAGGAACTAAGAATGAAAATAAAGACAAACCTCAACAAACATGAGGCGTAGTCCTGAGACACAAATGTTATCACTGTACATGGATGATCTTATTCACCTGAGAGCCATGTTGGTCACTCCCATTGTTTACCATCGACACTGTTCCCTTCTTTCTATGTTTAATACGCGGTGCTTTCTCTGCATCAAAAAACCGAGCCTGGTCCCCATACAGTTTACTAACCACACAAGACATAAAATCTGTCACAGCCCAATAACAAGTAAAAACAGTGTCATCCAACAGTGATAATGAAGATAGCTGACCTGTACACAGACTCTCCTCCACGGCCTGTCCCAGTGGGATCTCCTGTCTGTATGATGAAGTCTCTCTAAAGAGGACACAAAGGGTTGTAGTATGTTTAACTTTAAGCTGGATGTTGCTTTTTAAGGGTCTGCAGAGATAAATATCACATCTACTGTACATACATTATCATGATCGTTATCTGACTCTACCGCCCTCATCAGGTATGTCCAAAGGAGTAACAAATGTTCAGCCACACATTTGCAAGTACACATTTCTTCTTACCTGAACATTGTGGATGAGGCAGTAGTTGTAGAATTTGATCTTGCATAATTTCAGAAAGTTTAAGCACGCTGCAGAGAGAAAACACACAGAGGTCAAACCTGCAGCAGAAATGTGTCACTAAGCCTCAGTGATGAGGAAATAAAGTTAAATACGTGTGCATACAGATTCAATACGCTTGTATTGTTCACGGATTGTCTGTTAGACACTGAATAATACAAATGCATGAAGCAAACAAGCTAACAGCTGTTAGCTAGTAGCTATTTTTATTATTTCTACATTTCGGCCGCCGATAGCTTTTTCATTTAGGTGTCACATCATAGGTGTTCTTGCCTGCGTGAGAATGACAGTAAAATCTTACTTTTAGGCCTTTCATCTGTAAACAAATCGATTACAATATCGCCCAGCGTCGTTTCAAGCAGCACCGCCATGCTGACGCTTCTAATCTCGCGAGAAGAGCGTTTGGCTTTTCACGCGCGTGCGTAGTTCGTGCATTCTGCTTATGTTTTCGTTATGACTACTGTTAAGCTAAGTCAAAACGAGCTGAAAATGACAGGACCTGCAGTTTATGTTTTATGTCTGCTTTTTGCGCCAGTAACATTCACAGAGTCGTCGTCTAGACAGATGAATACGGTAAGAGTTAGCGGTAAATGTCAGCCATAGACCGTAATAATCAGTTGATAATGCTAATTTTAGCATAATGTTAGCATACTCAGCGTCGCAGCGTCAACAGCCTGGAATAGGGAGTATCTAAGAGTTTTCATTTTGATGTTCTGGTCTTTGTTTTCCTCTTGTTTCTTTAATCTTTAATAATTAACTCCCACAGGAAAACATCCTGATTAATGTGACAGCAGCGACATTGGCAGACACACAGTTACAGGACTCCAATAATTTGCAGGTACATAAAACTAGAAAAAAACAGGTGTTGGTTACATGCGTAATATGACCACTGAGGACCAAAACCAACGCTGTTGCTTAACTTCACAGATAAATCTAAACATATCGGTCGGTGATGAGCAGGTGTTGGTCAATGACATCCCCGTGGAGCTGTCAGGGGTCACAAGATTCAACTGCCAGGCTCTTCTCTGTAAGTTTTCTTATTATTGGGTCATCATTCCAAGTACAAGCTTATTAATGCTGTTTATCTTCAATTGTGTGTGATTACTGTTATATTTTAAGTGCGTTACCTGTAGTTTGGAATTTCTAGGAAACATAAATTGTCAACAGTTCTAATGAGCTTTTATGGATAATATATTGGCATTTTCGTAAGTTGTCTACACCACATGATAATCAGGCTTTAAGAAGTTTAATTCATCTATAACCTATAGTTATGTCTGGTATATTTTCAAGTCTTTTCTAATATGATGTCATTCTTCATTTTGTATGCACCATCCTTCACATCTGAGCCCCCCAGAACAGTTATAAATGACAATCAATTAAAGCTGTGAATCAGGTTTAACCTTTTTAACAGGCACAATCAGACTACTGAAGAGGACCTATTATCTCTCTTATGGTTAACAAGCATTTGGTCAGAGAGAGCACACACTTTCTGTTGTATATTTACATGATTAATAACTGTAATGATGAATTTCTGATCTAAACTCTAACTGTCTTCAGTGGAAAGCACTAATGGCAGCAGTGAGTTTGAGTCTGGAGACCTGGTATCCACTGTTACCCGGGTCATGGTGAGCCAGAACCGCCTGTACAGCGACTCCGAGGAGGTGGTGGCTCTGCAGGTGTTCAGTGAAGTCATAGAGATGGAGGGCAAAGAGGTAAATGTGGCTGAATGTCATGATTAGATGATGATGAGTTTGAAACCAGTCAAGCAGAAGGAAACAGGAACAGAACAGGTCTACCCTTTTGTTCCATTTTCCTTTTGTGTATTGTTGCATCAGTAGTAGGATTTTGGAATAATTTCACAGAAATAAGGATGTGGTTTTGTATCATTCAGGTGCAGCAGCCTGACATGTGTGAGGTGAAATTACTGATGAGTCCAGATTTCCAGAAGCTGGCTCAGTTCACTAACATATACCCCATCGGGCACAGTGAGATCTTCAGGGTGCCCCGCGAAAACGACGTGGTCGTCACAGATCCACCAAATCCAAGAAAAGGTATAAAAAAGACACCATCATCTGTGTGTGTGATGATCCTCCTCATATTTTCCCACTATGATTAAAGGATTCTCAGTCTGCTCATCTGTTTGTGACGTCGAAAACCTGTGAACGTCTTCTGTTCCTCCTGCATGTGTGAAACCAGCAGAGGAGCAGGTGATGTCCCACACCACCAGTCAGTACCCTCTGAAGCACACTGAGACCACCCAGGAGGAGACTGCAGCACCGGGGAAGCTTCCAGAAACCCCCCTGCGCATGGACCCCGACCTGATGTACGACGTCAGATATGATGACGAGTATGACAACAAGGAGACGGGCCAGCCGGATCAGATTCAGATGGAGACTCCGCCCAAAGAATTTATATCATCTTACTCGGTGAGTCTGCCGCAGGGTTTAGCTGCCATGTCTGCTGAGGAGGAGGAGGAGGAGGAGGAGGAGGAGGAGGAGGAGGAGGAGGAGGAGGAGCGACGGCAGAGGCACATGTGGTTTTCACATAGAAGTGGGAAGGATGGCTCTGTTTCTGTCCTTAGAAATGCAGCAGGTCCTTGTCCAAGATAACAGATTATTGGAGAGAACTCACTGATAACGGGCTCGTTAATGCTGTCACATGACCACAGAATGACCACAGATGTCTTCCGTCATCACTGGCTGCTTTTAATACAGATTTCATACTGATTTCCATACAAATATTGGTGCAGTTTTATTTTATTGAATTACATACCAGTATCAAAGGCAGGTTTTCTTAGTATAATTCATTAAATGTCCTCCCTGGTTGGTTGTTTTTAGTGTGTAGGTCAAGGGTGTCAAACAGCGGGATGAATCTGCAACATTATTAACAGTCAAGGGGGTCCGACTCATTTTAACAGACCAATGTGACCTCAAGTAAAATAATATAAGACCATATAAATAATGACTCTTCTGACTCTTTTCTTCTTGGTTTAATGTGAAAAAAATAATATTACATTATGAAAATATTTACATTAACAAACTATCCTTTAACAATCAGATGTGAATAACCTGAACAAATATGAACCTGAAACATCTAAAGAACATTTAATGTAATTTTAACAATATAATTCCTGTTCCTAAATGTTTTTGCCTTTGTAGATCTGATCCCTAATGCATTTGTATACATGATAAATTGAGGCGTAATATTGTTAAAATTGTTATTTTTCTAAAGAAAGTTCAGTTATTCACATCTGTTTTGGTTGGATAGTTTGTAAATGTAAATATTTTCATAATTTAATATCATTTTTTGCCCTAAAACAAAGAGACACATTTGGAGTGGTCACATGTCATTTATAGGCTGTTGTGTTATTATTGTGCTGGTCCGACCCGCTTGAGACCAAAGTGGGCTGAATGTGGTCCCTGAAAGAACATGAGTTTGACAGAACTGATGGAGGCTGTAATACTGAAGAGGACCTTTAGCCCCACCCTCAGTCTGACTCCACCCACTGATTCTGAGAACGGTCAGAAAGAGGCTGAGATGGAGGTGGTCAGGGTGAGACAGCAGTGGTTCAGGTCCATCCATGTGACCCACAGTCACATGACTCTTCTGCAGGATGAAGTGGAGCGGACACAGTCTGAGCTTTAATACTGATTTCACAACCTGAGAACAGCCTGTGTGTTTTTCAGCTTTTTCTCACATTTGTACAATCCTTCTCCATGAGAAATCAGAACCCTGAAGCCTGGTAACTCTTCCAGAGTTCACAGACCAAAGGCCTGCAGCCTGTGTGGTGTCAACGGTGTGTTTTAATGTGTTACTGCAGATCCAAACTGGCAAACAAAACAACCAAATGAAGTGGTTTAGGAAGAAATGCTGAATCTGTGAGAGTCCAGTGAATCTGAACAGAACAGATAAGAGTTTAACCCAGGGGTGGGCAGTCCTGGTCCTCCAGGGCCGCTGTCCTGCATGTTTTAGATGTTGCCCTCTTCCATCACACCTGGTTCAA
>JAPQRQ010000017.1:21446393-21461381 GCA_037367365.1 Apogon talboti | reverse complement strand
TGTTACAATGAGACCGATCCCTCCGTCTGAGACCAGCTGAACACCACTGAGGTTCACCAGTCGATTGTCCTGCCTCTCAGTGCCTCAGAACATGGGAATGTGTGTCAGTAAAGAGGGTGTCTCATCTCATTTAGTTTACTTTAGTGAAACTGAGGAGTCTATGCACTTAAATCCTAATAGAAGCACTAGACAGATCTAAAATACAGTGTGACGAGACCAGGAATTCACTGGTTCAAATTAGTTGTTAGAGAAAATGCATGGGCTCAAAGCCTGCATGGATGTTGCACTTTCTGTTGGTAAATGTCATCATCACATTCGATAAAAAAGCACCCATTACCCAGAATGCACTGTGCGAGGGATCAAGCAGGTGGGCTCAAGGCCGGTTCTTCGTCGTAAACACAAGTTCACTCTAAAACTAAGCAACAGCATTAAAAGTCTAATTTTATTTTTTTTTTTTATTTTCATCACGCCCCGACGCCCAGAGAACAGCTGTGGGCGCCGCTCTAGTCTCCCACAGGTTGAGTTTTGCCGCAGAATGCATGATGTACTGAATGAACCCAAAAGGTGCATGTGTAGTCTAGCCAGTGAACGGTGTTTGCTGTTCTCAGCAAATTCTACATTTAACTAGAAAACTGCATGACGACTCTAAACAGTTCCACCTGCACTGGGATCAGCCCTTAAAACCCAAATCAGGTTAAATTAAAGTAGCCTGTAAGGCCACGGCATGAATTCACAACATTACAGAATGGTTTAGTTGCTCTTGTTTCAATGGTATCAGACCCGTGTTATTATTTAGAGACATTTGTGTGCAGAAACTGTATAAATGACAGCTGGACTGTGTATTGGGGTCTAAATTCCTGCTGAATAAATGCTTTCCTTATGACAGTCACAATGTTGAGTGTTGTGTCTTTATTGTGGTTTGAAGACAGAGGCGTCTCATGTCTCTGGGTCCCAGGTGGTTGTAATGCAGCCTTAAACTTCTCAGATCTTCAGGAATGTACTTGTACTGCAATTCTATCCTTCGACTCCACCACCCCCAAAGGAAAAGAACATATACACTGTCTATTAAGTCTCTTAACAATTTAACCAATTTATTACAAAAGCAAATTAATAGAATAGACAAATCTGTGGAAATGAAAATTGAAAGTAGATAATGAAGGGTTTTTTTTGTCGTCTTTAATCCACCTCTATGTGGGACCATTAGTTGTATGAAGCACATCCAGACGGCTCTGGATCGGTCCGTATCATATTCGTCAATGGTGTCAATGGCATCAGTGACCTTTGGCTTCAGGTTGTTGATGTCCTGTACCTTTGTTCCATACATATCTTTAACATAAACTCAGGGCGGTGACATCTGGAGGACCAGGTGTCCATGGTATTGGACCATCCCTTCCAATTAACCGGTGTGGAAATGTTGGATTCAGAACCCACCAACCTGCAGAACCCAATGTGGTGGTGCACCATCAGCCTGGAACATGGTGGTTGGTTGAAGGTCGTCCAGTTGTGGTGGCACATATTCAGTCAAAAGGTCAACATTTGCAGTAACTGATCTCTCATTGAAGAAAAACAGACCAATGATTTGACTGCACATGATCCCACAGTGGGATTAAAACCTTTAATAACCACTGAGTACATGGAACTAATCTGATCAACACATCTTATCAATTGCTTTTGTGATTAATTGTTTACTCTGTAAATAGACTTTGTGGACACCCTGTAACTAGATTTGACAACTTCGGTTCCTTTTCAGTTCATAGTTTTGATTCCCCTCTACATTTGTTGAATGTTTGTGATAAACTGAAGGATAAAGTATTTCCTCTATTTCTCCTTGAGTTCAAACTTGTCGACCTGTTGGATTTTAGACGTTTGCATGTATAGTTTTATACAGATTAAACTCCTAATAAAGGTAATGGCGTTGTTCAAATGAGTCAAACATGTTCAGCAGATGTAAGACACCAAACACTTTACACATATGTACCTAGTAATGCCTAAATACACAACTTTAACTTGTATTTTCAGTGTAGTATTAGTACTTTTATTTCAAATAAATCTGTACTACTTCCCTCAGTGCTTAATATTCACACTTACTCTAGTGTCTTTGTCGATATAATATTGCTGAGGAATGTCACATGGAAACTCACAGTTTTCACTTCCTTTGTGTTGCAGCTGTCTTCTATTCTTGGATGCAGTATGCATAAAGTACATCAACACATTAACTTTGAACCTCTAGTCACCAAATAATGGATTGTAATAACTTCACGTGCAGAGAATTATGGGTAGGAACAGAAGCACGCAGGCTTGATGTAGTAGATCATGATCTACTGCATTTGACTCACTACATTCTGGGACAAACTACAGAGCACGGCAGTACGAGTCCTGGATGTATCAGCTACCCACAATGCATTTGTCCACTCAAATGGTCTTTTTCCATTCACTCTGTAGTCCTTAACAAATGTGCACCTTAAAGGGAAAGTAGGAAACTTAAGTGACCAGCTACAGCACATAAATAACAGTTCCAATGTGACATCATGAATTAGCGTTACTATACACACTACTTTTAATTGGCGCGTTATATGGACATATTTTAAGATTTCCACATGTATTTGAACACTGCGACAAATGACAGGCACCATGGCTTAGGGTTAGGGTGCTGTTTCCGGTTAGGTTTAGGGTTAAGGTTAGGGGAACCAGAAACAGAGGCAAAAATAGACCCGCCTTCAAACGGCGTCCACTGACACGCCAAAACTCACAAATGCATCGCTACAGCACGCCAACCGCACCGAAGTGACGTTTCATCCAGACTGACAGTTCAGAGGATTAGTGTTACATGACAGATCCATGGACTCTGATGGATATAAACCCTGTCTTCCAGTGGACATTCTACTGAGTAATAAAGTCACATGTGAGACAACATATCAGAAACAATAGCTTTATTCATAGGAATGTTCTTAGTGTTATCTTTGAACGTCCAAGTAAAATTAAGTGCATTAAAATGACAGACTGAGTCACATAATGGACAGAAGGCACTGAAGTATTAAGTGGAAACTCTAGTATGTCTGTGTGTTTGCTACAGGACACACTGCGTCCTCAGGTTTGTCCATTTTTTTGCTACACAGCTCCATCTCATAAGCTCAACACTTCTGAGTAACACTCAAATAATTATGTCAGTTTGATGGAAGTGTTACCGACACCAGAGAAAAATCAACTTATGTGTGTGTGTGTGTGTGTATATATATATATATATATATATATATATATATGTATAAGGAATTTTGCATAACAACAGGATTAAGTGCACATAATCACCTACTGTACTGCCAGACACACACACACACACACACACATACTTGATAGTGGCCCTGTGTGTTTCAGCAGGAGCCAAACTCTTCGATCCACTTCTCGTACTTCTCCAGATCTGCCGCAGACACAGATTTGGAGACTTTCTTCAAGGCGGTCTCGAAGTCCTCCATGGTGGTGGGCATGTGCATCTCATCTCTGGAAATGTTCCGGATCTCTTCAGGTGTGAGGCCTTCGATCCTCCGCCTCATGGCCATCAGAGACGCATCCCTACAGCAGCAGAGTTTTCATTATTAAACATTAGTAACAGGAAATGGATTTGGTCTGTAAACATAAGGAATGTAGATGTGGGCAGTAGAACTGGGGCGTGTTGGCCACATCGGACCCACATCGGACCCACATCGGACCCACACTCACTTTGATGGAACTGCAGAGATTATGAATAACATGTTCAATTCTGTTTTCATCAGTGTATGATCATCCAAACATAAGAAGCCCATTCCTTGTATGTAAAGACCTTTCCTCCACGCTGCTCTGTGTTACAGTGATGACAGTCTCCTACTGTGTCTGGACATGGACCACAGTGGACCAGAAAACCCCTGGACTAACAGTCACTGCAGGGACCGGGGAGGTTTGAGCGCTGGACTCTGGACCCTCACTACATCTTAGAGACTGAGTCGAGTGTCTGACCTGCACACGTTGGTGATGTCTGCTCCAGAATAACCCTCCATCTGCTCGGCGATCTTGTCCATGTCCACGTCCCCGGCCAGTTCAAGTTCTTTCAGGTTGATCCTGAGCAGCTCCACTCGGCCTTTGGCTGAACAAAAACACAACAGCGACACTGAGCCGGGGGTTTTCAGCTCACACACCAGTGAACCGTCACTTTGCACAGGTCAGTTTTTTGGAGGTACATCTGTCAGTAGGACTCCTGTCCTTACAGACAGCAGTCCTACTGGACTGACCTACAGCCTGACGGTACAGAGGCCCCTCAACTGGTATGAACTACAACTCCTGTCACGGATTAGTGTGAGTAGTTAGTTCAGGATTAGTTGGATGTTGGTGCTGTACGTGGAAAACACTCAACAATGTAAGGAATGCAGGGGTCAGCGGTCAGTGGGGTCTGCCGGCTCATTAGGGCCTCTCTAACGGTTAATCTGAACACAGCTCCACATTAATGAGGGAGCGACTGTACAAATGAGTCACAGTCTGGTCAGTTCATTTTCGAATGCTCCCTCATGGGGCGTTGGACCGTACTTGAAGGCAGAGGGATGTAGATCCGCTTCTCCAGTCGTCTCCTCAGGGCTTCGTCGATGTCCCAGGGGAAGTTGGTGGCGGCCAAGACCATCACCATCTTTGAGGGGTCGTCATTTTCTGATGCTCCTCCAACACCTGCACAAGACAGAATGTAAAGGTGAACTGAAAAAAAAGTGTCTCAGTGTGTTTGGGAAAGAAGAAAGTGGTGATTTTCACTGCTAAGAGATCTACAATGAATGCTTTAAGGTTCTCAGTCAGTCCATCAGTGTTTTCATCATTTATGTCCAGACTCATAGAACAGCAGAGAACTGAGAAATGACCACAGCTGTCACCTGCATAGAAAACATACTAACAAAAATAGTCCCAGTGTCCCTGTATGTCAGCGTCCATTTCTATTGGATCAATCCCCAGTTGAATGTGTGAGGTTGTCAGGTTCTGTTCTATGTTCCAGTCCTGTGGTCTGGATGCAGATCAGTCTCTGGTACTTTCACTGGAGGAGAACTCAACTCATTCAGTCCAAGTCCATATATGACTTCTATCAGTGATCAATAGGAACTATACTGATATCTGGAACCATTTACATGTTATAAACCATCAACATATGGACAGGAACATTTTTAATATTTAAAAAAATCTTAAAAAAAAAAAATCAATTGTCCATTGTTCCAAGGAAGATACATGAAAAACACTGAAATGAATCTCACCAGTAATTTTGTCAGAGAAGATGTTTGAAGAGCTCCTTCACAACAGCTCATGGCCAATCGGCCGGTGAACTAATAAACATCAAATACAAGTGGAAGCGTACAGAACCTGATGACATCATACCATCCATCTGCACCAGGAGCTCTGCTTTGACTCGCCGACTGGCCTCGTGTTCCTCTGACGTTCCTCTGCGGCTGCACATGGAATCTATTTCATCGATAAAGATGGTGGTGGGAGCATAAAACCGGGCCTGTACAAGAAGACGTCCAATGAGTCCAGGAGGAACCTCCATGCATTTACTGTTCTAGGTGAGCGTGTTCTTACATCTCTGTGGTGATCAAACAGGTGACTGTGTACTGAGGTTAAAGGTCAGCCAGTATTTAGCATATAGTTTAAAGACTTAGAAGTGCTATGTGTTTTGAGCCCCTTTTCCAGCAAATTCTCAGGAACTTTTATTATCAGGAACGTATTTACTAGAGCCCGACCGATATGGAACTTTTGGGACCAATGCCGATACTGAGGGCAAAAAACCCCCCAATATATCGGTCGATATCCGATATAATGGCCGATATCCGATATACCGGCCGATATATTAAATAAGAACATTGATATACACAGGATATACACTGTACATGAACACCCAAAATATGATTCAAGACTATGAAGCAGAGCACTACTAGATTAAAATAATTAGCATAGAATTTAATACTATAGTTGACCATTTTAAAATAAAAACAAGTGGCTGCATTCAGCTGAAAGTGATCATACATAGGCTAATGTGAGGTGTTTTTAAACTAATACATTATGTGGTTTTAAAAGGCTCATTCACAAAAACATCTTATCAACTAGTCATATTTACTAGCTATTGAAAAGTTCTATCTGCAAAAGTAAATGCCGGCTACGCCTGTTTGGTCCAGGCTGTTCTGAGTGCATTTACTGAAGACCCTCTTCAACATATTGGGATGGACAGACAGATATCTGAGTCAAACACGCTCAGCTCGGCTCCAGCCGGACAGGCCCAAAAGAACGTATTCATTTGGAAAATGGAGTAAAAAAAGATCATATTCAGCAAATAGGTTCAGCAAGGTCCAGACTTATTATTCAGAGAGTATTCAGATGGACAGAGACTGTTGCAATGTGGAGTGAAATGAACACACCTGAACCTAACAGTGTATTTAAATGGGCGTTGTCATCACTACTCATATCGTCTCTTCTTTTGCTCCGTTTTCCAAATGATCAAAACACAAAGTGAAGCTCAGAGAAATGGAATAAACACATTTGTGGCTGCACACTGGCTTAAATACGTAAATGTGGAATGCTGTATGGGTGTGTGTGTGTGTGTGTGTGTGTGTGTGTGTGTGTGTGTGTTCCACCAGTCAGCGTTGTTCAGCATACAGCACAAGAATTAAGGGGAATTTGAAAAGTCTTACCCCCCTAACAGGAACTTGAGTCAAGGAAAGTCTGGAGTCGAGGGAAAGTTTTTACCTGCGTAATGTCAGTGGAAACACGTCCAACTTTTTCAAAGTTCCTGGTAAAGTTAAAGTTCATGGAAAAGTATCTGCGGTGGAGAAGGGGCTGATATCTGCTGCGTGACTTTACAGTATGTGTAACTGTACACAAAACAACCCTGATTAGTGTCATCATTTCATTGGTATAGATGAACCATGTGTAATAAAACACTGGCCACCAGTGGTTTAAAACTAGTCTGAAAGCCTAAACACTCAACCATGTGCACTTCTAAGGCCAAAGAAAATACACTGAGTGAGTGTGAAGAAGATGATGAAGAATCAGAAGATGAAGAAGATGAAGAATCAGAAGAAGCAGAAAAAGACGAAAAAGAAGAAGCAGAAGACGAAGAAGCAGAAGATGAAGAATCAGAAGATGAAGACGAAGAAGCAAAAGACAAAGAAGACGAAGAAGAAGAAGCAGAAGACGAAGAAGATGAAGCAGAAGATGAAGAATCAGAAGAAGATGAAGAAGCAGAAGACGAAGAAGCAGAAGAAGATGAAGACGAAGAAGCAAAAGACAAAGAAGACGAAGAAGAAGAAGCAGAAGACGAAGAAGATGAAGCAGAAGATGAAGAATCAGAAGAAGATGAAGAAGCAGAAGACGAAGAAGCAGAAGAAGATGAAGACGAAGAAGAAGCAAAAGAAGACGAAGAAGATGAAGAATCAGAAGAAGATGAAGACAAAGAAGACGAAGAAGAAGCAGAATATGATGAAAAGCAGAAGACAAAGAAGACAAAGAAGCAGAAGAAGCAGCAGTCGTTGTTGAGCTTGAAGTTGGAACATTAACACACATGTGAAACTGTACCATTTCAAACAGAAGGCGGACCAGCTTCTCAGACTCCCCTCTGTACTTGGAGGTGAGAGTTGATGAGGAGACGTTGAAAAATGTGGTTCTGCATTCTGTAGCGACAGCTTTAGCCAGAAGCGTTTTCCCTGTGCCTGGAGGTCCTACCATGAGCACTCCCTACACCGAGACATGTTACACAAGTTATTGGAGTGTATGACAAACAGAAGTAGATCAAATGTTGAACTAGTCAGAGCATGGTCACCTTCCACGGTCTTCTAATGCCTTTGAAAAATGCTGGCATCCACATTGGTAACACCACTGCTTCTTTCAAGAGCTTTTTGGCGTCTTCCAAGTCTGCAATGTCATCCCTAAGAAACAGATTAGACAAAGGTTCCATTCAGCATCTGAGGAGGAGTGGGGCGCACGCCAAGGGAGGGGCTCATATTACCCATTAGTCTGCATTAAGTCACAGTTAGAACACTGAGCCACTTCAACTGTCAGTGAAATCACAACAGGCAGAGACGTATTCTGTTATACAGGTACAGTCCTTGTACTGATGCAGGTGCTTTTCTGGATATAGGTCTGCACTCACTTTGTGGAAACTGCACCAGTTTGGAAATCTAAACTAAAGGCATCTCTGGGATTTCTAACATTAGAGCCACTGGTCATCATAGGAACTAGATGGATTTCATATCAGTAAATGAACTCCACTGCATCACTGTGGTACAAAATGCCACGAAAATAATCATTAAAAAAAAGACCATCAGTAGTTGTATGGTGTTTTATGTAGCAGAATCATTTAATATAATCTCAAGAGTCAAAGCAACGATATACAAACACACAGACCTGGTGGTTTGTCTAATGCATTCCACCTTCCAGTTCATTATCTCCACACTCTCCAACATTCATAACACTCACATAAAACACTCACCATTTAACGTTTGGATTCTGAGATATAATGTCTCTCTCCAAAGCTTCCACCAGGTCTTTGTCATATCCTGTCCCGTCAAACTTCTTCACCTCTTTCTCTTGGACATCTGCTTTGTTCTGGAAACACAAACACACAGATTATCTTCTGTTCTGAATGTGGTCTGTCTGTTTCCAGTCTACAGACTGGAATGACTGGCTGGGTGAGTCTGCCTGTGGGTCAGTACACAGCATGTGGAGTTTGTTTAATCAACAGTGCAGATGGTTTTGTCACAGTATCAGTGATATAACGTTACAGAGGACAGGATGGGCTGCTGTCTTCTGTACCAACATGTTACTCACCTTGTCCTCTTTACTTCTGCCTGCTGCCTCCTTTGCCTCTTTCGTCTCCTTCTTGTCTTTGCCTTTGGAGGGTCTGCTTTTGTCCCCGTTGGCTCCTCGGGGCGAGTGCCTCTGCTGAGCCCTCACTGCCATGCTCAGACGGTTGTTAGCAGGTTTACTCTCTTTATATGGATTAGTGGGCCGCCTGACTGGACAAGGGGAATGTCTGTGACAGAAGAAGAGGAACATGAAGCAGTTGGTGATAACCACAAACCTGTGGTGTAAGTATTTCTATGCCTCATGATATGTGTGCAGCTGTGGTTAAGCCACGCCATGGAATGAATTTCTAGTTGGATCTGGACTGGACACTAAGGCTGCGTTGAGACTGCAGGCACATGTGGCCCAAATGTGACCTGTATCCAATCTGCCAAAGACAGTTCAAATCTGACCCAGGACACTTTCATATGTGGTCCTAGATCTGATATGTATCTGATATGTTACAATGCGACTTCAGTCTGAGCGGCCAGGTCACATTTATCCGACCTTTACGTCATTGAAATGCGACAAACGTCACAATTCTGCGTCCCAGGAGGAGGAACGGCGGAAAAACAGATTTACCTCTGTAAACACAGTGTGTGTCTGCGTGGTCACAGGTTATGTCAGGACCTCTTTTGTGCATGTGGGTCACTTCAGGGTCACATTCAGTTCATACTCAAAACTGATAGAAGTCGCATTTAATGTGGAATATGAACAAGCACACACACACACACACACACACACACGCACAAAAACAAAAATCGGATTTCACCAAAAAAAATCTGAATTGTGCGGTAAGACCTGCTGTGTGAACGCAGACTAAATCAAAACACAGTATTTCCACATTAGCGGCGTCATTCAGTCCATTCATACTCATTTCCTGGAACTAACACTAGTGACGCTGCAGTTTATTTGGAAGGCCTAATGTGTGTATTCCACTGCTGTGTTTAGTGTGAGGGGGAAAAAGAACAAAGAGGCAGTGTGAGGTTTAAAGGCTACCTTTCTAGAGGGCAGAGACAAAACAAAAAAGGCTCACATCAGGGCCTCAGGTCTACTAATCTGAATCACATGACAACATCACCACTATTGTTCACCAGCAGTTTCTAAGTGGTGCAGTGTAGAGGTGACAAGTACTGAGTTCAGAACCTGGCACACTCAGTAGAACAGTTGGAAATGTATGTTGTTCTAGAAATCTGGGGCTCCTGAACTTTTCAGGTTAACACCTCAAAAAAAAGAATCCTTCTAACATCTACATTTATAAACCATGAAGTTAAAATGACTACCAAATGAGAATCAGTGACTGATGATAACTTTTTGACTTACATGCAAAGGAATGAACCAGCCCTGATCATATGTGACATACTGGGTATGAGTATGGGGTTTAGTCTTCAATGAAACTGATTCAAATGCTATGATGCTGTGTGAAAGAATGATCACAGATGTAAACAGGAAACTGGTGTGAAAGAACTGCTTTTTAAGATTTACACACCAAACTGAAAATCTACCTGCATTTAATACTTGGTGTTTGTTAATTTGACTTTTCAGAGTATTGTAATGGCAATTTTAGAGTACTGTTTGAACAGTTGCTGTGCTGTTGTTTAAATTCCACCTGTGGTAGGTCAACAGGACATGGGATCTTCTCACCTGGGGTTATCTCTCCCTGACCCACACATATGCCACTCTATCACATGTAAATTCTCTGGTACTCTGACATCAAAGTAGCACAGTAAGAGGGAGAAAGGGGGGTTATACCTCCTTTCTGTATAAGAGGGACAAGCAAATCCCCCTTCTTTGTCCTCCTGCAGACTGCTCTACACTCTGTATGATGTGTACCTTTGAAGCTTCAGATAAATACACTGAAAGGCATTGATCGTTTGGGACATCATCTTATTCACCTCCAACAGCCAAAATTCCACAACAGTATATGGCATTATAATGCATTTACCCTGTTTTTGACCCAATCAAAACAAACATACAACACAAAACACTAAGGCTACATTCACACAGCAGGTCTTAACGCACAATTCAGATTTTTTGGTGAAATCCGAAGTTTTTTTGTGTGCTTGTTCATATTCCACATTAAATGTGACTTCTATCAGTTTTGAGTATGAACTGAATGTGACCCTGAAGTGACCCCCATGCACAAAAGAGGTCCTGACGTAACCTGTGTCCATGCAGACACACACTGTGTTTACAGAGGTAAATCTGTTTTTCCAACCACTCCTCGTCCTGGGACGCAGAATTGTGACATTTGTCACATTTTAATGATGTAAAGGTCAGATAAATGTGACATGGCCGTTCAGACTAAAGTCGCATTGTACCATATCAGATTTAGGACCACATATGAAAGTGTCCTGGGTCGGATTTGAAAAAAAATCGGATTTGTGCTGTTCATACTGTCTTTAACAGATCAAATACAGGTCACATATGGGCAAAAAAATCTGATTTGGGCCACATTTACCTGTAGTCTGAACATAACCTAACTCTGGTAGATTAGTTAGTAGACACAGATGTAAAGAAACCCTGCTCATACTATACCGTGGCTCCACATGCACAGGCCTTGACTCATAATCATCATGGTTAATGGGTTTAGCAGGTGTTTTGTCCAACTGAAAGTTCTCTAGAGTGGACATGATATCCTGGACTTGTCGATTCTCTTCATTGATTTCCTGCCACAACTGAAAAAGAAATACACACACAAAAAAAACAAACTGAAGATGTGTCTTTTAATGTAGAATGTTTAAAAGTGTATTGTCTTGAAGCCTTTTCTACCTGCTGCCACCGCTGCTGGAAACTGCTGTCCCGCACCGTGTACACGTACTTCTTGAGTTGTTCTAACAGTCCATGATAGAGGACGCTGGCAGAGCTGTAATTTCCCAGTAAGGCATATTCACGAGCCAGTTTCACGTTCTCGCTGATCTCTCTCAGACTCATAGCGCTGTGGGAACACAGTTGCAAAGTTAGGATAAGGATATGAAGGTGTTCACTACCAGCACCTGGGCCAAAGAAACAGGAAAAGCCTCCTGACAACCTCCACTGAGGTGGAGAGAAAAGATACAACACAGACATGATTTCTCTCTAGGAATACGTTTCTAATAAGTGTTTATTAGCTGCTGATTTCTAAATACAAGTCCAAAATTATACAAATGTTGATTGTATGTTTAGTGAAATAACAACAACTAAAAGTCTTCACACAGGGCCTAACGCAGACACAGCTGGTTCCACAGACTGGACTGACACCTTCATTCCACTGTTGGTCAATTTATTAGATGATCTACAGTGTAGTCGCAGTCATTTGACTAAACTTTTGTGTATACATGAGCACCTGCATGCATGAGTCTGATGGAACAGGATGTAGGCTTCAACAGTGGGATTTCTCCTCATGTTGGCACAGGCTGGTAAGAAAACTGTGAAGTTTTAAAGTAAATTATTTACTGTAAAGCCCTTGATTTAAAGACACTTTGTGCCGAGTGTGTAAATAACAAAGACAGTAATTATAGCGTACACGTCAGGTCTTCACATGACCATAAATGTCTCAAAGCTGTCAGTTATTATGGGATGACAGTGGACATGTAACTGGTCCATTGTCCCCTTTTTCTGCCACTTTACACTCATTTGGATCTGCTGTCAGGTTTTCACGCCACACACACATTCATCCATTAAGTCGGTGTGTTCAAATGACCATCCCTAACATTAAACCAACAGATACATTCACATTTTTAAGTCCTTTCCACATAAAAGAGGTGAGTTGAAGTCGGTGTCCGTGGGTTTCAGTCCCGGAGCCTCGCCCTGCTTCAATACAAACACCCCACCGCTGTTACACACACACACACACACACACACACAACGGAAAACAACGTCTGCAATTGGAGTTAGAGCAGAAAAGGTGACGGCTCCAACATCATCCGTGTGTCTACTGTCGGGTTCAGCGGCCAGTGTCGGCGTTAATGGGAGTTCTCCAGACGGGTGACTGGTTTCCTCTATCGCGTGCACACACAAGTTCATACAAACAACGTCTACACATCTAGCGATACACACACACGCGCGCGCGCCCGGCTGTTCGTACCTTTATGAGTCTGCACATCAGTACGACATCGACTTTACTCAACTTTTCAGATGAACATAAGCAGAGTCCTGGCCGTGGCCGTTGAGTCGGTTTCCGCTGTGGCAGTTCAAAGTAACTCCACCAACAGGACCGACTGAAAACCAACCAAAGACGTCAGCGCGTCACAGCCGAAATGATATGACGGAAGCACGCGACAGCGCACGTTCACACCGTGGTTCAGACCACGGTCCAGACCTGAACACCGGACACAAAGCACACACACTTCCGCTCTTTCTTTCAAAATAAAAACGGCGGGGGTCATAATATCATACAGTCATTTTATCAACTCCGCCCCACACGGTTACGTTTTTTTTTTTTTTTTTTTTTTTCGTTGTGGTTATCGCGTTCACAGATTCATGTAGTCAGTTTGGTTCTACAGATACACCCATGAGAATTTGTTTTAATCCTTTGAAACGTTTCACTCCGTGGTGTAGTGTTCATCACATTCACCTCACATCCCGGTTCGAAACCAGGCGGAAACATGTCGTCTTTAGAGGACTGGTTTGTTAGGACAACAAAATAATCACGAAATGATGTTTTATGTGCAGGGGGCGGTTCATGCATTCACAGACTGACTTAACAACGACCCGACTGTGATGGGTTATCTACATATAACTTTAACGCCTCTTCAAAACCCTTTCAAAAGCTAATGTAAAGGCGCTGTTAATACATTTAAGTGAGTTAACGCTACCTTTATCTAAATTTTTACATAAGTCCAGTAGTAAGTATCGAGTAGCTGGAGCCAAGACTAAGTTTGTAAAATGTAAAATCTTAACGCAGAACAGCTTGAGTAACTTTGACAAAAATATATTGAAAGATCCATAAAACAGACAAAATATTAATGCAATTTCACTGACTATAAGTAAGAGTAATTATTTCTAAAGTCTAATTTTAAGTTGACTGCAGTACGTTTGGTCTTTATTAGGGCCCGAGCAGTGGCCATGCAATGGCCTGCGAAGGCCCTATTGTAATTGTAATGTTTATTTATTTTATTTTTTTTTTTGGTCCTTTTTCCCATTTTTGAGGGCCTGAACATGCACGAAAACTCAATTTTTTTGGCAAAATCATGAGTGGGCGCAAAAATTGCGATATTTTCTAGATATCGTAAACGACCCTTCAAAAATGGCTCTATAGCGCCCCCTAACGCAAATTCCACCACTACTTCCATCAACATGCTCCGATCGGAACGAAATTTGGTATACTTATGTATCTCAGTGAGATCTACCACTTACTCAATAGGACCTATGACATCATACCAACAGGAAGTCCGCCATTTTGAATTTTTGGCGATTCGATGATCTTCTATTTGATCGAACTCCTCCTAGGGATTTAACTCAATGGACTTCAAACTTCGTCAGTTCAGTCTTCAGAGGTTGTAGATGAAAAGTTATGGAATTCGTGGGGTTGTGACCATCGACGCGGTCAGGGCTGGGCGACGAATTTTGATGCCTCGCCATGAAAACACGAAACTGTTATAACTCGGTCATTTTTTGTCCGATCGACACCAAACTTGACGTGGTTGATATTAGTCTCGCCCCGAAACGAAATTACATAAAAATATTAAACCTGAATCATAGCGCCACCTAGTGGTAACAGGAAATAATCTCTTTTTACATTTTGATGTACTATTCTTAACAGGTTGAACATATCCAGCTGAAAGTCGGTCAGAAAAACCTTAACAAGTTGATGATACTATGTGTAAAACTTGGTGACCTTACGTTACATGATGTCATCATGGCGGCGCCACAAGTTCTTATGTTTCGCCATAAACAAACAAATTGTTATAACTCAGCTGTGTCTCATCCAATCGACATCAAATTAAACATGTGGAAGAGAAGTCCCACCCTCAACAAAACAAAATGGGCGTGGCACATGTAAGAGTAAAACTCACTCAGTAGCGCCCCCTAAAGACCGCTGCTCCCCGCAGCTTTCACCAATCTGTACCAAAATTGGTACACATATGTGTCTCACTGAGATCTACAAAAAAGTCCATTGGGTCCATAACGTCAGACCTACAGGAAGGCCGCCATTTTGAATTTTGCAGCCATTTT
>JAPQRQ010000017.1:21410073-21420565 GCA_037367365.1 Apogon talboti | reverse complement strand
CACTGATCCAACTCCATGGGTTTTACTGGTGAATCAATGTTGTAGAAGATGACGTTGTTTCCATGGTAACTACGGAGCTTCTGAACGTCCAAATGGGTCATATCTGATGACCATGAAAATATGACAAATTAATCCTTGATAAGACCTGAATACTGAGTGGTCTGAACGTAGTCAATGTTTCCACTAAGTGATGGTCCAGACTGGATGCCTCCATCTCTGCATTGCAGAGCCTGTTAGAGCTTTCTCCACAGTAATCCTGACCCATGTGGTTCTATCAGCTCTAGATGAATGATGGTTTGTGATGTGGCATCATCTGAGGGATCAGAGATCATGGTGTTGAGCTATGGCTTGAACCGTTTTCCTTTACATATTTAAACACATCCATATTCTTTGAATCGTGTCATTCTCTTCTGTTCAGGCTGAAATATACAAATCACTTTTGCCGATTTTGGACCAAAGGTTACAGATGTGATTTCAAATCACACTGATATTGACTTATTTTCACTTAATAGTAGTTTTAAACTGCTCCTGTTCCTGAATGTGAGAAATGGGTGATTACCATCTTAACGTTTTTTAATTAGAGTTGTATGAAATGTAGATGAGTTTCTTACACTACAGGTCTTGCTGATTGCTGTGCCTTTAGAGGAACAGTGATGAATAATGTTACATGAAGGACACATAACACAGACACATTTAGTAGCTATGGATGTGTCCATGCATACCACACTGATACAACAAGCACACACTCTTTGACACCGTCTGTCACAACCAAATACACACCACACTTTTCCTTGAAATCGTGGAAGCGAACGCTGACCCATCCTGTACATCACACAGCTGTAAATCCTGCAGCCAGTGTTGAGCCATCTGCTGCAGAACATCACCTTCTGTCTCTTTGGAAGGCAACTATGAAAAGGTATTTACTGTAAACGTCCAATCTGTGCTTTTATTACCTTTTGTGCTTCATTGGAAGTTCCAAAACCAAATCTCATTATAAGGAACTATATTCATAAAGTAATGAGGCCATTCAGAATGTTTCTTCACTCTAGTCTTAATTAAGGCACATTTGAAAAACTCTAATAAAATGATGGTTGACTGGAAAATTAAACTTATTCACACTTTAGGTCAAACTCATATCTGCTGTTGGCAGTTTTACAGATAATTAAGGTGGTTTTTCCGTGTTCATTCATTCAGTCTTTTACTTGCTTCGTGCAGAGTTTGACCCCTCAAGGTGTTTCTCATATTAATTTCCTGGAGAGAGTAAGTTTTTCAGTGCTTACAGACAATCTGAATTTAAGAAGCAGATCTACTTACCTGCAGGATTTGCGGCATTACAGAAAAATCAGAGTCAGTCTTGACTTGGCACACAGTAAGCGATCAGTGAACTAAGACTAAAAGTGGATTTATAGGGAAAATAAATTGCAGAAATTAAGAGTATTTGTAAATATGAACATACTATTGACCGTGTAGATGTAATTTTTAATCACTGAATGTTTATTTGTGGGGAAAAAAAATTATTAAATAGAAAATATTAATCAATGTGTCAAACTGTCATGTTGTAGCCTTTTATAGCTTACCACCGACATTTATGAGGCAGAACATTATTCTAGGTGTGTTTTAAATCCTCTCCACAGTCAATTTATCATGCCCCTCTCTATTCAGTCTAAAGCATCACACCGCTAAAACACACACAGCCTGCTCTGTTGTCAGGGGCAACCTGTACGTGCCGCGTCCCTTAAGTTGCGTCAAATGCTGCGTTCGTTTGCCTTCGAAAGTTAGTAACTGAGAACTACAGCTCATGTGAAAGACGCTGTAGTTTCATGTAGCAGTTTAAACAAAGGTGGTGTTTGTGAAGATTCATTCATTAAGCCGTAATGGAGAGCAAAGAGATGCAGTTTAGTTATTCATGTTACGCTTGACCATTAAGTTACGATGCACCTTGCTTTAATGTGAGCTAGCGCTATTAGATCGCGACTAAGGATACAACCTATTGAATTAAAACGTGACGAAGTGCCTCCCATGTTGTATTAAACGGCATTTAGCAATAAACCCACACATACTGACTAACAAAACTTATGCACTTATGCTACTTTTCAATGTTCTGTTATTTTACCAGGAAATTTGAGTCTCATTTCAGTAGAATGTAATAAAATATAAAATGTAGTAACTGTACAAGAGTGTCTGTTTTTTTTCCTTAATGTGTGTTCAATGTATATACTAAATCGTAAGGCCAACTAGGCGGTTTTTATTCGGTAACTAAGAACTGTTCGCATTTGTAACTGTACTTAAAAGTAGGAGCCTGGCCGCGGCCGTGAACGCAGCACGTGTTGCAGCCAGCAGGCAGCGGCAGCAGACCGGCATCCGCGCGGCAGAGTGCCGCATCACACTGACCCGAGTGCGTCAGAAAAAACCCCGAGAAACGCTGCGATTTTTCTACTTTCTACCAACTGACTCGTCGCCATCAGCGGAACCGCGATGCTCTAGATCATGTAGGATTGGACTGTTTGTTTTTTACGTCCCCCGTTTTCTTTTTCTTTTCTTTTTTTGTACTTTTACCGGATAGCCTACAAACTGTGAAAGCACCTCCGCTGTCGGAGTCCCATTCATTTGGTCGCCTCCAGCCTTGAACCGAGCGGCGAACTTTGGCGAGAACTACCAAACAAGTCAGCCCTCGTTATCACCGAAAGGAGTCTGTGAAATATTTGTCCTGACAACACTCCGACATGAGGTAAGAATGCCCAGTCAACGTTCTGAAACCGCCTGACGGGTCGTTTAGGAGCAAAAGTCTGCGGGTTTGGGGCAACGCGCGAGCGCAACTAGCTAAACATTTGTTTGATGTTAACTGATATCAGCGCGCGAGCTCCGATGGTTGCTCCATTGTGTGCAAGTTGTCCACAGCGGGTTGTGTTTTTTTTTTTAAGCTTCCTTTTGGGTGAATACTGTCAGTTTTATGACACCGACAGGCGTGTTTAACGTTACAGTCCGTCTGTGGTGCATTTGTGGACGTGCATGGGTTTGGAATGGCGCTTGCTCATTCCTGCTGTTACTCCCACACTGCATAAGAGGGATTATCTTAGAGCACTGGTGATGGGGTGGCATTTATTTGGTGCCACGTTATGACTGCTGCAGACATACATACATATATAAATATACACACACACACACACACACACATAAATGCATCGTGCGTGGATCACCGTGTGCCTGTCTTCTCCAACCCACCCTGTGTACCTTTCGTCAGGTGGCAAGAAGTGACATGGGCATGGATGTCAAGACACAGAGGGTGTCGGTAGCCTTTTAGAAACCTTGAGGTGAGATCAGGTTGGGTGCACTCATCTGACACCCATGAGTGTATAACCTGTGTTTTTTACACGGCGGATCAGATGTTCTGTCTGAGGCGATGTGTTGTGTAACGTGGAAGGAGGATGATGTTGGCTGGCTTTTAAAGGGCAAAAGCAACCCCAAGCTGAGTGTAATGGGTAGTTAGGAGACACTGAGAGGGAAATTGCTCAGTATTAACCATCTCTGAAGGATCTTTGGCATGCCTCTTGAAAGAGTAAACACAGAAGATGATCCAATACGTATGCTTATTTCAATTTTGAACTCAAAATGTTTAGCATCACTTGGCTTTTACCCGTAAAATGTCATTTCTGATGTTACAGATTAAGTGATGATGTCCATTTAAACCAGAACAGTGATCACTGTGTGCCAGTGTTTGTGCATTTATGAATTGGCTTGGTTCCCTAGTCCATAAAAACACTGATGTGACAAAATGTGTTACAGTCACTCTTCCGCTCCATGTGGAGAAAGTTCAAATGTCAAAACAGCTAGGATGTAAAGTGTGTGACCTTTTTTTCTTTTTTGTGTGTCTCAGATCTAACTTTGTGTGTTAAGACGTGAAACATGCAGTGTGGATGGGGCCTGCCCCCTTAAAGAAAGCCCCTAATTGAATCCAGCTGTTGGAATCCCTCTGTAGGCCAAACTGTGGTTAACAATAGCTTGGGCTGTTTCAAAGAGCTGAATGTTGTGTCCATGTCCCAGAATGGAAACCATTCACTTTTTCTGTTGCTTACATCCTTTAATTTTTCATTTGTCTTTGTCATACTCTTAAACCGCTCTGTCATTAGTTGTCTTTAAGTGTTTTTCCATGGGTGTCTCCATTCAGACAGGAGCAACATTAGCATTGAACACAAGCTAAATTCAGCAAAGAGGGTGGAAGATAAGATACTTTTTCTGCATCAGACTGTTTTAGCTATTTAAACATGCATTATTTTTCCCGCTGTCATTATATAGTGTGTGTCACAGTGGGGTGGAACAGGTGTGGCTGTGGGTGAGTGGCAGCCCCAGCTGCTTAGAGCTGACGCATCGCAGGACACTTGGTGTATTTTGTGCTGTGAAGTGTGTGTGACCAAAGAACTAAGTTGCCCTGATGTATTGATCACCCACTCTACACTGCTGTGCTAGCAGTTAGCCTGTGTTCACACACCTGTTTCTCTGTGTGAAAATCTGTCGGCTTCCCAGGAACAGCTGACCAAAGAGTGAAAGCTACCAATTACATGTGACATATATGTGGGTACTTTATCTGCATGGTAACATCTCACCTACAGGTGTTACTTTGCATATTTATAATGTTGTCATAATTCTGCCTACACTGGGATCAGATATGCCAAGTAGTTCCCCAAAACTGACAGACTTGCCTGCCATTGATGGTCATTGAAATAATTTATTTGTGTATTAGAGTTACACTAAGTAATCACACCAAAACACTGCACTGAGACCCTTCCCTCCTGGACTTTGAAGCAGTATCTATTGAGCTGAGAACATGATCTGACCCAAATACCAGTGAATAAGGATGAATATTGTTGACAGATTTTGGTACAGCTTCAGTTACTTTTTTAAATACTAACTTCCTATTTTGGCAAAAATAAAGAATGTGGCATCACTTTTTTTTTGCTTTTGACTCCACTAATGATGTTTTTTTTTCGTATATGTTTTGGTTTTGGAGCACATCACCTCTGACTGAGAAAATTCTAACAGGCTTTCATGGCTATTGCCAGACTCTTTCTCACTGAATCGATTAATAGAGTAATCATCAAAATAATAGGGAGATTAATCAGCAGTAAATCTAATGATTTCCTTCTTGAAATAGCATATGCACATACAGATTGCATATTAATATAAATGGAGTGAGCAAATACCGCCTCCATATTTGGCTTTATAGACTTTGAATGTGGTTCCCCAGATGGAATTTCTTCTCAGAGTTGATTTAGTTCATTTTTTTGTTTGTGCAGTTAACCACCTTGTTTACTTATTAATGTGATGTGATACCTGACCAAAGCTTCAGTTTGACTGTGTGTCAGATCAGTTTTGCTGCACAAGGCACCACATGGATGTAATCAGAAGCTCTCAGCCCATCCTTGAAGCTGCTGGCAGTGTGACATGATGTAAACAAACTTTTCAGGCGGTTGTGGTTTTTTGCAGAAAAGGGCTGTTTAGGTCACCGATGCCTTAGTGGAGCACATTCCTAAGTGATGAGGGCAGTGATGTATAAATAATGGTGGTCAGTTTGTTTCCCTGTGTTCTGTCAGGTCGCACATGATGCTGATGTCAGCTTATCTCAAGCCGTTTGATAAGCTGCATCGTCAGGGTGACGGGGCTGACTGTGAAGTGTCATGGTAACAAGCCCTGACACCTGCTGAAAGGCCTCATCCCTCCGGGGCACTGCAGGTTCACGCCACAGATGAATGACAGGAGCTGAGATCAGGCTGCAGCTGGATCAGCTTGCCGGCAACTGTTTTTATGTACCCGCTGACCGCTGCACTGTCAATGTGGAGAAAAACTGTCACTGTGGAGTTTAATCTGGCCTGCAGCCAGTTAAAGACACCCAGTGCAAATGAGCTATTAATGAGGTCAGCCTGAGGTTAATCTGAAACGAGAATAAATGTGTGCTTTACATTGAGTTAAAAGACTTCATGTCGGTCAGTCAGTTTCATTGCGTCTAGACAGAGAAGAGAGAAAACAGGAGAGTCACCAGGGAGATGAGTCATATTATGGAGCTAATGCACTTCTTTACAGCACAGATTAATAGATCACAGAGCTGTTGTAATATCACAACAAGTATGAGTACATCACTGGAGAGAATATCAATCTAACAACTTTATTCATAATTTAGGCATTAGGCAAAAATTCCATAATTGCCTTTCGGCGTATAGTAAATTAAGTCATCTAAGAGGACACGACTGTACTCTGTTTTTGGACTGTAGAAAAATCTGCCTAGTGATGCAAGGTTTTGTCCCCTGGTGGTGTTTTGAGGTAAGTATGAGGGGTTTAAATAGAGGAGTAAGTATCGATGGATTGGTTTTAAGTCTCATTCAGATGTGACTCTACTGCTCTACTACATGGCCTTACACAGAAGCTTGGTCAAATGGCCTTATGTTTCCACATCTATCTTTTTGAGAGAGCTGCAGAAGCAGAATGTGTATAATTAAACTCTGACCCCTCCCTTCTCATCTTTACAGTGTCACACATTCACATTTTTTGTATCTTAAGTGTAATATTGATAAATGCTTTGGTGACAAACTGCACTGAGTTCATCCAGATATCCATTTCTCTATATCTGTAACCTAGAATATCTTTACTTAATGGAGCTTTAGAGCACCATCATAACCTGAAAGCCATTAGAACCCATCATTGAGCCTTGTCGCTGCACTGGTTGTTGTTTTTCTTCTATTGGAAACAGGCGACAACACTAAACACAAGTAGCAGCTATCTGTATGTGAATAGTCCTCACCTGAAATTTGGAATGTGCAAAAAACCCCAAAAACCTATTTGCAAGTTGTATTTTCTCATTAAGTGGTCACAACATGTGAATAACTAGTCACACTCTGGTGCCCCTCCTAATTCTGTGTTAAGTCAAGTTCAGGAGTCCAGAATCTGGCACTGGGGCAGACTGCCATTCCATAATAATTTACAAACTCTGGGTTCAATCATACAAACTGACTCATAATGAACCCCTTCCCAAAGCAGTGTCCGGGCTGGAAAAAGTATGTCTCTGAAAGCCAAGGAATGTTTTAAATGGATCATTAAGTATATAAATGTAAAAAAAAAAAAAAAAGTTTTTTCAGTGTGATTGTCTCCATCATATTTTAGAAACTGATCCAAGTGTCTCTCCAGTTCTGCTGTTGATCCATGTAGACTCATTTATGTAACTTTATATTGTGATGTGACTATAATCTTAAATAATTCATATCAAATGTCACTAAGAAATCATTCAAAGTCACTAATCGGCTGGAAGTGTGACATTTGATGCAAGTTCATGAAACCTCTTTTTTCCCCTCCAACCCAAATTATGGCTATTTTCGTGCTTTTACAAAATAATCTAAAGGTGGATGGAGCCATAAAATGTTAAGTGCGTACGGAATGGAACAGGAGAATGCAGTTATTGTGCTCCAGTGATTTGCTTTGAAGTTTTTTAGGGGAAGATTTTGATCACACTGGCTTCCCGCCACCATCTGCTCCTCGCACTCCTCATCTCCCTCCCTCTTTCTCTCTCCTCCTCCTCCTCCCCCCTGCAGCCTCTTTCTGCCAGTCCATCCTTAATCTCTTTCTTTCGTTCCTCCCCCTTTTTTCTGCCTTAAAAGAGAGTAATTCACACTCCTCTCTCTCAGCTAGGATGCTTTTTTTTTCCCTAAAAATGTCCATCTTTATGACATCCCAGGTGAGTTTTACGCCTCTCATCTGGCGTTGTACATCTCAGCTGTCTGCAGGCCGACTGCTTGGAGAGCTGAAGTTTATCCCAAGGAGGAAATAAAGCTGAACTTGAGACAGACACTGGTACAGTTCTCTAAGGAATACTGCTGATTCACTATAGGGGAAAATGACTGTGGTCACAGATGACTTTATTGATGTTTAAACACAAAGACTTTTCATTTGTACTTTATAATATAGAAGAGAAAAATCCCAAAAGATGTGAATTAAAGTCCTATTCTCACATGTTTATGAGGCAGCCCAACACTACTGCAGTCCCTTGGTGCTGGCTGTTGAGCTGAAGGTTAAGTGCCCTGCTCAAGGGTATCTCAACAGTGACTACAAAGGGAGCATTACTTGTTCATCTGAATCACGCTCGACGTCCTGCTTGACCTGTGATTCAATCCTACATCCTCTCTCACCTCTCTAATCTGTAGGCGAGCAGGGCCTTAGTCATACTCAACGATCTGATGTTTAACTCTGATGAGTCATTGAGCGGACACTCAGGTTATTACAGACCAGGTGAAGAAATGACCTTGTTTTGTCTGGTTTGCTCTAGATTAAAGGGTTTATTTTGACTGACAAACCCTCCATTGTAAACACTCAAGTCTTTACATTTACTGTGAAGCTACGGTCAAGTGTTCTGTAGACTTTAGTTTGTATTTAGTAACAAACAAGTTAACATGACTCGAGTGTGGCATTAAATTATTTTAAGAACAACTTAAAGGGGTGTACTGATTTATCTGCTGCTCCACTGAGCATGTGTGAGCTCAGTGCTGACTAGTAATGGCTAGTATGAACCTCAGTCGTTTTGTGGATTTCCACTCGTATTTCACGACAAAAATACTCACGGGGCATGGCTCATACAGCAACGTACTGGTACAAAGGTGCACTTGTACTGCCACGTTCTACTGTTGCTGTATTTTGCTGCTACTAAGTGATCTGTTCTGAAATTTGAATGGTGTTCCTCCTCTTTACCCCAGACTTGTATTTGGATTCAGCATTGTTCCTTAAGTTCTCTTTCCTCCGTATCAGTGTTGCTTTCGTCGACGAAAATTATGACGAAAGATCTTCATCAATGAACCGTTATCGCATGGCGAAAACAAGACAAGATGTAACGAACATGGTGCTCATGTGACAATAACTATGATTAAATGTATAATCCATTATTGTTAACTAATAAAAACAAGACTAAATCTAGTTTACAAAACAAAAACTATGATAAAATGTCTCTTCATTTTTGTTCATGAGTCCAGATGAGACGAATTGACATTATAATTTTTAGTTGATTACTAAGATACTGGCATGCCTGCAGTGAAATTGTGAGGTCTGCATAGTCCGCACGTTAGAGTGCTGCAACCTGAGACGAGCCCAACGGGACCTGATGGGTCGGGCCGGGTTCGGACACAACTGTGTCGGGCACGGGTCGGGTTCGGAGAGAAGTATGTGGCCCGAGCCGGGCTCTACTGCACGAACCCCCCCCATCAAGGCGTCTCAAGACGTAGGGTATTTGCACAGTACAGCGACTGACCAAAGACTCACTGGACTTGCCCTCATGAACATTCATACAGATATGGAAAGTGACAGCATATAATATATTCCTCAGTCCATGAGATAAGATAACCGTATTTGAACTAAAATGGATTTGACTAAAAGAAAATGTTGGTTTTGTCTTGACTATATTGACCAGATTAAATAGAATTGCATGACTAAAAAGAGACTAAAATACAATTTTCAGACTAAAACAAGACTAAAATCTCATCAGTTTTCATTGACTAAAACTAGACGAAAATAGTCATGTATTACTCTGGCTAAAATAAGACGAAAATGCTCAGAGTTTTAGTCGACTAAAACTTTACTAGATGAAAAAACTATGAACACTAGACTAAAACTAAAATTAAAAGAGGCGACCAAAAACAACACTAGTCTCACATCAGTTTGTGTTGTCGGAGATGAAAATAGTTTCAAGTCTTCCCTAATGTTGGTGAAATCAGACAAACTGGAGTTTTGGTTTGGTCAGTATGTAAAAGTATTGCATCAGGAAGCTTATGCCAGGAGTGTGTCTACTGATACTGGAATAGGTGTAAAGCGTAGGCAGGTCTCCATTTCAGATGTTTTTGGATTAGCTCTGAGGCTTATGTGAGCGTGCTCCTGGTAAACACCTCCAGCTGTCCAGATTGATATGGTGGAAAGATGTCAGGAAAACACTTGGGATTCCAAAGTTGCTGACTTTCTTTCATTCATTCCTCTGTGATGCTGGGTTAGCGGTGATGTCCCACTGACACTTCTCCTTCACTTTTCTCACACACGCTTACACCCACCTGTTCCTGCTGCGTACAGTACTTGTTTTTGAGCTTGTTTATTGATTACATTTATTGAACAAATTCAGTTGTATTGTTTCCTGTAGTAAAGTGTTCAGGTATGAGAGGGACCAGAGAAGGTGTTAGCTGGAAAGGTCACAGCCCTAATAGAAATAGTTGTTTACTAAACTCTAAATGTTTCCGTTGGTGTGTGATTGACAGGGGGGTTGTGTATTTAACCTGTGAGGCGTTAAACTCGCCATCCTGCCGTTCGGTGCGCTCCTGACCCTGAGATCACTTACTGGGCATATAAAGGCGGAATGCTGTGAACCAGGAATGGGGTTAGCTCCAAAATATTTGTCACTGACAACGCCTCTAGAGTTCTACGGCTACTGGGAAAAGTGGAGGTGGACAGATGGCCGTCAGAGGGAAGACAGCCAGTACAT
>JAPQRQ010000017.1:21397771-21409973 GCA_037367365.1 Apogon talboti | reverse complement strand
ACGCCTCTAGAGTTCTACGGCTACTGGGAAAAGTGGAGGTGGACAGATGGCCGTCAGAGGGAAGACAGCCAGTACATGTATCAACCTGTGCACATATGTGTTCAACACAAACGCTGCCATATAAAACTGGTTCTCAGATTAACTTGATTAGGTTAAGCGGTAGTGCAGCATGTCAGATTTGCGGTGCAGTGAAAGTTCACAGGGAGGAGGTGAAAGGTTAGAGTTTAGGGTTGAATGTAGAGTGTGTTTGACAGTTAACCCAGCAGACATCAGAGTTCATGTGTCATCAGTTTCGGCTGATGTTGGTAGAAGACCACTTTGATCTGACAGTTTCATCAGTATGTTTAGAAAAGGGAAATGCTGTCCCAGTTTCCCCACAAAAACTTTCCTCTGAAACTAGAAACCTCAGTGTGCTCCCACCTAAAGGATCTTTATTTTATCTCAAACAAATCCCTTCTTATTGGCATAGTGTCCATAGTATAGGAACTGTAGGAGTGGGGCTTGTAGTGCTGGGCATTTTATTCCAATCACCATTATTAAAACGTTGTAGCTGTATATATTGTTTCCCCTTTATGTACAGTACATTAGTATTGAGTTTCAGAAGAAAATATGTGCCAGGTAGAGTAATATTGAAGACTAGGCGTTATGGTACATTCCATTTTACCTGGGAAGGCACATTTTACAGTTGGCAGATATAAGTTTCAAGTGGAATGACTTCTCCATGTTTTTACAGTAGTCAAAGATGTACAAATGCACTCCGTATCGCCCAACTTCTGTCTGATATGCTACTACAATGTTTGCACTTGCAAAATACAGCAGTGTGGTATTATCCAATGGTAGCATTGCGCGTGAGTCACCTGACTAGATCTGACTAGAAAGGGGTGTTTGTGCAATTTGTAACCTTGAGTGCTTGCTCACTTATCAAGGGAAATGCAAAGATTACAGATTCAGACATGTCAAATAAAACATGCAAAAATAAAGTAGCATGTTGTGATTTTCATTTTGCATGTTTTACACCACAGGTGTCAAACATATGGCCGTGGGTCAAAACTGACGTGCCAAAGGGGCCAGTCCGGCCCGTGGGATGAATTTGTAAAATGACTAATATGACCAATATGATCTCAAGTGGGTCAGACCAGTGGAATACTATCATAATAACCCATAAATAACGACAACTATGATTTTTTTCTTTTTGTCTTAGTGTAAAAAAAGTACAATTACATGAAAATGTTTACATCGACAAACTGTCCTTTCACAAAAAATGTGAATAACCTGAACAAATATGAACAATCTACAAAAAGTGTAACTGTACCAATATTCTGTCTGTTACTAAATGTTTTGTGTATTTGTAGATCCACTGTGATCTGTAAGTTGTGATATACATGTGTAAACATGAGGCATAATATTGTTAAAATTGCACTTATTTTTCCTAAGACATTTCAGGTAGTTCATGTTATTCACATTTCTAAGGAAACTTTGTAGACTTGTGTGAACATTTTCATAATGTAATTTTACTTTTTTCACTGTTATCATTTTACTGGTCTAGCCCACAATATTGGTCTGAATGTGGAACCTGAACTAAAATGACTTTGAGACCCCTTTTTACACAATACTTCTGCTCTGTGTCAGTGAAACCAACATACCACCAGACAACAGTGTCTGTGCCTATTTTTTTCCTATTTCTGCAGTTAGATCACTTTAAATCCTCCTGAACCAGGGTCTGATAATGCAATTACGATTGCAATTCGATTGGTCGTGCAGCCCTACTCTGATTTCTGATTTGTTGAACTGATGGGTCAACAGGTTAATGCCATTCTCAGCCCCTCAGCCCTGTTTTCAGAGGTGAATGGAAGGCTCAATATACATATCCTTTCACTGTATATTGTTCAGGGTGCCTGCGCAGGTCTTCAAAGTCTTAAAAAGTATGGGATTTTGAAACATTTTCCAGACCTTGAAGAATCCGGAATTTTGAGTGAAAGTCTTAAAGTATGGAAAAAAGTTCCTCTCAGTCTAATTTTAGAGTATTCTCAAAGGCACATAATCTTGTAAGATAAGAAATGCATGAGGAAAGCATATAAAAAACTTGATCTGATTTCACTAACCAGTCGGTTCTGAGATCATTCTAGTGAAACTCGTTCGTGTCAAGACCGGCTCCTGGAGCCAGAGAGAGCCGGCAACGGCCACTGTAGCTATTATACCGTGCTAGTCACCCTGGCAACCACCACTGTTGTGTTTTGGAGTCGCCCACGGCAACCGATACTCCTGCAACCACCAACTGCCGTCGTTATGTTTTCGGAGCGCCGTGGCAACCGTTTCTGTCGTGCTTTAGAATGCTGGGGCAGTGAGAAGAGAAAAGAGAGAGAAAAGAGCCAGGAGTAAACCCAGCACTGAGGATGTCACATTCATGTGATATTCATGGACTTTTGTGATTTTCATGTTTTTAAAATGTTTCTGTCAGTAAAACATAATTTACTGTGAATTATGAATTCATTCATTCATTCATACATTTATTAAAATGAACTTTTCTACTACACACAACAGGTACAATCTTAACCAAAAAAGTAGGCAGGCAAGTATAAAAGTACATAAAGTTAATGTCTTGGGGAAAAAATAGCAGTTTTGAAAAAGTCTGGAATTTTTATTTGGATAAAGAGCGATGCACCCTGTTATATAGTGGATGCCTTTTCATGTAAGCTCATTGGATCACGTACTTTGGGTGGAGACTATAATTGTGCTTGCATCGAAATGGTCAAATCTGAACTCTGTACTGAAGTAAAGTACTTTGCAGTACAGTGCAATTTGCAAAACAATCAGTTTTATGCATATGAAGAAACATGAATGTCATTGACTCATGTATGAATTAAGACAAATTTGAAAAAGATGAAGATCTCATTTTTTGTAACCTCGAATATAATTCATGTTGGTGTCCTCTCTATATATATACTTGTATTTATGTAAATGTTCTCAGGTTCCGCAGGTATATACACACACCTGTGCACTCACACTGTTATAGGAAGTTTGAAAGACAAAGACTCGTGGAAAATCCTCTCCCTGTGCAGCTTCATCCACTCATACTGCACACATTGGTGTTTGTTGGTGTTTATCTGCTGTGTATCAGTGTGTGTGAGCTCCTGCCTTGTGTATTTTGGTCTATACCTTGTGCTTTTGAGTGTGTTGGACAGTCCTGGAGTCGACAGTACGTGTCTGTCTTCATGAAGCAGGGATCTGACCAGCTGCATGCCCACGGTGCGCTCAGCTGTGTGATTTTTGCCAGGGGAAGGCTGGGCTAGCATGATGAGCCCCGACAGCTCATGAATGTGCATTTCTCCGCTTCGGCCTGCCAACCTCTCCCTCGCCCCCTCACCTCCTCACCCACTCACCCACTCCCGTCTCTCTCTCTTTGGTCTCTTTTGAAGATTGTGTTTATGTCACAACAGCTCCATGTGCAGTGGGAAGTGACAGGAATTATTGCAGAGATGGGGATGCAGATAAGATGCTAAAGCATTGTTAAACCCTACTTTCAACTCGGATAATTGTGGTATTTGAGCGTCAGTTGTGATACTGGAAATTCGAGGCTTGGCACAATAAGTTTAATCCACAGCCATCTAGCACACTTCCTAGCCTGTCAACCACATTTGACGGTCTTCAGTTGGTCTGCAGCTCACAATTAAATCATTGTCAATTAATCTATGTATGATTTCTCAAGCATTAGTTTCTTAGTGTCCGTTTATTTAAAGTATAGTCTTAGCCCATCCTCGGTCTCCACCTACTGCATGATTCTCAGAACGGTGACAAAGTTGAAAAGTGGTTGAGATGGAGGTGGCCAATGTCCAGGTGTGGATGTGAGAAAGGGGTAGTTAAGGGGCATCCACATGACAGAAGCACAAGAGTTTTAGTTATTTAGTTAGTTTGTAGTAGTTGAACCACCTCAGAAAAGCCCGCCTAAAAAATCAATATCCATTGATACGTGCACTATATTTATAATGTTTTCTGCTCTTTTTGTTGTCATCATATAGTCCTTTCTCATGGAGAACTGGGGCTCTGAAACCTTGTAAACCCCAAGAGCTCTTTGACAAAAAGAGCAACTCTGCTGTCTGTTGTTGTGTCTTTGTGGTGTTTTAATGTTATTTCTGATTCAAACTGACAAACATACAAATTAACCTGATGAGGCAGCTTTATCACAAGGCAAAATGACTGTGCATGTGTATCTGGTGGTTCTGAACAGCGTGATATAATAATCAGTCTCAAAATGAATGAGGCTTGGCAGAATATCACCGTGAAGGACAGGTGAACTGGAATATATATTTTTTCCATTACAAGTGTCATGAGGGAGATTTGTACTAAAACAATCCTCAGTTTACAATTTGAGCTGTTTTTATCTGCAAAATATAGCTTTTTACATATTTGCATTATCACCAGCTTTGATGTGTTTTATTACAATTGAGTCATATGAGTCAAAAACAGGTTTTAGTGTAATATCACTTTAATAAAAGACAGCTCCACTCTATACGCTGCTTGATGAAATGTACAGTGAACTGGTTTTTACCTTTAGCTGACCTGCGACCCCTTGTTCTCCCACAGCCCCGCCCCTTTTGTCCAAATATGGTGACTTCTGACTCCAAAAAGCCGGCGCAACGACAGTCAAACCACACAGATTCAGATATCTCTAAGCCATTTCTTTCAAAAGTTTAGTTAGTGGACCATTAAATAGTTGATAACTTTCATTTGCCAGTTCATGCTGTAATGTTTCTTGAGAAAATCCACATTAAGATTTCTGTTAGGGACGCTAATTTATTTATTTTTTTTTACAACCGATACGATAAACTATAACTTCCTGCTTCTCGTAACCGATACCGATAACTAACAACAATAGTTCCCATTCCTCAAATCGGGGGTCCAGTTCTACATAGTCATATATGAGGTGGCAATCAGGAATGTGAGGGGGCGAATGCCGCTGACGGGGGGTGGGGGGGTGTATCAGTGTCACTAACCTTTTTTCCGAATACAATGAGAAGTTTCGTGGTGTCGACATCTATATGTTTCTGTTCAGTAAACACAAATTTTCCTCATTTCTAAGCAGGTTAGACAAGATGCATGTGTCTAGGTGTAGATGGTTGATATGCAGGTGCTGGACTCACTGATGCACAGGTCTGTGTAGAATCCCACGTCCCACTCTTCTCCTCATCAGATGCTGAGAAGGGGCTGTGGACGTGGCTGAGGCACCAAGCAGCTGTGTGTCTAGAAATCAATAAGAGCATGGACAGCAGCAGTGAATTTTTCCTCTTCTCATATATTGTGTGCTGGCCTGCTGCCAAGGTTTGGTGGAAAATGCTGCAGAGTCAGTTGCAGGATAGGTCCTTAAAGCTCCTTGAATACTTAGTTTAAACATGCTCTTCCTTCTTTAAAGGAGACGGGAGTGAAGGAAGCGTCTCACACAGGGTTGGCAGCTAAATGGAATATTGTTGCTCTCTTGGGGCTACTGACTCAACTTTCTCCCCTGCTCAGTGCAAATGAAACATATCAGATTATATAATTCACCTTATCGAAAAAAAACCCAAACATTTATGCAAGAAGTGTCTTTTCTTAATGTTGTGGTATTTTTTTGTCTTCTGTAGTACAGAAGGCCCTCTGCTGCATAGTGTAGTTTTAATCCGTTTTTCTCATGGTAATACCATGACCAACACACTGAAATGTCTCATTCCTACTGTTCCATCCCTGACAGTAGATCTGGAAATATTAAAACTAGCAGCTCATTTGCCTTTGAGCACTTAGAAGTGATCTTTTTATAGCCTATATTGTAAATGTTCTGCTCTGTCCCCCACGAACTGGTAGCTTTTATCATCACTGAACTCCCTTTATGGCTAATTGTTAACAAGTGAAACACTGTGTCAAAGCAAAGAAAAGACTCTTTTTTTATTTTTTATTTTTTTTAGTTTTAACTTAAGTAAAACCTTAAACTTGGGCAGACGTACTGTCACTGAACTTCAAAATTGTATTCTTCTTTTTTTTTGTTTTAAGATTGCGATGGCTTTCGCAATGTTAGACCTAAATCTCTTCAGTGTCAGCAACATGCTCACAGGTCTTATCCATATTTATAAATGATGCTATGTTAACACAACTTACGTTTTTATGCCATTAAACTGCCTTGAATGGACAAATGCTAAAACTAAAGAATTGGAACAGAAAGTTAAAATCAAATTGTGGTGAATAGGTGTATATTTATTTAAGAAACTGTTTTCAATACTTAAATTTGTAGAGGAGTGGAAAAATAACAGTCTGGGTTTTTGTCATCTGTAATATCATTTTCTTTTTGTTAAAGGAAAATTGGCTTTGATTGTTTATGAACCAACCTACTGGTACTGGTATCAGAACTTGAATGATGCAAAAATCCTAGCTGCAGGTAATGGGAATGTTAGTGGAATATTCCTCTTCATTAGTGATATAAGCAGCTTAGTTGGATCATTGTCTTTTTAGGGATCATGGCCAAAGCCAGACTATTTTGTGCATGTAAATATAGTCTATGTTTGTGTTGAAAGGTGTGTATGAAGCGTTTGACATTCCCAGGCTGTTTTCACATTTAATATTGGATGATTGTGACTCTGTTGACAAGAAGAAAACCAACAAAAAATCTTCATTATCTGAGTTTTTGCAGGTCACTAAGTTTGTTTTAGTGAATAGTGGATTGTCTTCTTCACCTGTCGTGGTATTTGAGATGATTGTTGTACTGAAGATCAGGCCAAGCATGGAAACACACACACAGGCCAGTAGTTTAGTTCCATTACATCGTATCATGTCTCTGCCATGCTGCATCCGCTCCGTGGCCCCCCATTCAAATAGTTTTGTTATTAGCAGAGGTTGCCCTGGCAACATAACAACGCTGCCAAATTGACACTCTTTGTTCAGCCGATTGTAGCCTCGCTACATCTTGAATGACCACGGAGGAGAAATAAGAGTCGCAGCTCCAGAGGAGGCAAAAGACGATGTGAACGGAGGAGGAGGGGTTTAAAGAGCGAGTGGAGCAGGTCATCCACGTCGCAGCCAGGCCTCATTTGCTTCCACAATGAAGCGATCCTGGACAAACCTCTCCATCTTTGTTCCCTTTCACAATGGGCTGTGCAGCGAGAGACAGAGAATCATCTGACACATGAACTGCCTGCAGTCAGCTGGGCTCAACAGGCAGGAGTGTGTGTGTGTGTGTGTGTGTGTGTGGGGGGGGGCATTGGCATGGCAGAAAGGACCTTTTAGTCTCAGTTCATTTCAATTCCTTCTATGAATAAAAAACTTTATATTTATACATGTGTTTCATAGTTAGGTTATTAAGTAGGTTCTGAGTTAGTGGGGCCACATTTACCTTTGTTAGTAAGATAAGATAATTCAGAATAAATAAAAACTACAATAATGGTGTGACTTGTCTTTGTAAATAAAAGTCTGTAATTTCTGTACTGTCGTGAGCGCTCCAAGGTATCCAGCAAAACCTTCAGGATAACAAAAATTCTTACAAAATCTGCTTCATTTGTTATTTGTGTACTTTAGACTGACCTCTCCACTGACCAATGGTAAGTGGTAACCAAACAGCTTTGGAAACTGTAAGACCTGGCTCATGAAGCCCTGTATTTATCTGAAGACATGGAAACTATTGTCATTAGGACTGGATATCATGGCCAATTTCCTTAATCAATTACATTTCGATTCACAAGGTTCAGAACTGGCTGATCATGATTTGATCTGATCCAATATCGATTCGATTCAGATTCATTTAGTGATACCAATGTACAATTTTGAGCTGTAGCCTGATTATTTCACTACCACAACCATGCAACACATCAATACTGGTATCAATATAGACATTAGAAAGGAAATAAATCTGATATGTCAGCAGTAAATAGATGAATCTGCTCTTAAATAATGAGTGGGACAGATGTTTCTACAGTGGTTCAGAACAGACTTCTTCATCATCTTTATTCTGTTTTATGGCTGGTGGCTTCTAGCATTAAGGCGCATTACTATAACCTATGGCTGAGTGTGGATCTGCAACCCGCCTCGGAGGGAGACCTGACGCCCCGTCTCCCCCAGGGGCTTCAGAGACAGAGCCGGCCACGCCTCGGCCGTACCTGGGTCAGGTACTTGCCGTCCCACTCTGAAAAATCGATCTCATCCACTATTACTTGATAACGCAAAATTCAAATAAAATAGATTCAAAATCGATTAAATAAATTTTTATACCCAGCCCTAGTCATCATCGTCTTCTCAGTATCAGACAACTGTTGCCTTGTTGTATCACATTGAATTACTTTTCTTTAATCCAGGAAACACAGTGTTTCATTGAAGGACAAATTCCTCAGAAATGGCGAAAGAATGCATATTTAGAAAGAGGAACAGATGTCTGAAAAATGTTGAAGCAGAACCTGTCAGCAGGAGGAGGACATGGCTAAAAGGACACATACACAACTTAAAAACCCATCAGTAGTGCTCATCAACACAAACATGTGCCTCTTTAATGCAGAGATGGAGGCGATTCCAGGAAATGGCTATCTAATTACTTATTGTCAAAATGAGGCACGCTTCAGGTCTCTGTGTCAGTGTGAGAACAGCATTGTGTTTGTGTGCTGAATAATTCATTTTGTCTGAGTAAAGCAGGAGTTTGCACCCACCTCACAGCAGACATGTGTTTACAGGGATGTACGACAGCCATGTGTCCGTCATGGAAGTGGTAGAAAAAGTTGAGGGAATTAGCACAATTCTTTAAAAAAAAAATAGTTTCCATTCACTTTGTGTGGTGTTTGCCCCTTTAGAAGAAGAGCTCATGTGCTCACTGGGAGAGAGGCCTACATTTTCTGTATATGTTGTGACTTTGTGAACATTGAACTCTGGATGCATTTAAGAGAAAAAACATGTCTAACATGATAACGAGACCAGTTTATTCAATTTATACCATTCTCATCCATTTCAAAATCATCATGCAAACCCCATCAAGTACATAACTTCCACATCTTCTCTGTTTCTCACAGCCATGCAGATTGTAGCCGTCACCGCCGCATTGTTACTTAATACATAACAGTTGACATTTCACTTCAAATTCACTCAATGGTTAAATGAAAATGGACCAAATGTTGTGCCCTGGACACACTTAAAGATGTTTAATGCAGCATTTGAAAATTTAAAATAGTTGTTTCTTTGTATGCCATAACTCACTAGATTGTCTTGAAACAACAGGCTGCTTGTTACTCAGTTGTCACTCAGTTGACTGTGCGTCCTGATTGAGTGTCACACGACCTTTGACATAGTAAACCTATGAGTGTTGTTTGCACTGACCGGGTCGGCTCTAAGTGGTTTGCGTTGTATGTCTGTGATCTGATCATGTGATCTAATTCACTTTGGGGCTGCCATGTTAATCTGGAGCTGGGTATTGAACCAGCCATGAGTCAACAACCAGAACCAGGCACTGGAAGAAGACAAGTCATTCATTTAATTTCATTTGCTTGTTCAAGGCAGTTTGATTTCTAATTTGTGTGTCTGTCACAAGGATGCTATTCCTCCAATAATGTATAAAAGCAAACATATTCTTGGAAAATATGTGTTTGATACAATGAACAAAACATCTACACCAGATTAAGAGCATAAAATATTAACCCCTTAAAGACCCACAACTATTTTTGTCACAATTTCCAAATGATGTTTTGGTCTTTCCCAAGTGATTTATTTTACCATTAGTTATTATTATTATTATCCATTTGTCAGTGAAAATTAGGTATTTTCCTGTATTTAATTTACTGATCATGTAGATGTTCATAAAAGCTCAGAGTAAATTCAAAGGTTATTAGACCAAATCAGAAATAAATGACCTTTTTTGTTTTTTTGTTTTATTTATTTATTTATTTATTTTTTAACAAAATCTCTAATTATCTGAACATAAACCCAGTGTGTCCATTCACTGTCATTGATCCAACTCCAACTCGGGTTTTACTGGTGAATCAATGTTTTAGAAGATGATGGTGTTTCCATGGTAACTACAGAGCCTCTGAATGTCCAAATGGGTCATATCTGATGAGAGGTAGACCAATATATCGAGCAGCCGACGGCCGATATATTGGACCGATATATTGATTCTTTTTGAAAGCCGATATTTGATCGGTAGTAAAAACGTTATAAGATATCTGATCAGGCACCTGTTTGGGCAGCATTTGAGGTTCAATAAATGTTAAAAGAGTACTATGTGTACGTGTATTAATAATTTCATTTATACTGCTGCATAAAAATCTTAATTATCTGATTGTTTTAATTGTGTTTTATGGTCAATGTGCTTTAAAAAAAATCTGCCTCATATATCAGCCTCAAAAATCGGCTGTAGATATCGACCATCAGCTGACCAAATTTTTAAAACTGGCATCGGCCTTAGAAAAACCCATGTTGGTCGACCTCTAATCTGATGACCATGAAAAGATGACGAACTGAATTTTACAACAATTCACATGGATTGATAGGATTATTGGATCAATAGGTATTAAATGTTTTAGATCAGTCGATAGTTTTGGTCAGCAGTGGATGTTGGGTTTTTCTGTGTTAATGTTTAAACTTTCTATGATACTGTCACAAACTCGGAACAATTTATAGATGTTCACATGCTCGTGTTTTAGATGCTTAGCTAAATTTGTTATGTTAGCACCTTTTAACTAGCACTACTGTGCTGTCCTTATGTGTATGTATTCTTTGTCCTTTTTATTAATTTTCTTCAGACATGAAGTACCTCCAAAAATGAGTATTTGAAGGTTAAGGTTGTGCAATCCAGCTATGGATTGTTAACAGCTGAAATACTAACAGCTGCCTTAATTGCCAGGAGATGCAATGGGGGGTGACGATGATGATGATGATGATAATACACTAGCAGTACTTTCAGGAAGGGGAAAAAGGACGTAAATACATTTTTAGGAACTAAATGACTGTTGAACTGAACATTACCATCAAAGTAATACATACTGAAATAAAGCAGTAATACAATTCTAATGACCTTTACTCTAAAGTAGGATAATGCATAATCCCAGACTAAGGCTCAACAACCGTACCATGCTAGCAGAACGTTAGCATTCATTGAAATATAATTGATCTCAGGTACATAATAATATTACCTTTTGCATTTGGAGAGAATGAACTAAGTTCATCAACACAAAATCTTCACTTAAGTAGTAGTAGTACTTGGCTAGGTTTGACAAAGTAGATTTGTAATTGTACAGAACAAACTGATGAATGCTTCAGACTCTGCAGTCATGTCTAAAAGCAGACCCTTATTAAAGTTTCAGAGGTCCCTGGTGTAGTGCTGTCTCTGTGGTCCAACACCCTGCAGTCACACAGCTGCTGTTCAAAAGCCTCCTGCTTATCACCTGTCTGCACTCCACTACACACACACAGTTGTAGGACAATGTTAGCTGTAAGCTTCACCAGAGGACTCAGGCTGTGCTAATTACTGTTGGGGTTGGTGCCCTCTCTAACCACTGTGTCTTTTGACAGTTGACAATTTGTTTATGTCAGTGCACAGGTTCTTTTTAGGAGGACTCGTTTAGACTCTGAAGACTCTTTAATCAATAGATGGTATTCACTGTCGTCACACATTCGGGGCACTAGGTCAGCCTCTCTGCCATGTTTAGGGGCAAAAAACTGCATGGTTGACTGCGCTTGCCTTTGTATGCACGTATGCTTTGTTAACAATCAATCTGTGACTATGTGATGTGGCTCTTGAAGTACCTTGGGAGAGAAGGGGGATGGTGACGATCAGGTTGATGGGGGTAAAAGGTGTTTAATTGCCCTAGTAGGCTATCAAGGTCCATACAGGAGGTAATACTTAATGTATTTGTGTATACTATTTGACCCTAAATATGGCGACTGGGAGTGGGGTGGTGATGTCAACCGAATACTAGGGCTACAGCAATGAATCGATTAAATTGATTCAAATCGATTCTTAAAAGAGTTGTCAACGAATTCAGCAGTCGATTGGTTGGGTCTCGAGCACGTCATGCCCGCAGGCCTTGTAGTGTAACGGAGGAAAACACAGATCAGCATGGCTGAGGCAGCGGATGCCGGGCCAGATCTTTAAAGCTGGGTTTGCGGCGTGTTCTCGGTGGCCACGGCAGCCCCGTTTGCCTGAAACGTGGTGCGCTGTTTACGTAACAAAACTTGAATATGGAGAAAAAAATGGCCAAACTCCCACGGC
>JAPQRQ010000017.1:21371666-21389850 GCA_037367365.1 Apogon talboti | reverse complement strand
AGATCTACCAAAACGTCATTGGGCCGATGACGTCAGACCAACAGGAAGTCCGCCATTTTGAATTTTCGGCGATTCGCCGAAAGCTTCAGAATAAAATTGCCATTCAAGTTAAGCAGGATTGATACAATTTTGTGTTCTTTAAGCATAACTGGTGATACATTGTTGTTATTAATCATAATTTTCATTTTTTTTATGTCATTCTTAGAGTAGTGACCGTGACTGACAAATGTTCACCAGTCTCTTTCATGAGGCTCCCTGTACGGTATCCCCAAAATACCGTACAGGGAGCCTAGTTTATTTATATTTGAATTTGGATATTAAGTTCCTCAGTACAAGGTACTGTTTGTGACATTATCAGGTACAAAATCAAGTTCAGGTTATTGACATTTTTGTGAAAGGATAGCTTGTAAATGTAAATATTTTTATAATGTAATTTTTTTTTCACATTAAATGAAGAAAAACATGTCATTATAGGTTATTATGCTATTATTTTACTTGAGATTACATCGGTCTGTATGTGGAGCCTGAACTAAAACGAGTTTAACATCCTTGACTGTTAATATCTCCAGTATGATTTTTGCACTTCCCAAATTCATCTCGTGGGCCGGATTGGAAACTTTGGCGGGCTGGTTTTGGCCCACGGGCCATGTGTTTGACACCCCTGTTCTAGATTTTACCTTCATCTCAGTGAAGTCCTCTTGTACTGTCCAGGTACTTATTTATAGTTTAATAGAGAAGAAAGATGTGTTCATGTTTACATCCTCTGTTCTGTACACATATGATCATAGAAGATCAGGTCCTACTCAAGCTGTGGCTGTGTGAATTGAGTGTTTTTCACTGACTGAAAAACAGGATGATGGTGGGATGATAAGCAAGAAGATGTTGATTTAAAAGCAATCAAAATAACTTCAGTTTCAGGCCTGAGGCTCCTTCACAGCAGCGAATAACCTTATTAATAACACCCTCAACATGATGCATTAGCAGCACAACACTGTTTATTGGGAAAAACACAGAGTGAAATGTATTTTTCAGGGATATAAAAAAAATACAGATTACGTTAATTTCAAACCTGTTTAAATGTTGTTACACAAGGAAAATCACCCAAAATAGTTATTTATTCAGGGTTTGGATGGCATTCACATCTGACTTTGCATTCATCAAATAGTGCCTCAAATTGACGTTGGGTGTAGAAACATGTTGCAGCTTATTGCGTTTGTTTCCAACCTTACTGATCATTTTACAGACACTGCAACTGGCTCTTTTTCTCCACCATTGATTCTGACTTAATCAATACATTTTAAGCAGATGTAGTTTGACAGTATTGATTTGTCAGAAAAACATACTGACATCAATAAAAACAACTGATCAGCACAGAGACGTAAGATTCTGCTGAATCAGATCATTTGGAAGAAGTTCTCAAATAGATCTGGTTCTCAAGTCCCATCCCTTGTGGCAACACACTTCCCCTCAAACCATAAATCAGGGTAAATCATGTTATATTTCTGGTAGATAAGTTATGAAAAAAAAATGGAGCTGTGCAGGACCTACAAAACCAGCAAAAAAGTTGTAGCATGATGTGTTTGAATTAACTTTGCTTACTTGCGTTTGCACATTTTCTGATGTAACAATTGCACATGTGTACATCATGATGACGATGCTGAAACACGTACTGCACAGTCCTAATTAGAACACATCTTGTACTTCTGAGCTGCTGCTGTAAATATTAATAGTGTGTGGTCCACTTCAACAAAACAGTGAAAGTTGGAAAACCATCAGCTTTAATAAAGGACTAACAGGATAATTAATGACAGCTTGCACTGCTGACTGCTTGCAGTCTTTAAAAACGCTGTCAGCTAAACGCCGAACATGTAAATAGTGAATCAGCGTCCCTTCCTGTCTGCAGGACACATTCCACTTTGCCACCATCCATCATCTTATTAACAGCTTTCGTGCTCCCTCTATTGTTCCCTCGTCCTTTACTGTCTCCATATGGACAGAATACATTATGGCTGAAATGTATGTGTGATGAAACAGTTTGAGCAGGAACCACTGTGTCATCACACTGGATGGTTTACTGTTGTGGAGACTCACTGTAGGTCAGCATCTTCTACTTCTGCAGATCCCATCAGCCTGCACATGCCTCTTATGGAAATGGAAGACTGGCAGGAGTCTGTATAACAAATGCAGACAACACGCACACTCGCAAAGCCAGTAAACTGTCCGTGAAAGTCCGAAATAGAGCAGCAAACACACTCACAAACAGACCCCTGTGTGACTGGAATTCCACAGGCTCAGCACAAACAGGCCGCAGAGGCACAAGCAAAGTCGCAACGGCCACAACAAAACCTTTTTTTAAAAACCGCCCTCCTCTTTTAACATAACCAGGAAGTAAGGCAGTGGAAAACTGGACACTCGTGTTGACGCTCGACGGGACAATTTTAAAAGCTCTGCGTGCGAATATGTCCCGAACGTAAAAGACGACCATAGTTTTGTTTTTGAACGGACATGCATGTCCGTTGAGCTGAGAGGGTGAAGAACTTGTCCTTGTATTCAGATGCTGAGCAACAAATGAACAATGTCAGAATATTACTGCGCATATGATCAATAATCTACCATAATTTACCACCATGCAACCATTTCCCTGAGCTATGAGATGTAACTGCCCTCACCTCAACAGCAGCTTTCCTTTATCATACAATGGATACTGATTTTCACTGGTGTTTTCATTTTACAAAACTTCAACTGGCACAAGTCTGTCAGTGTAATGTCTTTGTCAGCACTTGTCAGACTGTACAGAAACTGTGGGCATTACTGCAGGTTGAACATAATGGAAGTGTCTGTTATCTTCAGACTCATTAACAGCAGCAGCCTGAACCAACAGTAGTGAGGATTCAGCAGAAACACTGAGGCAGCAAGACTTATTTTTATTAACACAGTTCTACTTATTTAAAGGCACAATATGAACGGTTTACACAGATTGTGTTGACATCTGTGTTGTGCAGAGAGCAGGTTGGCAGGTTAACATTAGCCCATTCCATTTCTAAGTGAAAGTTAGCTGGAGAGAAGTAGAAGAAAGGTACTGAAGTTGGGAACGATTTTTGTGTGCAAAATCTAACCTGATCAAGATGTAGGCAACCAAGAGAGAGGAAACAGATGGAGTTGAACATCTGAGATGTTTTTTGAGATTTTTCAGGCATCTGAGAAAGTTCAGTGAAACCCACATCACACAGCTGAAATAAAGAAAATATCACATTGATATTTACACCAGACTTTCATGAACTGTGTGTTGCATATTGAACCTTTTTAAAGGGGAAATTTGTAATATGTTTAGTTGGAATAATAAAAAAATGAACTGAAATTATCAACACTGTATGAAGCAGTACGTGTTGCATACTACTGATGTTAGCATGCTGACCAGCTATCCTCAGCCTATTCCATCCTGTAAAATGAAATAAGCTGCAATATGAGAGCAGTATTATAACAATAGCCCCATTTACACAGCACTTCTGTTCTGGCAACATTTCACCTTTATTCTGGAATTACATCTGTGTAAATGAAAGGGTGGATCATTTGGTCCCACCTCTGTCACAGCTCTGTAACGCCTCTGGAGGTAGTAACAGAGCCCTTACGAAGGTGGAATCATGATTCTGGAACGCTGTGTAAAAGGAACACATCTTGTTCCACAACCAAGGTGTGACGTTTTGATGACGTATTGCGTGTGTGACCCGTGTGCCGGGGGGATTTAAAAATGAGCGCGGGCCGTGAACAGTAAACAAACTTATCAACGCGACCAGAAAGATGTGGAACTGGGGAGACGCTGAGATCCGCAAACTGTTGTCATTTCCGGTGGAGGACTCTATCCATGCTAACATTTGTGGAACGGTGAAAGATGGGCTGACTCTGGAGTTGTTTTGAGAGCCAAAACCACTATGGTCGGGGTATTTACGACACACAAGTTATGCGTCATCCGCACTGCACCACCGTCCCTTTGATTCTGGAACACAGGTCCGCTGTGTAAAAGTCCAGGCTGTCTCACCTCTGTTACTCCTTTGACTTGGCTGTGGAAATAGGTCAATGGTGGAAAAAATGTGGGATCACCATCTCACCTTTTTTCTGGGATCTCTGTGTGAAAGTAGATAATTATTAATGAGGAAGCAAATACAGTTTAATGCTGAGCTTGCAACATTTCTGTTAAACTTCTAAGTTGCTATATACCAACAGATTATAATCATAGCTAATTGTTGTCTTTCTTTATAGATTTCTTAATTGTACAAATTGCAGCTTTTAACAATTAAACCCTAATTGCTTTGGTTATTATAGTATGCCTTGAGGGCTGTAAAACTTGTTTCTTGTTTCTTCTTTCTCACAAAAAGTCTTTGGAGTAGAACTTGTACAGGGCACATTAACCAGACAACAACCAAAAGTTTCATTTCAGCTGTTATAAGATCTAATACAATGAGATATAAAAAGTACATGTGTTCAAAAAACTTGTGGATAGAACAAACAGAGGTTGGGTTTAATAACTTTCTCCTGACTCCATGCAAAGTTCCAAAAATTTAGTTAAATACTTTGCTAAATGTACTTCTCAGGTTTCACTCTGTGCCTCCAAGGCTCAGTCATAAGCTGTGGATTTCTCCATATTTGGGCAAAACTATAAGTATTTGGATCCTACTAAGCATATAGATGGACAGCAGAGAGGTGGATTATACGGCACAGTCTGGTTTGAGTCAGATATCGGATCCTTTTTTTCCACCACAAATCTTGTTGCCGTTGGACTGACAGACGTGTCCTCAGGTCGATGGTGCAGTGCTGTGGACCTTTTCACAGCCTCACTGTGAGGCTGCAGAGATGACTCTGTACAGATAAGTGAGCCTGGACATCAGGAAAAGTTGTTTGAAAGCAGTACATCAGACTGAAGTTCTGAAGCTTAAAAAAGTCTTTAAAAGGATATAGTAGGTCTTAAGTTATATTGCCATAAACTTGTTTGCTGTATTGTGTTTAAATGTGTCTGGAAAATGTCCAAGCTGCAAAGAAAGTAACATTAATCTACTCAGTTCCACCCGTTCCAACCCAACAATTCATGTTGAAGTTAGGAACCAATTATTGATAACTTTTTCAGCCCTCGGTGAGAAATGATGACAGAACATTCAGCCCAACACACGTGCAGCCATTAGGCGCCCACATCGCACAAGAAAGCTGACTTTGGGAACTTCAAGGGATGGCTCGCGAGAGAAAAGTAAGCAGGGAAGTGTAAATGTAATAATACCTGGTTGGAGAAAAGATCATTCTCACCCTGGTTGACATGAGTGGAGGGGAACGGCTGTGAAATGGGCATTCAATTCTGTTCTAACTAGTCTTAAAAAGGTCTTAAAAAGTCTTAACTTTAACCTGTAGGAACGCTGAAGTATAAAAGTAGTTTTGATCTGATATAAAATTCTGATGGAATAAAATGGACCACATTAGGTACAATAGATAGTTAATGGCAACAATGTATTAACTACAAGAAACTGTGGATACATTTACTACATCTAGATATCGTCAAAATGTCATCAGTCCAAAATGATGCAAAAAGTTTGTAGTCAGAAAACAACAAAAATAACCGACACAAAAGTCCCATGTTCTTTTTAATCTTTTTTGTGACATGTCAAAAGTTCGTTTAAAATTGTCAAATTCTTCCCATTTTTATGGAAATGCCTTCTTCTCCTGTCTCCCACCTTTTGGCTTTTCATCCAGTGTGGACTTGAATTCACCCTCCTCAGTTTCATGTGTGCTCACATGAGTCCGCTCAGTCCAGCTGTTTCTCCCTCCAGCAGAGCCCTCTGCAAACATCCGCTGTGGGCTCCACACAAGCCCACCTCTCGGTTAAATCACTTTGCCGTAGCTGAAATCAATGGCGGAAAAAAATGATCAGTGTTGTTATGGACAGGAAATTCCTTCATGAAATTCTGCCTCTTTCCATGTCGAGCCACTCGTACCCCTTGTGTGTCCACACATAACCACAGTGGAGTTTGATAGATGGGAGAGTTTAGGGCTTATTGTAGCAACCAAACGTTGCTACCAAACACCAGCAGTTTGACTTGTGCAAACTGCAAAGTCAGCACCACAACGCTGGCTGATGTATGTGTTTTATGTACGCACAAACACACATACACACTGCTCTGAGCCGGTCTAACCAGTAAGACTGAGACTGATAATATATCTGGAGCAGTAAATTCTGAGCTGAAGTGTTGTGTGCATGAAATGGCTCTGGGACTAACGACAGCTTTAGATAATTCCACTCTTCAAGACATTATTTACCCATAACATGTATTTAAAGATTAGTGGAAAAGGAAGTTGTTTTAGTTTTAAGTACTGAGTCACATGCACACACTGACAAATGCCAATTTAAGTGGAAAAATCTAGCATAATCAGGCTCCTTTTGCTCTGCTTTTCTCATGTGTGCAGCTCATCCACAACCACACAAACATATTCATAGGTTGGTCCAGGCCTCCCTAATCCTGTCAGTCCATTGGCCGGTTCCTCTCCAATGGAATGAAAAGTACATCACCATAGAGACCGCATCAATGGGCTATTAGCATGAGAGGTGAGCTGAGGAGACGAGAGGAGAGACAGAGAATGGACGGAGGGAGAGGGGGAACGAGGACAAGTGCAGAGTTTAGGGAATGGAGAAGTGAAAGAATGGGCTGCAGGGAAAGGACTGGATGAATGGAGAGTGTGTTTGAGAGTGAGCAGAAGGGGAGGGAGAGCAGTGGGAAACTTTAAAAGAAGTGATACATTGGCTCTTTCTCTGTTTAGTCAAGGAGGAGGTTTATTGCCATGGATAATTCTGGTTTCCTTGCCACCGCCTGTCTCTGTGTCTTGTCTGTCTCACTGTCTTTCTGTGGCCAACTAATTAGAAATAAAATGCATCTCTGTATTCCTGAAACAGTAGAACTGGATCTGTAGCTAAAAGTGAAAGTGCATTTCGTTTCTACATTCCAAGGTAATGTGTTTGAACTGCTTGTTGTTCAATTAGCAAATCCAAAACAAATGTCAAAAGAAAATATTAGAAAAAGAAAGCACCTCATTCTCACATGTGAAAATCAGTAGAAGTTTGGTGTTTTTGCTTGACAATAACTACAATTATTGTGTAGTATTCATTCAAATGAGACCAGAGCAACATTAGGCTTTTAAAACATGTTAAATGAAAAGAAATAATACTAAGACACAGGAATATAAACGATAGACGAGGTCTGATTGGTTGATTTAGCATCATTGACCAAAAATTCCCTTGTATTTCAGCATGTTGTCATTCATTTCATCTGATGGGACACAAGACTTCTGTTTCTGCTCCTCTTCTGTGTTTTCAGGCTATAGAAAATCTACCCTTTGGTCCTAACCACAGGTGTAGGAGGGTTAAATATGTGAGTGACATCTGCAATCACACACACACACACACACACACACACACACCTGATCAAAATGTTAAGACCAGTTCAAAAATTGCAAGAATTGACATTTTGCACTGTTGGATCTTAAGACGGTTCTAAGCAGAGTTTCAAAATGCAAAAGAAGAAATGGGAGTGAGACAAAAAACATCTGAGTAAGCAATTTATTGAAAACAACAATGAAACTGAAATAGGCTGTTCATCAGCACATCAAAAGTTTAAGACCACAGCTCAAAAAAGTTTCAATTAAAGGACTCAGTAATGAGTAGCTCCACTGTTCTTGATGATCACTTCAAAGATTCGTTTGTTCATGCCTGATGTGAGTGTTTCCAGGAGGCTAGTGGGAACGCTGGTCCAAGTGGTGAAGATGGCTTCATAGAGGGCATCCACTGTCTGGAACCAATGTGAACCAACTTCCCTGAATTTGAAGCCATCAGGACCGTCAAGGTTCCATTTGTTCTCATCAGAGAATCCAACTCTCTTCCTCTTTTCAATGACCCATGTTTGGTGCTCTCTTCCAAAGTCCAAACGGTCAGTTTAGTGGCGTTGAAGGAGCCCAGGCCTTTAGAGAGGTTTTTTGTTCTTAAAGCCCTTCTCTGTCAGATGTCTTCTGATGGTTATTGGGCTGCAGTCAGTACCAGTCACCGCCTTCATTTGGGTCAAGGATCGTCTCGTGTCTTGACGGACAGCCAATCGGATCCTCCGGCTTAATACCGTGACATTTTTTTAGGTCTACCGTTTGACTTTTTTGTTCCATAACCCTCAGGATCATTGAGGAGATTCAAAATGACTCTCCCTGCGTCCAAGAGGCCTCAACAACCTGACCACGTTCAAAGTGAGAAAGCTTTTCAGCCTTTGGATCAAGAGGTCATGACAGTGTGAATGCCTGACAGAAAATGACATTGAATCCACATTTTGGTGCAGATTTAGTCTTTTAAAGGCTGTGGTCTTAAACTTTTCATGTGCTGCTGAACAGCCTATTTCAGTTTAATTATTGTTTTCAATAAATTATTTACTCAGATTTTTATTATCTCACCCCCATTTGCATTTTGAAACTCTACTTAGAACCTTCTTAAGATCCAACAGTGCAAAATGTAAATTCATACAATTTTTCAACTGGTCTTAAAATTTTGATCAGGTGTGTATTTAACTTACACAATCTAATCTTTTCTGCATCCATGCCACTTCACTTTACCATAAACTCACCCTTGTCTGATATTCCAACCCCAGTCATAAACCTATTTCCACTATGCACATGACTCACGCTATTTATGCACCTTCATCCATTTCTCATTTCTTATTCCATTTCATTGCACATTATAGTATATTGTTGCACCTTACTGTTTAATTATCCAGATTTTTACCCAGTTCTGTTTTTACTTCTAATTTATTGTGTATAGTGTGTTTACTCTTGTGTTCTTTTTTTTTAAATTCTTGTATTCTATTTTAACTGCGTCTCATGCTGCTGTTACACTGCAGTTTTCCAGTTTGGGATCAATAAAGTCTGTCTGTCCATCCGTCTGTCTGTCCGTCCAAGCCTAAATGGAGCTTGTCTGTGAACAGTAGACTGTGTGTGCACAGTTCAGGTTTTATAGGAAATAATCCTGTATGTGTAAATACAGCATCCACTTAAAGTCCTCCTTTGGTAAAAGCCTGTTTTTTTCTGTTTTCTTTCTTTTTTTTTTTTTCCTTTTTTTAATATTTGTAATTACCCACCATGTTAAATGCTGTTAAAGTTAAGTCATGCAGGCGGTGCTTACAGACATACTGAATGTATTTGGGTCAATGCCAGTCTACGTTTGAAAGGCCCAGATGTAAGTGATGGCTGAGGAATGTGCAGGGAGCTCAGGCTATTTAAGACCTGACATACTGTAACTGTAAGCCACACCAGTAAACATGAGCGCTTTGTCCGGAAATACAGACACTGGATAGTTTTGACCTTTGACCTGAGCAGTACCTGTTACATGCACCCCCTGACCCATATATCCATATAGGTTGAAGGCTTAATGTGAATGATAAGTGTTTGTCTTCAACACAGTGTTGTAAATCAGTCTGCGTTTGGCCTCTACAGATACATCACATATCTACAGTAGAAGTTCAGATATGGGGTGATACTTCCCGCAGAGTTCCCTCTATTCCACCGACACTCTCTTAATGACTATGAGTAGATTCCATATTGACCTGAAACACCTTGAAGTGGGCTGCTGAGTGTCTGACTCACACTGTGTTTTCGTGCCCCCGTGGGACGCCTGAAAGCCCAACGTCTCTATTTCTGCTGATCCATTGATCCTGTGTACTTTAAATCAATCCTGTTGTTCACTGCAGCCAGCCTATATACACAGCTGTGTACAGTAATGTATCACAGGGCTGATAGGCCATCATCGCAAATGCTCTTTGAAGGTCTTTTTTATTTGGCAAGTATAAAATGTGACCTTTTTGCTCATTTGTGGAATATAAGTGATGGAAACTCATCGTACAGTATAGCAGTTTGTCTCTAAGTGTTTGAAGGCCTTAGATTCCTTTAGACAACTTCATTTGTTGTACTCTTTCTGGACTCAGTGGCTCAAAATAAGGATTACCTGATGGAGCAGGCAAGGAACATGTCATGTGAGGTTAGTAAATCTGGAAACTCACTTGCCTAATTGGTGGTGTAAAAAAAAAAAAAAAAAATTATAATTGTGAGTGAGCTACTTGTTACCTCTCATCTCTAGTTGTTTAAATTGAGCCCAAATTTCCAAGCAAAAAATTTAAAATCTGTGTCATTTTCCTTCCACTACTGTAATGTAAAATTTAAGAGTAGTGTTTCACGTAGTTTACATACTGTGTGAGCTGTCGATGGAAGCATTTTGTCAAAAAACTTGTCAGTGGCTTTAGTTTACTTTGGCTAGTCAGGATCATGTTGTGCCTTTTGCTGTTCTTCATCCATCTTGTTTTGTTTTTGTGTCCATCTAATGAGCATTTGCGTTTTGTATAGAGGGTATTGTAAGTATGTACAGGTCACCAGATAGTATTATTGTAAGCATAACTCCTTAATCACAGCTATGAAGATTCCTGTCAAGGAGTAAAGTAAAAATGAAATATGAAGGACTTGGCAGCTGAGTTAGCTCAATCAAACTCCCACAGCATGGCACTCATTTGTCAGAAATTGTGGCCATAATCTAATTTAAAAAATGCAGTTACTTTGAAATTCACCCTTTGTCCAGTGGTCACAGAAAAGCAAGTTAATAACAGAGACCAAAATGGTTTCTTGTACCACGTGTTAAACTATTTTTTTTCCATGCAAAATTTGTCATTTTCCCTTGGGTTCATTGGGGGCAGACTTACTTTTGGAGCCATTGTCTTCACTTTTGAGCTCTCGAAGTTGCTGTCAGGAAAAGGATGGCAGGTAAACATGGTTATGAGGTTTTTAGTTATACTAGAAACGAACAGAGTTGAGTTGTGTGGCATTAGCAGATGTAGGTTTAATTCCAACAGTGTTTTGTTATGTGCCCTCCAAGTTTGAGAGCAAGTTGGTCTGTTTTTCAGGTCATGTCAAGTGTCTGTGAAACGATGCTGGATGGCAATGATTAATATAATATTTGCACGTAGTACAGGGCCTGAGTCCTATACTTTATGGGTGCACATAAGGGAAGGTTGATGCTTTTCCAGTCTCCTCTTGGCGTCTTTTGTAGCCTGTAGTGCATGAATTGCTCAAAAAGACAAATTATTACAACCTTAAAGTATCTCTTTGAACATGTTTATTGTATTTTATTCCTCACAAATAGCCCTGGAAAGACCGGGGGGAAAGAGGCCATGAGATAAGTTGCTTTATGAAGTTACAAAATGTGTTCTTTGGAAACTGACAAATTGTTGGAGAAGGATTTCAGCTGCTGTGACAATCCCAAACAAACTACAAAGTATCCTGAGGCTTTGGGTCCTCTGTGAAGGGGCTGCTGCAGTTTCCATTGGGCAGGGATAATAAGAGATTACTTGGGATAAATCGCATAAAGATAGGCAATAAATGCATTTTACTTAGAAAATGATATTTTAAATGAACATTTAACCTTTTAAAGAACACAAAGGCCAGTTTATGCTCTTTCACAACTGGTTCTCAGGGTGTCTCAGGGTGAGGTGGCTTAGATCAGGGCCCTTCATTCTCTATCTCTCTGCCTGATATTTGCTATCTTTCCACAATTGCCTGAAGAATAAAGCCATAGAAATGCCACAGAAATACTTGAGACATTCTTGAGATGTTCCATTTTAGAAATCAAGAGTATTTATAATTGTTCCACAAGGCCACACTCGGATGCGGGCGGAAAAGCCACAGAGAGGGTGGGAGGAGATGCTGTCTCGTTTAATACAGGCACTAGAAGGGCATGGAAAGCCTTTCAGTTTTTTTTGTGTGTAATCCATCTGATAGACAGACAAACAGACATGGGGGAATACAGTACATGAACTCGTCTGTGGAGATAATAATAGAGAGCTTCTTCAGACGCAGCGAAAACATAGTGTTTTATTTAGTTGTTCACATGAAGACTTTGGTAAAACTTGCATATAATGGTTCTAGAGAGTTGGTTCTTTTGTAGGTTCATCACTGATTGCCAGTCAAACTATGTGAAGTGAGTGTGGAACATCAAGGTGGAAAGGTATGGGAGCAGGAGGCCTCTGAAACAGCTCTGAGTACAACTTTACATTACAGATATGTAACAAGAGGATAGTTGTGTAATAGGTTAAAAAAAAAGAGGTAACAACATAGGCAGTAGACCAAGTAGCAGGTTGTTTTTATCAATGCTTATATCTGGGGAAACAAAGAAATCATCATAAAAAATACTAAAAAGTATAATTTTAAAATCTTGTAGGCCTTCATAAAACTAACTTTAAAATTAAGTTATTCAGGTTTTCCCATACAAGTTGTACCTTGAAAGGGAAACATTTTCTTGCATTATTTGTCCAGGATGACATACTTCCTATTGTGGGAACAGATGTAACATCTGCAGTGGAATTAAACTGCCTTGTATCAGCAGGACCCTAACAATCACTTGGATAATCCAAGTTGATGATGTGTGGGGTCAGAACAGCTATTTTTGGACTGAGCAGAGAGACATTCTTTGGTGGGGGAGCTGTCCTTCCCCTGAGGACCCCCTGCTGTAGACCCTTTGCACCCCCACCCCCCAAGTTACTCCACTTTTAGCACTGGCTCCAGTGATGTGAGTGAGCGAGTATGTGTGGAAAAATGGGTTGATGGGTGCCTGCCTACTGTCACTGTCTGTCTAAACGTTGGTTCACTTCCCCACCTCTGAAGTCAGTCAGTCAGTCGGTCGTCTAGGAAGCAGCTGCTCACTTGGCCTGTAGAGAAAGTGGAGACTTCAAGAGTTACGCCAATTGCTTCCAACAAGAATTTTTTTCGGAGGTGGAGTTGCTGGATTTACCCGTTGCTGACGCCACGATGACTCGGGACTCGTAAGTTTTGAGGGTGGTTGAGTTTGGGATTTAGGAATGAAAAGATTTAATGTCACAGAATCAAATTGTGTGTCTGAATTAAACAGATTCTTCACCTTACACTGCCATGGTTAGGGTATTAGTACCTATACAGCAGGTTTAGAGTTAGAGGGATGTGGTGGTAGAAGCAGGTTTATGATTGAGGATTAACGCCGTCGTTCTGCTCGTCTGTCTGCCTGTACTATTGTTCGACCTCTCTTCTTTCCCATGATGAAAAACTCACTTTAGCTTTTAGCACCATCCTATTCCTATTCATTTATTATTTGGCCCATCTAAAAAGCCTCCTTCACCAGATGAGAAGCTTTTTATATTTTTAGACTGACTGTGACTCCACGGAGTCCAATCAGACGGAGTTTCAGTTGCAGGATAGGGTTCATCTTGCCATGAAGTGATGGAGCTCTTTTCTCCGTCGTTGCCTCCGGAGCTGCTGCTGTACTTCCTGAGGGCCTTCTGCTGCAGTTACACACTGAAAAGCTCTTTGCACCTTGTTGTAGAAGTGTATATTTGTGGTGCTGATGTGAGGGTGTGAGGTTTATATCTTTCTGGCAGTATTCTTCGTACTGTTTGTACATTCAGAAACTGCCTATAGTGGTGCAGAGGTGTCCTTTGTTTCTTTCATTCTCTATCTCATTCTCTCTGTTCATATAAAAATGAACAGAACTGTGATGGCAAATATCTGCATTTACCACAACAATTTATTTCACCATTATTTGTAAGTCATGCAGGAGAACACTTCCACAATGTGTCTTCCACCGGCTGGGGTACCAAATGAGTAAATATATGGGCACCCTACCACAGCTTTTTCCCATCAGGTTAGCTCTGGTATCAGAACCATCCTGTTCTGTATTGTTGGAACCAACAAACCACCCCACATTTCCAGGGATTTTGAAGAAAACCGTTGTTATCATGGATGCAACATCAGAGTTGTGCAGTACACAGATCAGACTATGGCAACATACTCTCCATTCCAGCTCTTACATAACAAGTTTTTGTATTTTTTTTTTATTTCGTATTTGCATAAAACCAGCCTTGAGGAACCCTTCAACCAGTCTGCCATAGAACTTACTCTTTCTCATGCTACGTTTCAGTTTTTTCCTGAAAATACTTCAATGACCAAATCACCACCAAGAGCTTCATTAGCAGACAACTGCACATTCTTTGTTTCTATAAGGTTCTCACACTGCTCTGTTGTTGTCCATCCTTTATTTCTAAGCTGTATAATATAATGAAAACCTACCATGTTTTTTTGGTTTGAGTTGTAAGACCAATTTTTGCAGGACCCAAACCCAAATAATTTTATTTTGGTTGAAAAGGTTAAAAATTAAGTGCACAAACTAGAACAGCACTAGGGTGACCAGGTGTCCCTCTTTGTGTGGGACAGTCCCGCATTTTTATTTTTATTTTTTTTACACGTCCCGCGAACTGAGATGCTGTCTCACATTGTTATTAGCCGTCAGCATGAATACTTCCTGCCACTATGTTTTCTTATGTGAGCAAACTTGCGTTTAAATAGAATATATGAAGTTTGTCCCTCATCTAGTGAGTTAGGATCTGGTCACCCTAAACAGCACCATTCCCAGTTGGTGGAATAAGTGAAGATGTATTGGTCAAGCATCGTTATCCACCAGTATATACCATTATTCACCTTATTAATCATGGCTACAGGTGATCAAAGGCTCCTCATGTGACAGCTGTCTCATTATCGAAGTGCAGCTACATTATAGTATCACATACTGTAGATATTAAAGTGTCTCTGAGTGTGTCTCTAAATAATTTTGGACACAGAACAATAGTTAATTTAAGTCCAGTGCTATAACTGTAAATTTTCTCTGCTAGAGGTTTTCGTGATATTTGTTAGTACCCCCTTAGCACACACCAAATGAAAATGAATTAAAACAAGCATGAAAAAACAAAGAATCGGCATCAGTTATCGGCCAAGGTGTCACTTTAAACATCTATATCAACATCAGTCAAGAGTCCAGGATCAGTCCATTCCTAGAAGAAGCTTGTCTCAAGACAATATATGGAGTCAGTGACGCTGACCTAGTGATTTATGTCCAAGTCACTCTGCTCTGCGTAGTGACCCTGCTTTATAGGGCTCTAGTGTTGACCTCGCATCTGTCTGCATGCCACCTGTTGTCAGTCTTGCCGCCAGCAGGCCCAGTTCACCCGGCAACAATGACATCATTGTCCAGCCTGGACAACAGAAGTGGTGCAGGGTCATATGACAGCAACACAGAGTTCTGTTGCGGTTCCACACACAGTCACAATGTCCTGGTATCGGCGTGCACACTGGACTTAGAGTAGTCGTTTCATATATCACAAATAATTATGACTGTGTTATGTCAGATTGTATATTGCTCATTGAACAGAAAAAAGTTAGTTGTAATATCTGTATGACATTGATATTAGTGCAGTGGTCACTGTCAGCAGAATGGGCCTTTGTACAAGGCATAACAGCAGAGATGTCAAAGCAGAGAACCTACAGGTGTAGTCAGTGGCATGAATGACGTCAGTCATTTGGCCTATAGTGGCACAGCCTTTACACATTAACAAGGATAGTTTTCAAAACAAACACTTGTCTATATGTTTACTTTCTCATTCACAGGTAAATGCCATTTTAGGTCACTAAAACATGTTTTTTGTCTTCAGAAGTGAAGATTTTTACAAAGCCTGGTTTTGTGTGTATCCTTTTGGACAGAAAAGGATGAGATTTGAAAACATGTTCATGCGTTGTTGTGCGTGGTGAAATATTTTGTAAAACAGAGGTTGCATGAAGTTGGACTGTGATATTTGGTTTTTATTAACAGAGGGAGAAAGTACCTGTTTTAAAAGACTATCTGTATTAGTGTAGACGGGGCATTGTATAGATCTGCAACATTAGTGTTATTAATTACACTGACTCTGATGAGTTATAGTGTCATTTCAGTGTGGAGAAAAGGTCAGTATATGACATATATATAAAATGACACCATGTATGAAGAGCTGCAGATACAAATATTTGACAAAGTATGAAGTTTGAAACGGCATTCTCTGATCCACACCAGTGCACGGGCTAAAAACTAAAGCCAGCTTCTGTGTTTTACCTAAATGCCTCATGTCCATTTCATGTACTTGATGTATGAAATGCAGCTATTGGCATGATGAGACTGATCCACCAGCTCTTAATATCAGCAGAACCTCAGTGGCTCTAACATGCATAAGGTGGAAACCTGACCATTGATTCCAACCCCCAGGCAGACAGATCCCACATGGAGCCAAGCACCACCATGACATCCAGGTCTTCAGCTCACATTGACATAGAGTGACTCACGCTGACAAACCTGCAGTTCCAGGTGACATGATGTCATCCTGTGCAGGTGAAGTCTTGCTTTCGCCTCCAGTTTCATGGCCAAGGTGAAGTTACATCATCAAGATGAATAGTTCACACAGGAGATAGCAGAAAACTCTGCTCTGCATAACTGCCTGACTCCAGACTTGGCAAACAGGATTAAGGCTCGGGGCTGTGGCGTACTCCTTTATCTCAGACGCTCACAGTGTGTAGCTGTTTTCAGTGTGTTTTCAAATGTCAAGGTTGTTCACGCCGTGGTCTCAGGGAGGAGCTGTGGATAAAAAGTAAACAAATAATGAGAAGAACTGTTGAAGCAGCACATATTTCTCAGCTTCTGCAATTCTGTTTCAGGCTTTTTTGCTGCTTGTAAAGTGATCCGTATGCGTTTCAGTGTACCTGAAGCGTCCTGTGGGAGTTCTGAAAGGACAAAGGCTGCTTTTTTTTACTCTGTGTACTGGTCAGTTTTGCTGTCTTCGCAGTAATAAGATGCTTTCTGTCCAATGGAGAGGAGTGCTGTCTTCTCACACCCTGGCTGTTGTGTGAGAACAGTAACTATATCATGCATTGTCTGGATCCCTTTGTGGGGAATTAAATGCACCATTGTTATCACTGCACTGTGGCTGTCTTATGAATATACCTGTTTAGCATTTAGGTACACCTGTCTGCAAGTTGATATGCGTCCCATTTGCTATGCATGTCCCATGAGACACACACACACACACACCCTCTCTCTCTCTCTCTCTCTCTCTCTCACACACAGACACCAGTGTTTCAGCAGCAGGGTCTGTTGTGTGGTCACAAAATTCTTGTAGTTACCGTGTAGAAAACAGCGTCACATCGTCATCAAGGACAATAAGGCTACATTCACACAGCAGGTCTTAAAGCACAAGTCGGATTTTTTAATGAAATCCATTTTTTTTGTGTGCTCGTTCATTATACACATTAAATGCATCTTCTATTAGTTTTGAGTATGAATTGAATGTGACCCTGAAGTGACCCACATGCACAAACGAGGTCCTGACGTAATACGTGACCACGCAGACACGCACTGTGTTTACGGAAGTAAATATGTTTTTCCTGCCGCTCCTCCTCCTGGGACGCAGAATTATGACGCATTTCAATGACGTAAAGGTCGGATAATTGCAACATGGCCGTTCAGACTGAAGTCGCATTGCAAAATATCAATGAAAGTGGCCTGGGTCGGATTTGAAATCAGATTTGTTCAAACTGTCTTTAACAGATCGGTTACAGGTCACATATGGGAAAAAAAAATTGGATTTGGGGCCACATTTGGCTGCAGTCTGAGCATAGCCTTAGACTGGAGACAATGGATCACTTCAAGTCCAGTTGCCAACTTTTTTTTTAAGCTCTCCTCTGGTTTTAAAATTTTCCGTTTTTATTTTTTGATAACATGCTTACTCCCTCCTATTGCCTTCCCTCAGCTCAGTTGTTTGTTTTGCTCATCTCATCTTTCTCTAATATTCTCCCTGTAAAATTTTCTGTGTATAGGTTCAGTGTCTTTTTTCTGTTTTATCTAATATCCCTCTCTGCCATTAATAATTTATAAGGAGGAGTCATTCAAGATTTTAGAAGAGGAGAAAAAAGGAGTTGTCCTGTAGCTGCTGGTTCATGCTCTGGCATTGGCACTATTCCCACATATTAGGATCTCTAAAATGGAGATGGTATTAGCCCTCTGGTCATGTGATGTGGTGTTTCAAATGTGTCAAAATGAACAGGGGTTATTTCTGTAACCTTGTTAAAATGGTTGTAGAATGTAGACAACTACGTCTACTTACAACTATAAAGTTTGCAGTTGTTAACACTTGCCCCACCTGTATTCAACGCTTTAATGATTAGATTAGATTAGATTAGATTAGATTAGATTAGATTAGATTAGATTAGATAGAACTTTAGTGATCCTTTGGGCAGAACCCTCAGGAAATTGAGG
>JAPQRQ010000017.1:21361435-21371566 GCA_037367365.1 Apogon talboti | reverse complement strand
TTGCAGTTGTTAACACTTGCCCCACCTGTATTCAACGCTTTAATGATTAGATTAGATTAGATTAGATTAGATTAGATAGAACTTTAGTGATCCTTTGGGCAGAACCCTCAGGAAATTGAGGTTCCAATAGCAGCACAAACACCAAATATACACACAAGAAATACCACAAGACAATAACAAAATAATAACTATAAGAAAGTAAGAAAGAAAAACAGTATTGAGAAAAACAGGCAATTGCACATTATATAGTACAAGTAGAAACAACAAGTAGCAAGGTGGTAATAGTAATAATAATAATAATAATAATAATAATAAATAGCTAATTGTTGTGTGTGTGTGTGTGTATATATCACAGCATCAAAATTATAATAAAGTGATAGCAGTAATAGTAGTCATAAATATGATATATAATACTACTAATACTAATAATAATAATAATAACAACCATAATAAATAATAATAATAAGTGGCAGTGGTAAGAGACCTAAAGTACCAACAATGGCCTTGTGTTATTTCCATTACATAATTTCAAGCCTCCAGGAGCAGCCTTTGAGCTCAGTATGTGATTGTAGATAACCACAGCAGCTGAAGAGACTATAAAAGGGCAGTACTCAGAAAAAAACAAGCTCTCTGCTTCAGTTTCCCTCTTCAGTCAGCTGGAGTTATTTCGCCTGCTGTGGCAAAAAACGGACTGCTGACTTGCTCGATGATGTCATCTATTTCACTCAGCGCACACACATTAAAATGAAGAGCAGGAGGCCGTTTGTAGAGTTTAATTAAAGAGGATGTCCGACAGTGAAGTATTGTCCCTCGATGGGACTCGGTCAAAGGGCCACTTCAAGACGTATGTTTGAAGTGCAGGAAATAGAGCAACTCTCTAATTAAAGTGGGTTTAACAGTAATATTTATATGAGGTGTGTTAAAAAGGTGGTTTGTGGTAAATGAGCTTGCGTTTGTGGCATTTGGGGTCACCTGTGCCCTGCAGACTTCCACAGGGACACAACCTGAAATGGTATGAGGCCTCAGGGAAAGAGCTGATGTGTCGGTGCTCACCTCTACCTCTGTCTTCTCTTGTTTCTTCTGTAATCTGACTACCTTGTTCGTCTGTACCGTCAATCCTCCGCTCATCCCTTCTTCTTCTTTATTCCCTGATGTCTCTTCTTGCGGGATATAATGTCTAATATGAGAACTGGGCTTCTGTTACATGGCTGGTGATTAGCTGATGTGAGGTCTTCCATTCATTCTAGTTATTATTCAGTGCACTGCTAATAGAATCATAGCACTACAACTGCAAATGGAGACATTATTATTATTATTATTGTTATAGTTACCCCATCCCCTTTGCCCTCAGACTTGCATAACAAGACAACAGTATTGTTCTATGGACCCCCATGAGCTGTGTCTTTTGTCGTTAAAATCTGAATTGAACTCAGCTGTGACATGAATCCAAGCGGCAACATCTGGGGCTGAAAATGAAGTTAAAGTGTCCAGATCTGTGCAGGTCCATGAATGTCCGTTTGAGGCCGACTGTGTAAGTGACTCAACTTTACAACCCAAAAATATATTTGCAGCCTTTAATAAATAATTTAAAAAAAAATCTTTGTAGTTAATGAGTGATAACTGACCTGTTGAAATGCACTTAAGGCATTAAACAATCCATATTTGAGTGGGAGGTGGGTGAGTGCTGTCACAGATCAGGAAGACGAGCTCCTATAGAGTTGACTGGTACACAACTGGATCATATGGTCTATCACACAGTCCTCCTGTCACATTGTTCATCATGTGAGTAACATGTTGGAATGTTAGATGTGGTGTTAACCTGGCACCTTTCACCCACTAATGCCATGTGCATGGGTAGCACCTTTGTCCATATATAATCACTTTTCATTTCAAAGTAGCAAGATGGGGATGGCCAGAGTACCAAACTGAAGGCTTTAAAATGGATGCAGGCAAACCAACAGGTCTATTTCTTCTGTACTATCTGTGTGTGGGTATTACTGACACTTTGAGAGCAGTCTATCTTGAGTGCACTCCTCCACCATGCAGATTAGATCCTCATCAAATATTAAAGTAATTGCCCTGAAGATAACCCACAAGATAAAATGATACTTTTTATAGGTTATAAAGGTATCGGCTTATTAATCTGTTAGTAATGAATAATTAAACATATCCAAAGCTATCATATTAAACTATCTATAAATACACACAGGTTCCTTGTACAACATACATGCTGGCCAATCAGTCACAGTCAACTTCAGTGTATTGTGGTTAAAGGAGTTAAGTGTAAAGCTCAGACTGTGACTGTGAATAAAGGGAGTGTGCCCAGCAGTATGCTCCAGCACAGTCAGACACTTGTGCATTTCTAATGGATATTAAGATGGAAATATCTCATGACTGAATGCTCTTTTCTCTCCTGTTTCTCCTCTTCCATCCTGTTCCCCCTCTCTTCTCCTCTCCTTCCTCCCCCTCCTCTCCCTCGTTTCCTCCCTCGCATCATCTGTGCTGCTAAAAGTGGCAGGAGCTTATTACAGGTGCCTCACGCTGCTCTCTCATTTTCCCTCTTTCTCCTCGTCCCTCTCCATCAGTCTCTCCTTCTAATTGATTGTAATAGCTCTTGATGTGTGTGCAGTGTTTGGACAGCGTTTGACTGTGTGCTTAACCCAAGTGGGACACACTGCTCTCAGTGCAGACCTTTCATCCATCACGATCTATTTTCCCAGGGCACATGGTTCTCTATTTAAAAAAGTAATCAAAGGAGCTGCTCCATATTAATATTTACTATATGTACAGTTGTATACAGTGACAAACTGAAACAACTGTTGTTATAAAAAATAATATCACTTTCCCTGAGATTTTTAGTTTAGCCCTTATGTGTCCAGCCAAGCAGATCTTCAATTGCTGTACAACATTTTTGTCTTCTCTCTCTGCAGCGCTTGATGAGTAACAGTAAGCAGTAGCAGTGATTAGTGTGTGTAGGTGTACAGTACATGTGTCAGTAATGTATAGAGTTGAAGGCTCAGTTGAACACAATGGCAGCTCAACGCTTCAGTGAATATGTTGATATGCTGAATAAAAGCATAAATCTCCTCAAACCCTTGATGTTCCAACTTCAGAGTGTGCTACAGCCTTTGCTCACAGCCCTGTATGTGAGACAAAGTGTGTCTACACTTGTGTTTATGTGTTAGTGTGCAGGATTCAGTCAACACAGGAGAGGCTATTTCCTGTGTTGGCTGAATCCTGCACAGTCCTGTCTGTTTACCTAAACATTGTTTTATCCATCTTTATGATGCATTGTGAAGAGCATTTTTAGATACATTCTTGTTTTCCTGCTCACACTTTTCCAGATGATGGTGCTGTTTTTCAATGCGGTATGAACACAGTGTTATAGATTTCATCAGCAGGTCCTTTTTTTTTTTCAATGCGAACAGCTTTGTTAACTGTTGTTATGTAATGTAATGTTATGTTAACTAAATCAATATAGAGAACATCAAAAATAAACAACTTTTCCCACATTTAATGGTTGTAGTTGGGCCCCAATGGAATTTTTCACCAAATTTAGATTTTAGACTTTTGGTTGTTGTTTATTATCAACTCTAGCCTTTCAAAATTGTTCATACACAAATATGATAATAATAATAATAATAATGATGTCCCAAAGCATGTTATATCACATAAAACCTGAACATTTTCTGGTGGGTGGACCACAGACTTCTCAATCACATGACCGAGTCTGCCACGAACTTAAGGAAATGCTGTCGTTAATGTGAAATACCATATAATGCATTGTTTAATAGACTTTTTGGGTTGCCTTATGGATTGCTGTGATCATTCCCACGTTTATTGATGAAGTGTGTATTGATGAAGTTTCTTTTGTAGATTCTTTAGCTCTTTTGTTGGAAAATGAAAACTGATTGAGAATATATCAGGCAGCATAGGTGTACAGTTAAACAAAACGTGAACTTTGTCTCAGACTTTCAGGTGTGTAGAGTCCCTCAGATACACTGCGACCAAAGCAGACAGATGCATCTTGACTTTCCATTGGAGTTGGCATGGCAACAATCACACCCAGTAAGGGTTAAAGCAGAATAAATATGAGCACAGTGGGAAAGCCCCAATGTTTGGCTGAAAATATGCTATATATAGGATCTGCTGCCTGACATGAGTCACTGTATAGAGACATTAGAGCAAAGCTTTTGATTAGGAATTCTCATGGAGCAACAGAACTTCCAATTCAATATCGATTCACTAAACCTGCACTGGTAATGCGTTGATGCATGATGCCTATATTTGTACTTTTATTCAGCACAATGACAATCGATTGCAGTTGAAATGGAAACGATGGCCATGAATGCAGTGCAGTGATTCAGTGGAATCGTTGTGTACGCTGCTGACAAATGCATCACATCTACACAGTGATCCTGTAGTCGTGCAGTGTCTCTCCAAGTTGTCGATGCACTGCAAAAAGGGAGAATCCCTCCTGTCAGGACCAGGAAATGCTCGACTAGTCCTTGTTCCTGTGCCACCAAACATCACTAATTCTGGCCCATCGTTCTCCTTTAACTCTGTAGCGTCAGGGATGAGTTAGGTGGGTGTGAATTTGGAATAGAGAGAGCGCGTGGAGAGTCGCGCAGATAAAAGCAGTGCAGGGGAGCTGGGACGGAGGACAGGAGGGAGGGAAGAGCGGCGGACAGATGAAAGAGAAGAGAGATGAGCGAGAGACAAAAGGTATGAGATAACGGATGGAGCCAGGCACGCGAAAGTGAGCAGCAGACTAGAAGGGACCCCCGTCTGCAGCCCCACCCCTCCTTGAACCCTCCGGAGCTCGGCTGCGTGATCGCCACCTCGGTGATTTCCCCCCTAACCAGCCTCCGCCACGGAGCCCAGAGAGAGGGAGGGAGAGTGCAGGAGCGGGAGCCTGTTGCCTGGATACCCCTGCTGTCGCCACGGCGGCAGAAAGCCAGGATCAAGTGGTTGTGTGCGCGCGCTGCCTGATGCTGCTGCCATGGGAAACACACAGCTGGCCGACTGCGTGGAAGGAATCGCTCGCCGGCTGACTCGCTGACACTGCACGTATGAATAAGGAAGAAATCACCCTCATTCGGGGGCTTTGAGGAGAGGAGGTGGTAGGCAGGGGGAGGGTGGGGGCTGGGGCTCTGCTTTGGATAAGAATGAAGAAGGCAGTGTGGTAGAGAGGAACAGCACCAAGACAGAACCTTGACTGGCGAAAGAACCCAAAGAGAGGGAGCCCAGGGAGAGGAGACCCCTCAGACAGGAGAGGGGAGGCAGTAGGAGGTTGGAGAGGAGTGGGGTAGGCTGTGCTACAGCAGCTCACAGGCTGCCAGGTGGAGCCATGCAGATCCAGTCCTCTGGTCCACCGTCCAAAGCCTCCAGCTTCATCCTCACTCAGAGATGTGTGCTGGCTTCCAAAATGGAAATCCACCGGTATGTAGCTACTGTCACAGAGCTGTTCTAGTGAGTTCAAGTGAGTTCTTCTGCTCTCATAACTGTAAAGGACATGCATCTTTTATGACCCCGCCCCCGAAGGGGAGGCAAGGGCTATTGTTTTTGGTTTGGTTTGTTTGTTTGTTTGTTTGTTTGTTAAATTTAGCAGCAAAACTATTGGTTGAATTCATACCAAATTGCTTTTATAGCTTGCCAGTGACCCACAATAAATCTGATTACATTTTGGGAAAATTGGGTCAAAGTTCAAGTTTCTTATGAATTTTTTTAAATCTTTTTTTTTCCCCATTTACTTATAATTGGCGAAATTTCAAATGTCTATAAAAACATCAATTTTGTTTCAATTTACTATAAACTTGGCACATATATAGACACAATTGTTACACATCACTCTGACATAAAGCTAAGGCATATGTATTTTTCTCACATTATGGGTCAATTTTAAAAAAAATTTCCCCCACCATTTACCTAACATTGTGGTATTCTGCATTATAAAGGATACCAAATTGGGTTTTTAGATTGCCAGTGACCCAGAATAGATGTCATTACATTTTGGGAAAGGCAGGTCAAAGTTAAAATTTTTATGATTTTTTAAAACCTTCCCATTTCCTTATAATGGGCCAAATACATGCGAGGGGGCGGGGTTTGTTGTGCCTGGCACCACTTGTTAGAACTGCTTTTTAATCATTATCACACGTTTCTGATCAATGAGCTGTCACAGCCTCGTGTGAGAATGTGTAAATGTTGTTGGAGGCGGTTTAATAAACAGCAGCACATGCAGGAAGCCTTCAATGCTCAACGCATTTTTTTTAACGACTGTTTTCTTCATTTTGGACTGATGATACAATTTATCAAATGTTAAAGTCCAATGTAATCTGGCTCACAGGTTGTATTCCGCTGGAATAAGCTTACCATTATGCAACTGAGTCAGTCATCATTGTCCTCCCTTCCATTATGTGTTATCATTTTCAGTGTCCCTCTCCCCACATGAAAGAACACCAATCTCCAATTTAGCAGCTGCATGCTGAAACTGGAAACTTCTGCATCGTGCAGTAAGACAGGTCTGCTCAGTTCTCCACAGCACTTTTTGCGAAGACACTGTCTGCGTCTTTGGTTCAGTGTGTCCCCAAGATGGAATTCATTGATTTAAAGAAATATAATAAACCATAGTGTTTTTCTTCTTTTACCTATTTGAGAATAATAACTGATTTAACCAGACTTTTTTCCGGCAATAGCGCAATGCTGACAAAGTTGTGCTGCAGCTACCAGGTTCAACACTGTCACTAGTACGTTGAAATATTCAACATACCCCTTATATTTACTGTGGCGGTCACAATTAACCTTGAGCTAATGAGTATGACTACTCAAACACAAGATAACAGGGAAAATGTCAGTGAAAATAGTTGTAGTTGTTCTATAATGGGCAAATATTGTCATTCAAAAACTTAAAGCAGAGGCTGTGTAATGAGCATCCTGAGTCCTTATAAGACCTGCTGCAACTGTGACTAGCATATACCACTCCTCTACTCATTCTACACCATAAGGTTTAATGAGCTCATCCATCAACAAACAGAAAAACTACTGAAACTTCCCTAAGACCCTAGAGACAAAATATTGACCTTAATAGATCGAATAGAGCAGAGGATGTTTTAACCTGTTTTCTGTTGTCGTCGTAATCACAACTCTGCAGCTGTTCACACACCTTTAGTAAAACCTTACTCTTTGTTTGTCAAAGCCCATCATTTCAAAGCTGCTTGTAGATGTCAGGTCCTCCATGGTACGAGTCAGTGTTATTCATAGTTCAACAGTCGTTCTCTTTCTTTATTGGAGGAACACCTGGTTGAATGTGTCTTTCATCCCTGTGTTCATCTGCCTTGTTTGGGTAAAGTAGCTACTTGGCCAACGTGTCCATTTAGCATCTCTAAATGAAATTCATAGTTGAATGGTTGATGCAGTGCCACTTGTTTGCAGTAATGTTCACTTGGAGAGATGAAAATGGCACAGTGTTGAATGAATCATAACGCTGTGGACCGTCCTTCAACTGGGCGACCTGTGTTCAGAGCCAGGAAGTGTCCTTAAGCTAGTTACTGTATGTACAAGCTCTGGGGATTATGGTCTGTGGCTGACTGTTGACCTCCCTGTAGACAAACACTCATGAACTTAACAGCACACTCACTGCATTATATAAGCAAACACGTTTTTTTCCCCCTGGATTAGCCTTTAGAATAGGACCGGTGGTGTATTTCCACTGTTAGTGTCCTGGGTTCATCTCCAGTTGCACTCAGTTAGTCTGTTCTAACACTAATGAAAAACTAGTTGTGTGTGTGTATGTATGTGTGTGTGTCAGGTGTGTGCACGTGCCTGTAAATGAAAGGCCTAACTTGAGATTGCGCTATAATCCAATCCAGATACACAGTACAGTCTGTGAACGCATCCACCCATGACTAATTACATATAAACACAAGCACCTCAGGATACATTTGAGTAAAACTCATAACACTAAGGATGTTAATATCATTCCCTCAAACAAGTAGAGGCTTTGTTAAATGAATAAAAACTGTGAAAAAACTAAAACTTTAAACACAACAAAGTAGTAAAGAGCATGAAAATGGTTCACACTTAAGGCTGAAGCACAAAATCATGTCCATACTTAAATATATGCTGATGTACTATAAACAAAATGACCCTAACTAAGCCTACAATAACTAGTGTGAATTATTTGATATGTATTAATAAACATAGTTAGATTTATGCTGTTAAATTTCTGAATGCTAATGACAAATGTAGTTGAGTTTTTCAGAGGCCTGTTTGTCACCTTTTTATGTTTGTTTTATCACAACCTTAGTACATTACAGCGTTTTCATAAAATGATGAGAGGAGCATTTTAAAGACTAGTAGTGAGTCAGTCAGTTTCTCATGCACAAGTGCCCACAAGGGACAAAAGCCTCATTGAAAAGTGAGTTACAGTTATTTTATGAACCTGGAAGGCCTGTTTCCCTTCACCCACTGTTGTGTTGTGCCTGTGGTTAAAGCAGGCTGATGGAGTTGTTGATCTGAAAGCGTCCATTGTTTTTTCCCTCCGTGGTTATGAACGAGGAGCGAATGCTGATTGCTGCTGGTTCCGGTCCAGACCTGCTCCTCTGTCAATGTGCTCCCTGTCTCTGTGTGAATGGGAATGTGATGGCACTCTCGTAAAACATTCACAGGTCTGCAGTTAACACGCCATTACTGGTCTGAACCATGGGAAAGCTCCAGGGAAATGGGGCGGGTTTACAGCTCCACCTGCACAGTGACCTGATACATGTTTTAATGCAACTGAAGCTGGAGTGTGTGAGAGTCCCAGCGGTGTCAATAGGTAATGATTTATGGGGGCAAAACAGACTCTTTCCAGACTCTTGTAATTTTTAAATGAAGATTTCTTATTTTTCTTTTGGAAAAATTTCTTTTCTCTATGATAGTCTGTTCCAACACTAATGAAAAACTATTTTTGTGTGTGTGTGATTAAAGCCTAACATTGTGAGATTGCGCTCTAATCCCATACAGGTACACAGAAACAGCTGCAGTACAATCTGTGCAGGTGTCCACCCATGACTGTGTTTACATAGAAACACAAGCAGCTCAGGATACATTGGAGTAAAACCCATAATACTAAGGATGTTCATAACATTCCCTCAGACAAGAAGAGGCTTTGTCAAATGATTAAAAACAGTGAAAAAAACCAGACTTTTAATGAGGATCTCTTATTTTTCTTTAACAAAATTTTGTTGTCCCTACAAGGACAGTTTACCTCTACTTAAGCCCTGAAATTTACTTTTTTACTTTTTTCCAAAGTGATAATGCACATCATCAGAGAGGGAAACACAACAACACAATAAGTCTTGACATGTTGAAAGTGTAACTCAAGACTCTTCCACTGTTCCGTCAACGTTCCCATGAACCATGAGAACAACAGGTGGTGTGGACTGATGAGGAGAAAGAAACACAGTAACAGAGGTTTTTGGTTAGTTTTTTTTTTTTGTTCCAAAGCAGTAAATCAAAATGTGTCTAATTTGTGTTTTCTATTATATAACCTTTCAAAGATTCCTTATAAATTTCCATGACAAGGCTAGTGAAAAAATGTCAACTTTCATCAATAATAGGTTTAAAGTAGTACTCTGTGTGAATGCTACTGTAATGTGAAAGCATTATTTGATCCGTTATTATTATTTGGTCATTTGCTCCAGGGTAACTAACAATAGCTAGTTCAACTCACACTTGTTAAATTTGTTTATTTACTTTAAGTTCAGTAGATGTGAATCATTTGACTTTTGGGACATTCTCCATACCACATAAAAGAAAGTCCAGTAACGGTTGCATGACGGCGACTCATGTCTCTGTATTATGAAACAAAGGACTTACATTCTGAACATACCTTTAATTACGTCTCATATATGTCTACTTGTCTCTGATATTTTACAGCTATCTTTGAAATGAAATGAACTTTGGAATATCTATATCTGTGATCGTAGTCAATAAGGAACCTCCAAAATTCTCAGATGTATGTACGTATATAACAAGTGGCCTCCATGGATCCAGTTGTGAGTGAGTCGCACACACTTTAACCCATTTTAACCCAAGTTAACAATTTTTAGATTTTTGTAACGATTTTCAGAACATTTGCATAAAATGGGA
>JAPQRQ010000017.1:21318582-21328890 GCA_037367365.1 Apogon talboti | reverse complement strand
CTCCTCCTCCGGTCCCCCTCGGCAGGGTATCATGACAGGAACCCGTCCGTGGCACCCCTTCCCCCCTGGTGTTTTGGGCATGAAGACCTCATCCGGGCTGTTGGAGCCTGTCAAAACAGATTCAGTCAACTTGGACATAGGAACCACTGAGACAGGTGTTAGTGTGAGGAGGACTGTCAGCTGGAGGTCAGCATCCCTGACATCCATCAGTAAAAACGTCTCTCCTCCTCGGCACGTACGAAAAGTCGTGGGTTTTTCGTGGGTTTTCCTGAGCATTTTTTCCTCTTACCTTTACTGGAAATTTATCATGTTAACTTATCACCAAATGTTTCTGTTACGTTGTATGCCAAATATACCTTTCAGATGTCCATGTACAGTCATAATATGTTTGTATTAATATGTAATATGTTTGATATTGCCTGTGTCTATGATTGATTCACCGGGTGCGAGTGTTCATCTTTTGCTCGAAGTTCCCTGGAGTTTGACGAAAAAGCACAGAGGCATTGTTATAAATAAATCTATTTTGTTGAAAAATCGAACAGAAAAAAATAAAGGCTTCATATGTCAATATACATCTACAACACTGTGTTACTGACATTTACATGGATGTATAATTTGATTATTAATTAAGTGTTAACCATATAATGTACATTGTATATTTTATGTTACTATTGCTTCAAATTCCAAATTATACATCCATGTAAATGACAGGAAAAAAATGTTGAAGATGTACTGTATATTGACATATGAAGCCTTTATTTTTTTATGTTTGATTTTTCAACAAAATATACTCATTTTTAACAATGCCTCTGTGCTTTTTCTTCAAACTGTATGATGACAGGGAACTCCGAGCAAAACATGAACACTGGCACCCAGTGAATCAATCATAGACATAGGCAATATCAAACATATTGCATATTAAGACAAACATATTATGACTGTATATTGACAGCTGAAAGGTATATTTGGTGTACAATGCAACAGAAACATTTAGTGATAAGTTAACATGATAAATCTCCAGTAAAAGTAGGAGAAAAAATGCTCAGGAAAACCCATGAAAACCCACAACTTTTAGTATGTGCCCTCCTCCTCTGCATGTTAGATCTTCAAGTTCCTAATCAGTTAGTCATACATTTTGATTTAATTTTTACCTATGTTGATCTAATATGCAGTTCATGGGCTGTGTAGCTTGTGTAGAAGTCATTAATTGAACACGGCGATGTGCAGGTTTTAATTAAACCCACCAACATTGGAAGCAGTCGTGCGTACAGCACACTGCAGATGAGTTTTTCCTTTTTCGCCTGAGCTTCATTAGGATAGATCATTTCATCAGGGGAACTCAGATGTGGCAGTAGATTCAGCTGTTCAGAACAACAGACCAAAACAAAAAAGGTAAACAGAAGGAATCAAACTGTGGACCAGTTTATGGACAGCAGTATTTCTGAAGCATGCAGCTTTAACTGTGTTTTCCCTGGTAACTTTAGATTTCTGTTTAGACTTTTGAGTTGTACCAACGGAGGAAAGCCCCAGAGGGAAGGAGGAAGGGAATCCTGGCATTTTTTACCCCGAATTTGGCCCCTGAAGCTGATTTCTTAGGTTCAAATTGAAGTATTTATCTTCTAAACCGCTTTGTCCTTGAGGGGGCTGGAGCCTATCCCAGCTACTGTACCTACCGAAGGTGGGGTTCACCCTGGACGTGTCTCCAGTTCATCGCAGGGCCGACTTAACCTCCTGACTATACAGGAGAGCACAAGTTTTGGCTTTTTTACATTACATAATTGCCTTTATTGGAATCAGCACGATGCAACAGTTTTTTCAGATGGATTTTTAACATTTTTGTGGAATGTCCTTTGCAGTGGACAGTGTTTATTTATTTATTTTTTCAATAAAGCTTTGAAACTCTTGTCCACTACAGAGGACAAAAATGCATTGCTGGTTGTCAGGAGGATATAGAGACCAACAGCCAATCATTCTCACATATCTGCTACTTAGATTAATTAATCTATTAAGTGCATGTCTTTGGATGGTGGGAGGAAGCAGGAGTACCCAGACAGAACCCACGCAAACACAGGGAGAACATGCAAACTCCACACAGAAAGATCCCACTCCAGTTGGAATTGAAACCAGGACCTTCTTGCTGTGAGGCGACAGTGCTAACCACTGCTCCACTGTGCTGCCCAAAAAAAATGGAAGTACTGTGTTATTTTAACATCCTCTTAACATCTACTGCATCACCAGCGAGGTCACATTTGAGCAATATTTAGGTTGTGTTTCAGCCACATGTTACTCGGAAACAAGAAGATCTTCTCTTTCAAATGAAGCATCAAGCTAACATCAACCATATTGCACTTATACTTCTATAGTACAGAGTGAGACTTCCCAAAAGAGAATGGATGTTATAAGATTAAAAATGCATATGAACTTGTTTTCTTTGCACCATTAACTCTAAGCTGTTTTGTACATAAATCCAACTAAATCCTTTACCCACACACTTTACGTAAATGATGTTATGTTGTATTTTGTATCCACAAAGGTTGTGTATAGTATGTGTTCTGTTGATATTGAGTAGTGATCGACCTGTTCTGACATTTTTGAGTATGAGGATGAGTCAGTAGTCAATGCAGTGAGATACTGTATATCAATAACTAGTAAAACCACTGGTTCAGTTGTTCCAGAGCTGAAAATGCACTTTTTATGGTTTGATATATTGTTCTTTTTAGGTCAAGGTCTCTGCATCTCAGTTTAGTGTTAGCATAATTAATAACAAATAAAATTTAGACAGGAATCAATGACTTGCAATAAAACCTACACAAACAATGGGCTGAGATACACACATTTGTGGAGATATTGTTGCAGTAACTTTAACCCTTCAAGACCCACAATGATTTTTGTCACAACTTCCAAATGATGTTTTTGTTTTTCCCAAGTGACTTATCACCATTTATTACAATATCCTCTACATTTTGCATTTTTCAATGTCAAATGAGGTATTTTAATTTTCTGACCTTGTAGATGTTCATAAAAGCTCAGAGTAAATTCAAAGGTTATTGATCAGGTCAGAAAAAAAGAGGACAAACTGACTTTTTCAGTAAAATGTATCATTAACTGAACATAAACCCAGTGTGTCCATCCACTGTCACTGATCCAACTCCATGGTTTTTACTGGTGAATCAATGTTGTAGAAGATAACAGTGTTTTCACGTTCACTACGGAGCCTCTGAACGTCCAAATGGGTCATATCTGATGACCATGAAAAGATGAATAACTGCATTTTACACCAATTATTTACATGTATCGATAGGATTGGTGGATCAACAGGTATTAAACATTTTAGATCAGTAGATGCTTTTGGTCGGCAGTGGATGTTTGGGTCTTTATAGGTTAACTTTGGTGGTCTTTGCATGCAAATAGAAGATGGAGACCATCTGCAAACAGTAGTGACCTTTGAGAGCAGATGAGCGTAATCCAAAAGGGGTGAAACAGTATTTTTGCCGTGTCACACCAAATGTTTTTACTTTGTATGATCTATATGTAATGTCAAGTAAACTAGAAAAGTTCAAATATGCTAGCATCAACTGGATAGTGTTTATTTCAGGTCTGACAACATCACTATCCTGTAGAATAACCAAAGTGTCATTTGAATGCATCGTTTTAACCTATGGCCAACACCTCAGCATCCTTCTCCAGTCATATGAACGCATTTAGCGCCAGGATCAGATGTGCAGACTCTTCGTGCCGCAGCTGTGTGTTTTCACTCTGGAGTGTGTGTGTTTTGGACGCAGCTGTGAGATCGACACAACCAATTAGCGTTGTAATGGAGCTGTATGATTGATCTGAATGGAGAAATCAGCATAGATGTTTTCTACCATGGGTCACCTGTCCCAGCTCTAATATCATTAGACTGAGCGGTGTCTGGAATGGAGGAGAGTGGCAGACAACCAGAAGGAACAAATCATCTGCGTGAAGGGGAAATGTTTAGTATTTAAGGTAATTCCTCTGTGGCAGCGTGTTGTGATTGTGTGTCTTTTGCTCGGAGGTGTGACCTCATTTCTGAAATTGTAACACTTTCACTTTTGTCAGACACCATCTGATGCTGTCTAGTACTATTTATGTGGGTTTGTACTACAGGCTCCCTCTGATACCTTGGTGGCGTAGTCTGTTTTTCCTGCACCAAAGAACTGTACCTCCAAAGACCACACATTCTTCCTTTCTTTTCTTTTCTTTTATCTAAAGGTGTCATATGGTTTTGAGGTAAAACACACATTACTCTTTTCCACACACTCACACAAACCTTTATTCCAGACCCAGCTGAAACAGCAACCACAAAAAGTATAAAAGTAAAAGGATATTAAAAAAATATAGAAATATAGGAATAACAACAACAGTATAAAAGTATATATAAAAATGTCTATGCATATAAACAACAAACAAATCCAATGACATCTACAAACAATATGTCACTGCAGTCTTCAGCACATTTTGATCCAACTGACTAACAACTGAACATGGAACTGACATACAACTGAAAAAAATAAAATCACATATTTGTAACGCTTGAGTGAAAGCTTCTAAGTTTAAAGGAGTAAGTGATGGTTCCAATGAAGAAAAGTGAACATATAGACATTTTCTGCTTTTTTCTCCTTGTCTCTTCTGAGCTATGCTCCATGTTGTTTGTGTTGATCCTGGCCTTATGTGCATCACAGTAAGCGTCTCTGTGAAACACAACAGTGGAACCAATGTTTAGTGGCAGCGAAATGAAGGAAACAAAGGTTTGATTCAGGAAATTGTTATCAAATATATTTTTCATCAATTGAAGTTGATCAATCGATTAATTGTTTCAGCTTCAGTATTGTCCATACTTTCACATATATGGTATAAGAGGTGATATTGGCCAGGAAGTGACATGCACTCACAATCTGAGCAGGTTTTTCCTGGAAAGATACACTCTACTGTTTATTTACACATAAGTATGTTGTGTATTGTTGTGTATTATTGGTTTTTGGATGACACCCTGGAGCAGCTAAATGGAATAGAGCATTAATGGCATCAGTAACATCTGTCCTTTTATTATAGCTAAAATGTCTGTTGTAAAAAAGGTCCACTGCTGGGGGATGCATGGCTGAGTTGTGCAGAGATGAGGATCATCTGATCCACTAGGATAGTGGTACTGATTACAGTTCCACTCCTTTGAAATCACTTATTTATGAATAGAGTTGGTTTCAAGTTACAATTGAATTCTGGTTTTATTTTTATGCCTTCATTTGATAGTGGAGACAGGAAATGTGGGAATGCAAGCGGGGACATGCACGCTGCAAATGCTCTTGCCAGATGAGAAATGGTAATTTATTCTGGTTTTGGACAAAGATGACTCAAAATTTCATCCTTAGACAGATCAAGACCACAGCTGTGTAGACATTTAATGTGAGACCCCCTGCTTCAAATGTGACTAATAACATGCCTCAAATTGAAATTATTGCAGAAGAAGGTGTTTCGGTTAGGCACATTTTATGCAGCTTAAACCACAATGAGTTCAAGTAAAAAATAAGACCAAAAGAAAACATGCACTGTAATGTCTGTGATGACTTTGGCCATGTCAGACTTTTATTGGAATCATAAAGACAGCTACTATAAGTGACAACAATAATAACTAGAAAAGCACTCAGAGCGCAGACCTCCACCAAGGCAGCTCACTTCCCCACCATGCTGCTGTACATGTCATGGCGACATGTCTTCTCAGCAATAACATATAATACCCTTGAAGTGGGTTACCTAGCAACAGATAAACACTAGGGCCACGTCGACATGGTGTCAAATGTCATGTGCAGAAACAGACATGCCAGCTGAGAAGTTATTCAACTGAAACATAAAACAATCCTGGATCCAGATGATGATCTGGATCAGCCCCAAAATCTAATCACTTGTTTCTTGTTCCATTTCAGACATTTCCTGAAAATTTCATTAAAATCTGTCCATAACTTTTTGCGTTATGTTGCTAACTAACAAACAGACAGACAAACTCTGGTGAATGCATAACCTCCTTGATGGAGGTAATAATAAACAGAAAAAGAAGCAAACATAACATCTGCATTGTACTTCAGCAGGACATGACCACTGGGTTAGTGTATTTATGTTTACAGAGCTGGCCTATGTTACTTCTTCTCCTTGCACGTATTCATGCAACCAAAAGAGATCCAAAATGCAGCAAAAGTAGGTAGACGTGGATTTTTTAAAAAGCCCTTTAATTGATTGACCAATACAATTGAGGTTAAAAGTAAACACTATATGATACTTTTACACCACGTCCATGTGTATATATGATGATGTAACACTCCTATTTTAACCCCAACCACAGTCCTTGTCTAACCCCAACCAAATGGTATTTCTACTGATATTTGAATGTGGCTTTGTCTTTACTGTCTTGTGTCATGTGCTTGTCATGTGCTTTCTCCTCCTGCCTGTAGGGGGTGCACCACAGGTTGACCTATCAGCGCTCATGCTCATTTGGGACTCATTGGGCAGTCTACCTATCCTCTTGTTTAGGTATAAGGGTGATTTGAATGAGTCTGTTGACCAAGTACTCTGGGAATAAAGTGAAAAACACTGGTATCATCATCTAAATACAGAAGTTCAGAAGAGTTTTAATATCTGTTTTTGTTTTGATATATACTGTATATCCCACAAAGCATTTGTCTTCATCGCTTTATTGAGCTCTTGGGCTGTCGGATAACAAATAAAGCTGACTATTAGTCATATCGTAGAGGAGGTGGAAGCACTAAAACATGCTAACAGCCCTAGCTTGTCAACTTTATTTTTTAAATTCTTTTTAAAACCATAACCACCATTCCTATGTGACTTCCAAATGCCAATGACCATAATTATACCTTTGTGGAGGTCTGAAATCTGGAGGCAAGCGTCAAAAAAACTCTCAGAGAAAATGGCTCAATTAAATATTCTTCTTTCTTTCCCTCTTATGATGAACTGAGTACAAGTAACACACTCCTAACTCCCTCCAGTCCAGGATAATCCGCTGCTGTCTTTTGTAAATTCCCCTCTGACAAAATGAGCTTTTTCACCAGACATTGAGCGTTCATTCCCCGTTGTGACACTCATTTCAGCAGAGGAGCTGATGAGGCTGGTTTGTGCTCAGCTGCCTCCTCCTGGGCTCATTCTGCTCATTTCCTCCTCAGTTCATCATGCTTTTGCTTCATTCAAGTTCTTACAATGTAAAGGAACACGTCATGGGAAGCTCCATTGGCTTGCAATAATCATCCTTTTTGTTGCTTTTTCTGGTTCCGAGGTGCTTGTGTTGCCATTAGCTTGGTGAGCTAATGATGAGTCATCCAGTAATATATAATTGATGACTGGAGTGCTTTTGTTTGTCTATGGGTGATGTGGAGATAGTGGCTAAATAGAAACGTGCTCGACAGCCTATTTCCTAGCTGTGTGCCAACTTTAATAAGGAATGAATGGAAGAATATGGTGTTATTAGAGCCTTTTGAGCACAGGGAAATGTTTGATATGTCCTCAAGTATAAGTCAACACTGACTTAAAGGTGCAGTGCATCAGATGTATGAGCACACAGTAGTAGAAATTGAATATAATATTCATGATAATTAGAAAATAATTATTATTTTGCTCTTGTTCTCCAAACCTATTGGTCCACTTACTGTTTTTTTGGTGCCCATTCCTTGTTGTCATACACACCTGTGAAGGGACACTTTTCAGTCTGTAGCATCCTGCAACTTTACCAGTAGAGGTTGCAGAAATCAACTTTAAAAACCAAGTATTTGCCCACAAACATATTCAGAAATCGACGAGGTTCTAAAGTACTTGTTTAAATGTGCACATATTGGAACATTAGCATCTATGAAATTCTGAGACATCAGATAGATACATTGGAAGTAATATCCAGAGAAATTATTCAAGTATTTTAACTTAAAGGTCTATGAATATGTGATTAAGAAAACGCCTCAGTGCATTTAATCTTATTTTAACCCTGACCAAATGATGTTGAGTTTAAACTCTCCTCTCAGGTGGCAAAGCCCTTGACAAGACAAAGTTGTGCATCTCTTAAAGTCAAATTACTTTTCCATTCAACAAATTCCAGCTACTGGGAGTGTTTATGGTAGAAAGTAATGCAAGCAACACTATGTTGATCAGAAAACATAATTTGATTCGCAGTTTACACAAATAGGTTTATATTTATATTATATTTGTTTGGTTTCCATTCTGAATGTAGGTCATCTGGTGTCTGCTAACTTTAACCCCTTAACGTCAAGGCTGTTCAACCAGGGAGGGGGGGCTGTGGTTGCCGGGCAGATCTGCAACTATTATAAGTACATGTTTGAAAGTTGTGTCACTCGACATATTATCTCTCATATGACTCTGCTTTGAGGATCACCCTCCCCTCATGTCACTCAGATATTCTAACAAGGACTTGGAATCGGATGTCTAGCTGTCATCTATAGTGTTGATGGAGACCTGTAGCTGTGCGAAGACGGCGGCAGATATCCATGTGTCCCACTGCCCTTCTAGACATCCTGTCTGCCCCTGTGCCCCAAAATAATCCTTCAATATGCAGGATTGAAAGCAGCCAGAAAACCACGTGATTCAGTGTGAAGCAACACTGAGCCCGTTTACATGACCATCCAAATCAGATAATAATCACATCTGATGCGTTTACATGCACTTCAGAAATGCGATATTCGTAAACCCTGGTTTAGACGCTCTGGTCCATTATCAGGTTTCTTTCAGAGTTCATATGTACATAGTGACGGTAGAATCAAACTTCCTGATATTGTCTTTTGCTCACGTTTGACTACGTAACTAACGTTTTCTACGATGTTTAATTGTTCTTACACATGCGCAGATAAATCAGATTAACCTGTATACGAGCAGGAAGACATTGAGTACTGAGGAGAAATCCAGGTGTGTGAATCTGATTTATTACAATCTGATTACTGCTGTAATCTGATAAAACAGATCAGAGTACTATTATTATACTGTTTGATCAATACTAATCTGATAACTCCAGAAATGGGACAATGATTGGAGTATTAGTGTGGATGTAAATGGGCTCAATGGGATTTTCATGAAGGAGGAGGTCCTGTGATGATCAAACTATTGGTATTTGTATTTAAAACAGATGGACATACCCTCAGCAGCTCATTAGTTTCTGAATTGGTTTGCAGGGTTCTTTACAGTTGATGGTTGGGAGTAAAATAAGAAGTTATTTTGTGAAAATGAAGGTGAATGAAGTACTTGACTTTCTTTTCTTAGAGCATTGAAACTGTGCTTCAGGACATTGATTTCTTTGTTGCTGGTTTCTTTACTTTATAGCCACTTAGTAAAGAAAATTAGAATTATAAGTCCATGAACCAGCCTAAAAAAAGATCTTTAAAGTTACTGTGTGCTTAAACAATTTTACCTGTGATAGGTTTTAATACATTCATCAGAAAAGGTTAATGTCAGTGTTGCTTTAAACTACTGACGTCATGTATGAGGTTAATAGAGGTAAGGATGTCGACGGAGACTGCAGAGGTAGACAGAACAATTGATGAGAGATGAAAGCCAGATAGAGAATGTAAAGTAGGCCTCTTTGTGCCAGGTAGCCCATTTTGTAATATAATGGTTATTGATGGACTGCCCTAATCAGACCTCAAAGAACCATTTCAGCTTCTTCTGCTGGAAACTGACATCAGCAGGAGTGGTGAAAGGGGAGCAACAGCAGCGGAGGGCCTTCAGGCAGGCGCAACACCCACTTAACTCCAACCACCCAATGATGTCTCAGAATAGCCCCTTAAAATATGTGGGATTTAATCATAATGAGACTTTTAAAGTGCTGATCTTATATTTATTAATCTAAAAAATTGTATTCCAAAATGAACAAAACGACAAATCCAACAGTGTGAAAGGATGGCCAAGGCTGAGTCACTTCCAGAGACAGTTGGCAGTGTTTTTTTTAGAAATCCTTCTGTATAAAATGGATGAGAACCATAATGTAAAGAGACTAACAGGGGTGCAGTATGTTATTAGAAAGTTTTAGTGTTGGCATCTGCTATTAAGCAATCTATAAAAAACTATCATAATCCTCATTACAACCACATAATTATAATATATATAATAATGATATATATGCCGATTCTAATTGTTTTTTTTATAGTGTTTTCATATGTATATTTGGTATATATATGTATTTAGAGCTATGTATGTGGATATTTAGCATTTTATAAGTACTGTATATGTATGTATATGTGTGTGTGTGTGTGTGTGTGTGTCTGTGTGTGTGTGTGTGTGTGTGTGTGTGGG
>JAPQRQ010000017.1:21306060-21318471 GCA_037367365.1 Apogon talboti | reverse complement strand
ACCACCACCAGAGTGAGAATGTGAGAGCAAAAGAATAATGCATCAATAATGTAAAGTGCTTTGGGTGCCTTGAAAAGTACTATAGAAATCTAATGCATTATTATTATTGTTATTGTTATTATTATTATTAAAGTCCAGTCCACATACTCACATTAATAGTTGAACCTTTATTGTCAACGTCATACATATTATGTTGTAGATCTCCTGCTGCGATGTGTCAGAAACAAAGCGCTACAGGCTTGACATAAATTGTCCCTGAGTTAACAACTCCCCCCCGACAGAGTCATGGTCGTCTGAACTCAGATGAACTCAGACATAGATGTGGTATTGGTACTTTTGCTTAAGGAAAGGATATGAATTATTGTTTCACAGCTTCAAGTTATTTGACAGTGTGTACTGGAGCAGGGATGTCACACATGCAGCCCAAAGGGTCCAATCTGGCCCGCGGGATGAATTTACAAAGTGCAAAACTTACACTGAAGATATTAACAGTCAAGGGTGTTGAAGTGGTTTTAGTTCAGGCTCCACGTACAGACCAATGTGACCTCAAGTAAAATAATAGCAAACAAACTATCCTTTAACGATAAAATGTGAATAACCTGAACAAATATGAACAACCTGAAATGTCTAAAGCAAATGAAGTGCAATTGAACCAGTATTCTGCCTGGTACTGAATGTGTTGTGCCTTTGTAGATTCCATCTGTATTATACATGATGTATAAATGATAAGTTCAGACATAATATTGTTAAAATTGCACTTATTTTTCTTAAGAAATGTCAGTTTTTTTCAGGTTATTCACATCATTTTTATTTGGGTATTTTGTAAATGTAAATATTTTCACCATTTAACTCACCATAAACATGTAAATGTTGCAGCTGAGAATGGTTGGGGTTCATTTTATTCTATACTGTTGGATATAATTATACATCAGTTATCAAAGGATTTGTTCAGTGAGTTTTCTGCCGAAGACATTTTAGGTTTTGATAGGATTTTATTTATTTATTTATTTTCCAGTACTTGAATATTACATGACGGCTGTTTGTGGAAACACTGCTGCTTTGACTGTAGGCAGGGGTTTGTGTGTGTCTGCTAAATGTCTAAGTGTGTGTGTTTGTGTCCCCCTCTACAGGCCCCACACTGCCCAGACAGGGCCCCCAGGTTCAGAATGGCCCCACCCCAGAGGAGCTGGACATGCAGAGAAGGTACCGTGCACACACACCTTTACTGATCAAACTCTTTTCATAACGACGGTTAAAACGGTTAAATATTTTCTGGTACATTTATTTAAGCTCTCACTCTGTGCCTAAACACCCATCAAGCATCAGTGGTAGTAGATGTAATAAATTCACAGAGGACAAAAGGAAGATAAGACAGTTATATGTGGGGAAAAAAAGACATTTTTCATGTAAATCAGATTTTTTTTTTATCAGTGTGGTTATACATGAACTTCCACATATCCAGTGTTTTTCTGCTCCTTCCAAGGCCAGTTTCTCCCTCAGGTAATAATAAGACCCTGGAAACAGCAGAAAACACATGTATACACACACACACACACACACACACACAGAGGTGTAATAATGGAGGCCAGCTGTGGGCCAACATGTATACCTGTTCACCATAAAGCTCATTCAAGGATCTAATTGGACTGAATTGCTTGCACACATGACCTGATTCAGACTTGGGACATTTACCTTAAACCCTGTGTGACCAAAACCACACCATGCAGAGGAGAGGGGACAGAAGTATCTCCTTTTAGTATCAGGTGGATCAGACAAACCTTATTCTTATTACTACTGATCACTGATAGAGGTCATATATGGACTTTGATTGAATTAGCTGAGTTCTCCTCCAGTGAAAGTACCACCCACTTCTATTGGGAGGTTGATCTCCTGCATCCAGACCACAGGACTGGAACAGAGAACAGAACCTGACAACCTCACACATTCAACTGGGGATTGATTCAATAGAACAGGACACTGACATACAGGGACACTGGTCCTATTTTTCAGGTAGTCCTCATTTGATAGGAACCCCTTATGTTAACCTTTGTGCAGTTTAACATGTCAGCCTAGGGTGTATTCAGACCTGCTTTGTTTGGTTTCCCATAAAGTCCAGCCTTTTTTTTAGGTGTGAATATAAACATGTGAACTCTTATTCGAACCAAACAAGTGGACCGAAACCACCTCTTCTAGGTGGTCCCGGTCCATTTCCAAATGGACTCTGGGCCGGTTCACTTCTGGTGTGAATATAACCAGCCTCGAGCCCAAACAAACCAAGGTACCATGCGCCATTTTGTGCTTGACGAGCCACTGTAGCCACATGGCATTGTGGGTAATCAGCAAAACTGGAAGTAGCCGAGCCGCATGTGTAGCCAGAGCCATGGACAGACATGGAGCAATGAGGAGACTGAAGGTCTCATTGACATTTGGTCAATGGTCACATAGGACCTCCATGTTTGTTTTTATCAACACCTGCCGTCTCTGATTCACCCCGCCCCCGACTTTTCTGTCCAATGCCAGTGCAGTTTGTCACATGCGTACTTCTGTTTACAAATTTTGGTCCACCAGCAAAAAGTGCAATGAGAATGCGATCCGACCCAAATGAAAAAAATAAAGTCCACATTCCATCCGAACCAAATAAGTGGACCAAAGGGCTTTCCAGGTGTCAATACACCCTTGTTAGTGAAGTAAGTACCTTGGTCACTTGTCCAGAAAAACTCAATGGTAACTACGGTAGACCTGATTTGTTGATCAAGTTCATCTTTCATTCAAAGATCTGTTACTGTGACTTAGATGTTTAGTTTGCCCATTGATTGGAGGCAAATATCAGGTAATTAACTGATCTATGTGCCACTATCAGTTACCCCCTACATTTAGCTGTAAAGCGCTATTGAATTGTTGATGTACACCCATGTTATTAAATGCTCTTTGAAGTTACCGTGTGAGGAATAATGTCCTCAGTTCACTAAAATGAGAGACTGTGGACAACATGAATCACCATATAAGCTCATCAGATATCCCTACACAATGAGTCAGTATGTTTGGGAAGAGTGCTGTTTATCCATCTGGTATAGATTCAAAGACCAGAGGCAGATCTTCAGTTCTATTATCAAACTTGATATGTTGCATTTGTTTTTCTTGTCATCCAAAAGAGAATGCAAAATCAGAATGATAAAGGATCGATTACATGAATACTAGAAGGAAGTCCCCAGAATAAATCAAAATGATCACTTTTAAAATAAAGTAATCACGAAACCCATGTTCCACCAACACAAATACGTGGTGATGAGCTCTGTGTGTGTTGTGTCCTGTGGTGACCTGTTGGAAGCTCCATGGTGCCACTAACACTGCTCCGGTCAAAGGTCAGATTCCCCTGACACACCAAGGCTGAAATATGGTTTGTTTTCAAATAACATGTTCATTGTGTCAGCCCTTTAACACATAATCTATGTCTCTGTTCCTCACACTGTTCCTCACACATTCAGACCTGGGTAGTAAAGCATTCTTCCTGTGTGAGTCAGTGCTTCTTCTAAAGCTCTCTGAGGTGGACTCAGAGCTGCCAGGAATTCTATAGACTCAGATGGCCGTGGTTGACAACCCCCCCCCCCCCCCTTTTTTTTCCTTTCTTTTTTTACTAATTTCCTCCTTCTTCCCTCCCTCCTTTCACCCTTTTGTCCGTGTGCCTTCATTTGTCTTCCTCCTCCTCCTCCTCCTCCTCCTCCTCCTCCTCCTGCTCACCCCCTCCCCTCTGTGGCCTCAGTTCCGGTCATGCTCCATATTTAGCGGTGGGTGACAGACAGGCAGTGAGTGGATCAGTGACGGAGGTCATCTGCTGATACAGAGGCCAGTATCAGCCCATCCGGAGTGTGAAGACAGGGGTGTGTGGGCGGTGGCAGGAGTAGTAGAGGAATGAGTCTGGGAGCATTGTGTTTCTTTAAAAGGAAATCAAACACACACTGAGATTGGAGCGGCTGTTGGACCATTAACGTTCAGGTTACTCTGGAGCAGAACACAGCTGTTTCACATCTCATCAGAACACAACAGGCACAAATTCACTCAAGTTTTGTTGATTATTTATGGGAACACCTCATCTGCACACTAACATCTGTGGAAAATTATGATTTCATACAAGCTTGTTTAAAGAAAATCAGATTTTAATTAGTAACATAAATGATGTGGTGGTTTTTGCTGGACCAAACAGCAGATCAGCACCTGTTTTTGGACAAACTATGGTCATTTTCACCCCTGAAAGTCCAAACCAAGGTTATTTATTTATTTAATTTTCTACATTTGGTCCATTTTGTTTTGCTTTCACACTGCAGTTTTGATAGATGACTACTATATCCTGTCGTCATCATGTAGTGTGTGTAATGTACTGTATTGGCCTTTATAGACGACATGCGTCTGACGTTAGCATGTTGTTATTTAGCCCATTCACCTTCCATTTGTTTTTCTTTTGTTTTTGGTGCTGCTAGCTTTGCAGAACTTCCTGTAAATGGAGAGAAACTCCAAACCAGCACCAAAAGTGTGTTCATCAAGTGTGAAAGACCCTGAGTCCAAACTGAGGCCAATGCAGACATATGTGAAATTTGTAGAACAGCTGACAGCCGCTGGGTTTTGCTCAGCCCTGGTTCCATAGACTTATATTGTATTTCAAAAATACTAAGAATTTTTTTTTCTCCCCCAGACTCATTCCTGACTTATCTGTTTTACACTCTAATACAATCTGGGGATCTGATTGTCCTTTTTTTTTTTTTTTAATTATTTTACTCCATTAATCAGATCTCAGGTCAAATAAAAGCCTTTGAAATCAGCCTGGTTAGGCTTTTAAGTTTCGTTGTATGTAATGACACACATTTTTCCCTGACAGACAGGTCCACTGTAGTTGTACTTAACAGGCTCCATTAACAAGACTGTAAAATGACTTTTTTATGCAATACTTGATGAAATTGACCTTTTTACTAAGTTAGTAAGCTAGCACTTAGCATTAGCTCATGTCTGACTCCTATAGCTCCTGTTGCTCCGCCCCCTTTATCCAAATATGATCACTTCTGACTTCAAGAAGCCAAAATGGTGTCAAGCTACTGGCTTCAAAACAACATGGCAGACATCATCGATACTCCATTCACTAATTTTGTACTGTTCACACCATAAATTAACCGAACCACTGCTCTGTTTCATCCAGACCATAGTCACCTCTGTTGATTGGAACAAAGACTGACGAATCAAGCTTAATAGTAGAATGGGGAAGAAAACTCCTGTTTCATACTTATCTGATAACTTTAAATCACAATTCAGCCTCAATGACAGCTAATCCTTTGGCTCTGTCTTCCACCATTTGATATCAACACTTGTCAGGAATCCATGAGGAATGTATGTCACACTGATCCATGTTTCCTGAAAAGGAGGTGGAATTGTAAGTACGGATGAATGGACAGAAGAGTTCTCCTCTTTCCTCTATGCCTCATTAAACAAGACAAGCAACCGGTGAATGAGTGGAGCAGCTCGTCCCACAGTGACCACAGTCCAACACAGTCCACATGTCTCAGTGTGTCCTCCGCCTCCTGTGTTGGTCACAACGTAAACACTTAAGAACTGGTTGCTTTTCTGTCGACAGGAGCACCACCTCATTATTATATCGATCATTATCCATCTGTGGGTGAGCCAATGGCAGTGTTAGACAGAAGCATGCTAACATTAGCTGTTTTTTTTAACAAGTTGACTGGCAGTAAGTTGAAAACACTACTGTTGTTGGATCCTAGAATAGAGTTTTAAGATTTTTTATCATGTGAGAATGGTCTTACTCACCATCTACTGAGTATACAGTGTCCAGAATACCCTTATACCACCACCTCTTTTCATAATTATATTAATTTGCATGACATTTTGTTTGCATGGACTCTTGCTTGAATTTTGGTTCTATTTTGAGGCTCTGGTTTTTCTTGTTCTTTGTATTAAGCAGACTGCATGGTATTCTAACTTTTTTTTTTAATGGTGATGATGAACTTGCCTGGTCACTGTTGTTGTAGTAGTTGTTCTTTGGCTGTAGAAAGACTAAAACTGGGTTACTATAAAGACTAAACACTGGCTCTGGAGCCGCCTTAGGGAACAACAAATGTAACGAGAGAAACGTAAAAGATGCAACAAGTCGAAATGTGTAGTTTGAATACATTGTGATATATTTTACATTTAATAACAAGGTGAGAGAGAAACTGCATCTCAGTTCTCCGTATGTCCTGTGCATCTAATGAGCTGACGATAGAAAATATTTTAATCTTGAATTGAGTTAGAATGGTTTAGTAGTCTTCACATTATTTTAACACCACCTTAGGTCTGCTTTGCATACAAGCACTCACCATAAACCCTCAACACACTTTGATACTTTTTGACTTTTGCTAAGTTTAAGCTTCAAATTCTGCCTTCTATTTTGTCTTTTTAATTCCTCTGTATGTTTGTTTGAGCTCATAATGTGTACTTTTTGCCACTGCTATATTAACCCTTGCCCATCTTCTCATCTTCTTCCATCTTCCTCTTTTTCTTTGGGACATGGATGGATGAATAAGAGCTACAGGAGGCTGGTTATGACACTTCCAAGATGATTGATGGATTGATGAAAATATCTATATGTGAGAGGATGGCCGAGGGCAAGAGAGAGAGAGAGAGAGAGGCAGAGAGCTTGGATAAACCACCTGTTCAGAAATGCAGGGTGCTACCCTCAGATTAAAAAGACATGAGCTGGAAATAATAGGCTGCGGTATAAATAGCTGCTTGGTGCGTGGGAGCTAGAGAGTGCGAGTGTGTCGGGGTGTGCATGCATGTTGGGGAGGAGGAGAGAGAAATGTGCTGCATAGTCTTGAATGAAAGCGAGGATGGAGAAATGGTGAAGGGAAAAAGGACATGAATGTTATCCGTTAGCATTTAGCGGCTGGTATTTAACAGTCAGTAGATGAAAAACACCCGCAGCTGGTAATGAAACATGTGTCAGAGGCACATGTCGACATCATCCACTGGTATTCAGATACACAGCGCTGGATAAACACACACACACACGCAGCTCAAACACCAATATGTTAGCTCCACTTTTTGTTAACAAGGTTGGGCTCTTGTGTCAGGGGGACACATTAAACATGTATTGTGTGTATGTGTGTATATATCGCTCACTTGGCCTGGATCCTCACTAGAGTAGGTCCATATGGTCCATCTGGGCTCCTGTCCACTACATTTCCTGGTTCTCTGAGCCAATCAGGCGAGCCAATGAGTCCAGCTGGCCAACAGATTTCACCAGACTTTGGGAGTGTCCTTTGAGATTTGGCACAGTTGTCACTTGTGGCAAAGTGGCAACGACACAAAGTGACATAAATTGTGCTCGAAGGAAGAATGGAAGTGAGGAGTATGTTCAGCTCATAACAATAGCACACTTCTGTCCTGTCACCGTTTAGGGGAAAAGTTAGTATCTCTGGTGCTTTGTGGTGTTTTGGTACTGTGAAATGTTACACCAATGGGACACATCTCTCTTTGAACACCTAGTATTAAGCCTGATAACAGGGCCGTCTCTACACATGGGCCTGACGGGCCCACCCAGCATAAGGGCCCCATGCTAATCTGACCTGTTAACCCTTCAATGCACCTTGTATCATATAAGATACATACCCATCATATAGTTACTTCACTAATTGCTAATGTAAGTTTTTTCAGCTTTTTTTCAGTTATTTTTAAATATTTTTTTATTTTGTACTTGAATTTTTCCATTATTTTTATATACAGATTTGTTTTATTTTGTACTAGTATTCTCAATCATTTTATGTAGAATTTATTATTTTGTACTGAAATTTTGTAACAATTTTACAGATTTCTTTTTATTTTGTACTAAAATGTTTCAATCATTTTTTACAGATTTTTTTATTTTGTACCAGATTTTCTTGAACAATCTATAATTTTTACTTTAACATTGTCTTTGAATTAAGTTTAGTAACTAACAGTATATGTTTAATTTACCTAAACTAAAAACAATCATATTTATATGAAAACAGTCATAATTGCATTAAACATCAAATATCATAGGCAAAAGTCACAAGTACAGTATCTTCAAGTGTACTACTAATGAAATCCGCTCTAGTTATTATTAGTTTTTTCAGGAGTCATTCTAGTGTTTGTGGTGTGGCCCGTTTGTAAATTATTGCTCCGTTGATAAAGTTTTTGGGCTAATAGAGCCCTTTAGTGTTTCTAGTGTGGGATTTTGGAGCTTCGGCCTTTTAGTCAGTTGCCTGCATTAGCATTACAATTAATTCATAATTGTATGTCCTGTCAGATAGCCTACCAATTATGTCATACATGAAGTAGTCCAAATGACTTGTTTCAAATACAACTGTACATGATAACATTTAGCATGTAACTGAAATGATTTGGCATTGTTAAAATTACATTCCTACTAAGCAGTGTGTTCAGTCAGTGTTATCAGTAAGTTAGCATTAGCTTGGTGAGTTTTACGCCTTTCACTTCTGGTTCCAAATGGAAAAATCCAAAATGCCAAGTTCAGGGTGTCAAACTAGTGATCCACAAACAAATGGAGGCTACATTCACCTCTTTTACATAGTCTGATGGATATTGTTGATATTTTTAAATGCATTCTGTGCCTTGATATGACCGGAGACCATAGACCGATGACAGAGAACAAGAGAAAGACTGATCGAGATGTGGAAGAAATTTCCATGGAGTCAGCCTCTTCCATTCCATTAAGTACCACTGTCTTTAACAGTATCCTTAACACAGACAGCGTCACACTGGTCACAGTCATCCATTATTAGTGGAAATTACAGAGGACAGTGAAACCTCAGCATGTTAAATAACAGATGTAGGTAATTGAAGCATAGTGTGATAGATTCAGTCCTTTTGTGAGTATGTGATATAAGCGGCTGGCTTCATGGAGGCAGTGTGTAGGTCTGTGTGTGTTAGAGGAGGAGATCGCAGCTCACAGCCCAGCATGGAAACAGCATGTTCAGGCCGTCACTGCAGTCAGCTCCACATGACTGCACATTTCCAACAGGTCCTACTATACTCTCACTTCCTGTCGAGTTCACTTGTCTAGTTCTAGGTCTCGTATTAGGTGTTTAATTTGGTTCTCTTTCCAATCTTGTGTTGTCTTCATTGTTAGTTTTGGTTTTTTTGGGGGGGTGTTTTTGCACCATGGGGAGCCGTACTCCAATTTCATTGTACCGTGTACGAAGTATGCCTGTGCAATGACAATAAAGACGAATCTTATAGTATTTTTTCTTGTTTCTAAGATGTAATTTAGTCTAGTTTGGTCAATTTTAACTGTTCTGCTTCAGACGTTTTATCCAGACTGTAGAATCTGCATTTTTTTTTGCATATTACATTGAGTGATTACACTTTAAATAAACCCTTTTGATGCCATTACACCTTAGAAAATCCTGTAGTAGAGTTGTGTGCATTCTGTTAAGGTTTTTTATGTCTTTTGTCAGTTTGATAATAAGCTATTTGATGCCCCTCGTATCAGCACAGATCCTCCCTGACCTGCCTCACGGTGTCTTGAACTCTGTTACATAGTAAGTTGTTGCCAAAAGGAAGGGAATAAGTGTGTGTGCGCGTGCAGGGTTCCAGCCTGTACTGCCACCCACGCTGCCTTAGCAACTGTTTCCCCGGCAACCCCTGTCAGGAGGCGATTGAGACGCCAGTTAAACGGTCACAGGAAGCTTTTCACAGCCGTCCATCCTGTGACGTGGATGGACGGCACAGAGGGACATGGAACCTGTTTCAGGACGAGGGGTGGGTTCAGCACCTCGGGGACACATGGTTGAATGTGGAGGGAGGCGCCGCAAGTCCCTTAAAAGTGACGACTTTAAAGATTTACCAAGTAGTGCAAACTGAAAGTAGATCCAGTTCAGCTCTAGAACTGAAAGCATCCAAGATTTCAAGATGATTTCAAACCATGTTCTTTAGATCAGTGATTCTCAACTGGTGGGTTGTGACCCAAAAGTGGGTCACAAACCTCTTTTCAGTGGGTCGGGGGCCTTTGTCTGGGAAAAAAATAATGTTAAGAAACAAATCCAGTGGTTTATTTTTTATGTAGTGGATCCCTGTCCATTCACACTCCCCAACACTAGGGGGGCGGTAATGCGCTGTAATGATCATTAACATCAGACATTTCACAACATAAAAGAAGACCCAAACGTTTGTATTCATATCATGGAGAAACTCAGGTATGATGATGACTCCATCAGATATGGTTTTACCTCCATTGGACAAAAAACCTCAGTATGTCCAACTCTGGAATAAGTGACTGGATGAACTTCTAATTTTTAACTGAGTTCACATTTTAGTTTTGGTTCATATGGGCCTAATTTAGTGTTAAAGGGAATATTTCCATATTTGTCATCACCACATCCTGGTCAGTTTGGTTGATCATTAAACTGGTCTTCTGTGTTTTCATACTGTGATATTTTGAATTATCTCAGGTTCAAAACACAACATCTGTTTATTAAATATATTTGAGAAGTTTTATCAATTTGGGTCGTGGTTTGTCATTGAGGGGTGATAGTGGGTCCTGAAGCCAGACCAGTTGAGAACCACTGGTCTAGGTTGTATAGACAGGGACAAAGGAAACATCTGTAGATCATCCATATGTTCAACATGTCTCCAATGTGCAGGTCCCTGTCTCTCCGTTTGTGTCCGTTCAGCTCTGAGGTCCAGTCTGAGGAGCATATTTAGTCGTACTGCAGTGACACTGTTTGGAGCATACAGATGGACAGCAGAGACAAGTGTCTGTGGACCTCTGCCGTGAAAGAGTCTGCTCTAGTTGGCTTTCATCCACTGTCACTGTGTCCACGAACCTTTAGAGCCATGTGTCCTGCCTATGTGATGGGCATAATGTGACTTTAACAAGATGTTACACAGTCTAACCTATATTCACTGTCTCTGTGACTCATTCATCATTAATCATTATTTTAAGATCATTTACATCACATTATATTCAGAATAAATCTCCCCACTAATTTTATTTATTTATTTATTTTGTGTGTGTGTGTGTGTGTGTGCATGCGTGTGTGTGTGTGTGTGTGTGTGTGTGTGTGTGTGTGTGTGTGTGTGTGTGTTTTTAACCAAATACGTCCAAACACTCCGATTCCATTTTCTGCTCCTTTCTCCTTCGACTCCCCTATATCTCAGAGGTAAATGTTATTTACACTTTTACATTTATTTCACATTCACAATCACTTTTTAACTTTTCACATCAAAATACACAACATCTTACATTATATGATTCTCTGCTTCTAATCGTCTGATTGCTTCATTGATTCTTTTTTTTATTCGACAGAAAAAGACAAATATCCAGAGGAACATGTAGAGTAACACAAAGAAGCACCAGACGATCAACATAAAAACACCACACTGTTTTTCAATCTGAGTTGATTTAAAATAACCATCCTGTTCCATACAATGTTATTTCTGTCTTTAAGTATAATATAAAAGGCTCAGTACGGACTCACCGCAACAATAAAATGCTCTGTAATCATTAGTGACAGGGTAACACTTTGAATGGAGCCATTCTGCATAATGACTGTGATACTTTAGTTTTACTGATAACACCTCTGAATTTAGGACAAAACTCAAGTTAAATACATCTCTGAGTAGTTCTGTCTCTTTTATACAATTGATTGTAACTAAACTAAAGACACAGCAGTTGTTAATAGTAGTAATTTTCACCATGTGTTGTGGCTAAAGTGCAAGCTATGAGGGCTGAGGTATTCTATGATCTCATTATTAATGAAAAGTGTGTTGTACTCACACAGCTTTGACTTTGAGTAAACCTGCGCTCACTCTGCAGGAACGTGTGTTCACAGAAGGTGAGTGTTTCCGTTGCTCGATATCTGCTGAACACACACAGAGTTGTGAACTGTAGTGTTCCCTGTGACAAAACACAGGCACATCATCATCATCATCTGGGCCTCACACACAAACAGATCCAGGCACACAGTACACCTGAAGCATGTGTCTGTGCAGGTTATTTTTAGTTGATGTGCACATTGTTTTAAAATGTCATGATCTCTGGCTTCGGGGAATGGTCTGTGTGACATTCCACCATATAAGCACATATTCCATTCTATAACCACATCATTATAATTACACACAACAATATTTTTGCATACTTATTTATCTACATTCTTTTAAATATCATATTGATAATATTTGAGTAGTATGTATTGTGCAAACTGCTGTTCTAATTGTGTATTAGTGTTTTAAATGTATATTTGTATATATATATTTAGATGTGTGTGTATTTAGAGCTTGATATATATATGTATGTATGTGTGTGTGTGTGTGTGTGTGTGTGGGGGGGTGTGTGTGTGTGTGTGTGTGTGTGTGTGTGTGTGTACTGTGTTTTATTTGTAAAAAAAA
>JAPQRQ010000017.1:21295897-21305960 GCA_037367365.1 Apogon talboti | reverse complement strand
ATAGTATGTATGTGTATGTATATATATATATATATACTGTATATGTTTTTTAAATTTTTTTTCTGTAGTATTGATCATTTCTTATGTTTATGTTTAATTATACTTGTACAGAGCAGCTGTAACGCACAATAATTTCCTCTGGGATTAATGAACTATTCTGATTCAGATTCATAAATTACATTGTGAGGTGTGTGTGAACATGTTGGTTCACTCTGCACAATCAGTTTGTATCTAAATTTAGAAATATCCTTGAATGTGGTTTTCCCTGAGCAGCTCCTTCACAGCCCTATTGTCTGTTCAGGGTGAATTTGGCCAACAGTCAGGAGCTTCCAACTCCTCAGAGCTCACAGACATTCATCAACGCCATCGGAGCCGTTTAACTACGACAAAGGAAACAACAGTGCAACTACAGATCGGTGTGGCTGAGTATAACTCTGCTTTAATTAGGACAGATTCAGCAAGCCTCTCACTAAGGGGCGTAATGAGGGACAAAAGTGAGGGAAAGCATAAGACAAATTACACCAAGCATGTAGGTTCAGATTTCTTTGTTGGAATTCGCTCTTCCAACAGAAGTCCCTTTGGAAATAGACAGCAGTGTAGCTTCAATGTTAAAGTCCCTCAGTGCTAACAGGTTGGACAGACTGTAAGTACAGTATGATGGTTTCAATCATACTGTACTGTACTTAATCATTCTGCCCCAGAATACAGCCATGTAAGCAGTATAGTGTGGAACATGAACTGATACTTAAAGGGAACCTGTAGTGAATTTTCATTGCTAGCTTTCACAAGATCGCGTATTATACTAGCGGTTCCGTCTGGTAACTTAGGTTGTAGTTCATTGTCAAGTAGGTGTTGTCAAGTACTGTGGCCGTATTCAGACTGGGTATCCGTATCCATGCTTTACCTGGATACGATCACACCTTCCCCCCAGATGTTGCATTCACAAGCACATACCACGGCCCATGCCTGAGAGCAAGTGGGTATTACAGGGCCGAAAGAATAGGTGGCGGTGTGGAAGGAATTCTGTAGCTATCCAACAATCACGGAAGTGACAAACCCTTACGTCATCAACTGAGCGACTGTTCTGTTCATTTGTCTACAATGACGGCAAGACAGGCAATACTTTTCTGTCTGTTAGCCTGTTTGAGGCAAAGACAAGACGAGCAACCTTTGTTGTCCCTGATATATCATCGAGCGGTTCGATCAATAAGGCAAGCCCGATCTGAATCTGAGGCTTTTTCAGGCCGTCTATGGTGTCGTGGTGTTTAGGTCACTTCCGGTCTCGGGTACAGATTGCTTTCACACTGCAACGTTCTGTACTGGAATCAATACAGTCCGTACCCAGGACTACCTTCTCAGCTGGACTCGGGTACGGTACTCGTGCATTGGACGTTTACATTCACATTGATAAAATTAAGTGGACTTTGGAGTCCAGCGTACTCGGATACAGACTCAGATACCCAGTCTGAAAACGCCCCAAGTCACTGCTCCGTTAGTCATTCATGGTCAGAGACATGTTTCCTCCTTCACGGGCTGTTCTAACATCGGTACTGACCCAGACTGGTGGTTTTATCCGGTTACCTGGGCTGAGATGGACTGGTCACTGACCCCATGCAGCAGACACCAGTCTAAGATGACACATTATCGCCCAGTGCTGGGTCGTGTCTTGAGGACAGTGGCGGAGTGTGAAGCTTACAGCTGCACAAACAACAAGCGCAGAAATCAACTCAATCTGGCTCACTGACTGCTGCTTGTTTACTTGCATTCATCACCCAGAATCAAGTATGGTACGTCACTTCCGGCTGGCAATGACTGCTCCCCATATGTATGTCATTCACATAATAAAAAGGTCCAGGATGGTCCATTTATGGTGGTGTTTTGTTTTTTTGTTTTTTGTTTTTTTTTACTGAATTTGCACCTCTCTTGCTTATAAGTAATACTCAAAGCACAATTCATGATCTAAGCATGACCAGTACAGGTACACTTTAATGAATCTACTTAATTTATATTCACTTACATGTGTGCACACAAAATCTGTATGGTTCTACCATCTGGTAAAATACTAAGCCACAAAAGTCTTCTTGACTTGACAAAAAGCAGTGAACTGGTGACATGTCCAAGGTGTATCCCACCTTCACCTGATAGTAGCCGGGATACCATCCAGCCCAAAATGGATGGACGAATGGACAAAAACTAGTGCATAACACAGATATTGCAGATATTCCTTGCATAGACACCAGGATGCATCAGTCCCTAGTACAAATCAAACTGATGAAATTGCAGTCAGTGTCTGTCTTTGACGTGTAGAAAACCGACCCTCTGACAGGGTAGATTTGACCACTTGCAGGTGTTTTCAGAGGCTTAAATACGGAACTGACAGGGTTCACATTGAGTCAGATGTGGCAAATGTCCTTGTGTTCCCCTGTTTTTGGACTAATAAGGATTATCTTATCTGATTGCTGAGTTCCATGCCTTGACACAGGAGCTTGGAAATGTAAAGACAATTTTCCGCATGAACATGAAAAAGTGCCACGTTCATCTGACCTGTTTTTGTATTTAGTCTTTTGATTTGGACTCCGAAGAATGAATGAATTTTCAAATGGCAGTATTTGTTTTTTACCCTGATTTAGGCTGTGGCTCCTTTATTTGTTCCTGGTTTGGAACAAATAAACAATGGTACACATGACTGTAAATAACAGAGCAGAAGCAGTCCAGTAACTTGGTAAAATTGAAAAACTTTTTCAAATTTTATTTCCATCAACTCTTATCATTCATTATTTCACATGCACATAAAAACATGTTGCTGGAAACACAGATCTGACTCCCAGTGATAAAGCTCTCACAATAACTTACACCAAACAACTACTTACACTTTGCATTACTTGCACAAATGCATACACTAGAGTGTATTGATGCCATTGAATGTTCCAGCCAATGAGAGCACTGTCGAATTCTAGTTATAACTTGGCTCTGAACACAAAAAGTCCAATAGCTAGAACCAAGTAGCAAATATTTTCAGAATTTACTAGTTAGACCTTCTCAGTAATGTCAGGGGAATTTCAACTCTCCTGAATATTTTATTTTATTTTTTTGCCCAAGTTGAAACAGTTGCCCGTACTCTTACTCTGAATTATAAACTCTGCTCTGCAGGAGTAATGAAAGCCTGATGTGCAAGCTCTGCTGTGAATAGTTATGGAACAATAATTAGCAGTGTTAAAACAGCTGAGGCTCTTTTTAGCATTTGCTCTCAACATGTTCTCTGAGCTCTCAGTCAATGATTATGGTATGTTGCCTGTAGGTTGCATCAGCAGCTCCTACTCTGACCCTCTTATACACTGTGCAGGTGTGTGTGCTAAAGTTGATCCAGATTTATTTGTCCAACTCGTATAACTTGACAGATGACCATTTCATTAGAGTGATTGTAAACTTTTGCCGCTTTTTGTGCCATTTAACAAACGAAATAAGAATTCTGAGCTGCAAAGATGATGAGTTATCCGCCAACGTTGCTGGTAGACAAATCGTAGCAGCTGTAGCAGCTCCAGCCTGCCAACATTTGGCTCATGGCTGTTGGCTCTTCAGCCATTTTTTTCATAAAGTATAAATATGGAAACCTCCTGATGCAGCTGATTAGACTAATTTTACTACATTCACATTATTACATCATGCACTGTGCTTAATCACGATGATGTGCTGTTACTGCGCGATGCTGAGGATCCCACAGGGACTAATTTGCTATCACAGAGAGTATATTGCTGTAGATGAGGGAAGCCCCTGGAGAAGCTGGTGGAATCCTCCAAGGACCCGGCCTGCCTCGCTTCCATCAGCCACGAATCCAGGTTACCTCTGAGTTTCTACATCAGCAGACCACTGAGACACCGTGAGAACTGGGACAGTCTATGTGTGTGGGAGTTTAGTACCGGAGCAGCCTTCAATATGGACCCTATTATACTGGTCTGGATGTTGGTTTTCCCTCCCTCATTCATTCAGTCTTTTCCTTTCTGTCCGTCTGTCAGTGTTGAGCTGGTTCTGTCAATGGATATGCAGGGGATTTAGATGCTGCACTCACTGGTGAAAACAAAGTGTCCTCATATAAAGAGAGCATTGACTTAAACCTTCCTCACGCCTCAGCCTTTGCATCTTCTCGGTCTGGATAATCCCGTCGAGTACACAGGTGGATCAGAGCCTCTGAGCTCTGTACACTAAGCTCTGTACATTGGAGAGCATTAGCTTAAGTGCTGCTTACATTCACTTTAATCAGTCATATTGCAAACACTCCATCAGATAAAGTCACTCATTAGATCCTTCCACTGTAAATAAAAATGTGCAGAGACTGAGGTTTAAATTCCATCTGCTCACACTGAACACAGTGACTGACTTTAGGATGTATTCCTCTTCTTCCTTGGTTCTTTTTCATACATTCGCATAGAAGCGAATATAAATAAGACTAGTTGATAATTGAATTAATTTGATTTATTTAGATTTTAGCTTCTGGATGATGTAGGAATGATCTATATCAGCAGGAATATGTCACTTATTTCAATAGATGTAGCTGTGGAAGAGGACTGAACTCCATGTAGACTGATAGAAAGTGCAAACGGATACCTGCAAATTTCAGACAAATGACTGAGGAAACAGTGGTGACATGAACTTTGAATGTGGCAAATAAAATCTAAAAAAAGAAGAGCTATGTCAGCAATAGCAACTAAAAGCAGTGGAAGTAAATTCAATAGAATAATAGAACAACTGAGCATAAATAAGGCAATGGAAAAGTGGAGCGAAAATATATAAATAATATGGTGAAATGAAAAGTGTATGTATCGGTAGGAATACAAATGACGATGCTACTCTTGATTACGAGCTTTTGTCTTGAGATATGAGATTGGATCTTGTAAGTACTACATCAGAATCTCGTAACCATGAGAAATATAGTTTATTGATAAGTAGGTTTAACTTTTGTCATAATTATAAAATCCTAATCTTAGCAGATATTAACTCATAATTACAAACCAAGTGCCTGACCGACCTCTTTTTTCTCTTCTGAATACAATGCACTGATTTGGTTTGGTATATTTTTAGTTTCCTAAAGGGAGAAAATAATTAAAATCTGCTCCAACTTGAACATTAATTTCTGAAAATGAAGATTGGTTTATTTGAATTATTGCCCAGTTCTGGCTCAGAATAAAGTCAAACATGCCAGACGAATAACGGACAGAGCATCTGTGATCAGGACTCTGATGGGAATGTTTAGGAGGTTGGTTTTACCTCTCATTGCCATCTTGGCAACGACTGCAGCCAGAAATTTGAATAAAGTGGACATTTGCCAGATTTCAGTCAGTATCCAAAAGCACTGAGGCTTCAGCATTAACCAACCATCTCTTTTGATGGTCCAACCCTTGCTGTATTTTATACTTTGCCTGGAAACCTCCTTAATACAGACAAACCCTGAGTGACGACGTAATTGAGTAGAACTAGTGCCACCTCAGCCTTAAAGTTGGGCCCTTGGTGCTCATGGATTCAGCTTTTATTCTGTCCATGCCAAACCACAGTAGGTGTTGACATGATGGTTGTGATTGGCTGAAATGTTTGGTTTTTCAGTTGTCGAGTGAGTCAGAGGAAGTTTCTGAAACATGGGAATGACTTTTCCCAAAGCCTCCCTTGGGAACCAACCAGCCGAGTGTGACTGACACTGATATGACTGTGTGTGGACACAGGTTCCAACATGTACTGTGTCATGTTTATCTGAGGTGTGTGTGTCACTGAGGCAGATGGAAGTATTGAATTAAGTAACATTCATACTGATGATTGACTCACCGAGCGGAACGGCGGCGGCGGCAGCAGCCGACCCCATGGCATTTGATTCAGTGTGTGTGATTGAGTGAGAGCGAGTGCATGTTGGCATTTAGCTAAAGTTCCCACCGTCGCCTTTCCTGCTTGTGTAATTTATGAATGCGACTCCGGCTAATTTACAGCCAATGCAGTTTATGACCAAGTAAATCATAGAAGGTGACAAGATAATTGAGGCTTTCCAGTTAAATAAAAAGATTTCCTGCCAACCCTGTGTGTGTTTGTGTGAACCTGAAAGATTACGACCTCCCACAGCCCATTTGTGGAGCCCCCTCCACTCTTATTTATATACTCACTTCACACACCTGCGCTTTCAGATGCACCACTGGAAGCCTCCAACTATGGGACATTAGCACATGGTGTGACACACCAGACCATCACAGAGTGGATTTCATGCTGGACTTCAAAGAGCAAAGGTCGTACAACAGGGGCACTGATATTAAATCAACCTGGAGACAATAGTGTTGTGTGATATTGGGTTATAAAAATAAGTTCTGGTCCAAGTTCATGCCCTCTTCAAACCCTTTGACCTTGAGGTCTAAATACCCTGCAGAAGGTGCTGTTGTCAGACAGGTCCTTGAGTTGAGAAAAGCCTTACCACTCACTGTACAGGACATGTAGACCATCTGTATCCATCTAGCAGTGTCGGTGCCTGTGATGATTTCCTAACTATGACCACTTCTTATGAATGTCTGCCAGTGTCTACTCTCAGTTGTCTCTGACAGCTGCACCTCTTTCTCATCTTCTTCAGGTCAAATGTCCATACAGATTCTTCTACAGGACGCTCCACTAATTCTCTAACACCCTTTTGGTTGTGCATATCAGTACCAGTAGATCAGAAGCTTTGCTCATGTCTCTAGTAAAAAAGGTAACTTCAAAAATGCATCAATTACAGATCAACCTTTAAAACAAACCATGCTTGTGTTCTTCAGATGCTTTAAGACAAGTGGATTTATAAATGTAGTTGGAATCTCACACATTTGATGTTTGCTTGTTTGTAGAAGAGATGCGTTTTAGCTTTTCTCCACTTCATGGACTAGATAAATAAAACTGACTTGATGTGACTTGTCTCGACAGCTGGGCTTCTCTGCCAACTCCAACCCTCCTCAAACACTGCAACCTCAGACTCCAAATGAGGTGCAAAACTTGTTCTTGTGAGAAAACAACTCTGCAGAATGAGCAACGTTCAAGTCTTCCTCCTCTTGACTCTGGTGATGCTGCTCAGACTGGAGGCTTAATGTTCAGGATTCATCAGACGTGTCCATGGCTGGTGGCCGTCTGCGTATGGTGGACTCCTGACTTTGTCCATGTCTTATGGAGTTCTCCCATTTTGACAGAGTGGCTGCTTTCAAGCCTTTTACTGGTGCACGTTTGACTTGACTTGTTCTTCTGGTCGAGTTTTCCAGATCAATTCTTTTGACAAGGCACTCTAGGAACAGCCATGTGTCTCAGCGTTAGCCTTCTGTGACTTTCCCTCTTGACGGAGTGTGTCAGTAACAGTTTTTTTTTTTTTTAACAGAGGACTTCCCAATGACTGAAGCAGTAATATTTACTGTAAAAACACTCAGACTGGCTCAAGGATCAATCTACCAAACTAGCCGTACTTGTGTTATTTTAATACTGTGAGACAAGGTAATTAACACATTTGGTTTGAATCTTACATATTTTCTGATCAAAAATGACATTTTAGAAATTAAATTGTATATGTAAATTTGTTTATGATTGTTCATTTTTTTAATACAGTACTTACAACATTTTCATCCTCTTTTTATGTCAGGTGTAATTTTTTATATTTTGGTTGACAAAACATTTTTTTTCACGGCTAATTTTAGTTGTAGTTAACTCTAACCCCAAAAACAATACGCTTTCTTGCTTCTCTCCCTTTTTGTTTTACACTTCCATTCTCTCATATGGATCAACGTTATCCAATGGAATGTGGCATATAGTATGTAATCTGTGTGGACAGTCATTCCTATTTCTGTCCTATTGTTATGGGATACATTTGTACAAACTGTGACAACAGCCAAGATCCCCTACAGGCGATGTTAGTGTTTTTATTGGATTTTACATACATACATACATACTGTACCTCTTCCTATCTCCTGATGCCTCTGCTCTTTCTTGCTGCCCTCTGCTGACACCTAGTGACTAAATATGGCATGGCAGATGTGTTTTCTGCTGAATACACACAGAAAAAGCCTTCTGAACGCACCGCACTTAATGCAAGGAAGAGGAAATGTGATTGTTAGAAAAAAGAAAAAAAAATTCTATAGCTATTAATACATTGGAATGTTTGCTTTATCAGAGACAGCACACGCTCTTTTCCACATCACTGTACGCTGCAGCTCAGAGGCTTGTTACACCGCACGCATTCCTCAACTTAATGTGTGTGTTTTTAATGCGTCCAAAATTTGAGCAAAGCTGACTGCGGGTGCATAATTGCATGGCTGTTTTGCCCTGCAGTAAATGTTATGTAATGACACATCTTACATAATGACATCAGTAATTGCCTTTGGGTCAGAGGGGTCAAGACAGGCCCCGGATTAATGTACTCGATTTTACACGTTCCATGTGATCATTTTAATGTTGTCTCGTCTTTTTGAGTTATTTACTTTTGTTTTTAAAAGCTGATTGTAATTGAAGGTCTTTTTGGAAACAGTGTGTTGTTTTTCTGGACTCGTTGATCTCTGGTTCAAGACCAATTTCACTGTTTAAAAACCACTTAAGTTTGATCCATGTGTGAACAGATGTATCTTGATGTTGTGTTTTAGCCCAAACTAGACGGTGATCCTTCTCAGATCAAGTGTAAAACTCTAACAGTAACCATTACACAGGGGTCAGGGGTTACATTTGAGCCTTGTTGGAACTGATGGAGTGTTTCTTGCTTGTGTTTCAGCCTCATATTAAATACAAACACCAGACAATGAAGTCTAATACATGCATGCTGATGTATTCAGTTAGAATTTTAACCCTAGATTGAGGTTCAGGAAATGTTTGACCTAGTATAATGTATGTTGTGTTTTAGCCACATGTTAAACACAGACTAGAGGTTGTTTTCTTTTTGGCCTTCTGTTTCCGCCACACGCCCATCCCTACAGTTCCATGAAACGCTGAGATGTTGACTGAATATTTCCTGATGGCGTCCTCTCTCCTCTTCCCACAGGCAGCTTCAGGAGATGCAGAGGCAGAAGGAGATGGAGCGGGAGCGTCAGGAGCGCGAGCGCCTGGAGCGAGAGATGCAGGAGCGCGAACGGGAGCGACAGGAGCGCGAGCGCCAGGAACGGGAGGCGCAGGCGGAGCGGGAGCGTTTGGAGCGCGAGCGCCAGGAGCAGCAGGAGCGCGCTGACCGTGAGCTGATGGAGAGGGAGAAGGCGGAGAGAGAGCGGCTGGAGAGGGAGCAGCAGGAGCAGTTGGACAGAGAGCAGCAGGACTGGGAGAGAGGGAGACGCATCTCCAACGCCGGTAAGTCATGCACAAGGCGTCGATCATTCAATACAGAGACATATACACAGGTACAAAGAGCAGAAAAACTTAGTAAAAAATGGACTGGACACAACATCGTAGATATGAGGCCTTACAAGAAGAGCGGTTTCACTGGGACATGGCAGACTCATCAATAAGGAAAATCTAAATTCAGAAACTTCTAGGCTAAATTGATCACACAGGCACACAACCAGCAGAGCAGAAAAGGTAACATTACAACAGAATAGCTACGTCTAATCATAATCCAACATACAGGACATAACAGCTGAACTTTACTGTGTGTAGAAACCCTGAGTGGTGACTAGTAAAGCTGTTTTTAGGTTCCAAATGGACACCAATTCCAGATTGTTGTGAGTGTCTAGTGTGAGTCATGATGAAGTGATGAGTGAAAACATGGAATATAAAAGAGCATCTGCTATTTCTTACTTTTGCCTGTACATACATATTATTTGCATATTTGCATCATAGTTGTAAGATTCAGGTCTGTCTGTTTGTTTAGTTCAATATGTATTATATGACAATAGTTCAAGTGTTAGTTTTGTATTGTTGTGATGCACACTCTTTCTACAGATACTTTTGTATACCTGCTATATTTGACATCTATCTATATGTCCATAATATGGTCTATTATTCCCTCAGGTATTTTATACACCAGTTATGGTAAGCCTACTGTTACTGTTAAAAGATGTGTATATATATATATATATATATATATATATATATTATAATTGATATA
>JAPQRQ010000017.1:21254294-21264555 GCA_037367365.1 Apogon talboti | reverse complement strand
AACAGGTATTAAACAGTTTACATCAGTAGATGGTTGTGGGTCTTTAAGGGTTAATTGTGTAAAATTACAGCTCAATGGAGTTGTGAGGTAGAGCGCTTCAATTATGCAAATTCTTTAACAGTTTTTTTTTCTGAAATACATAGGTGGTTCCTGTTTGAGTGCCGTTTTCTAAGTGGAACACTGAGTTACTATCTTTAGAAGTCATGCAGCTGCACTGGCTGAGCCGCCCAACATCCTCAGAACCCCTTAAATCCCTTTTATCTCATCACTGACGCTGAGTCTTTGGATTCCCTGTAGGCCGTCCTTCTCTTCCAGGTTGTGTCCACGTCAGCTGACATACCAGGCCGACCCCCGTTTCAGAGCCCGGTAACTGTGACACGTCCCACTGCTTCACATTCACACTCTACTCTGCTGCAGCTCAACGGAGAACAGGAACAGGAAGACCAACTGAAGTTTGACACAATCACACTGTACACTTTTGTCAAACTGCTGCACACCAGTGGAAAAGGAACACACCAAACCACATGCATCTCCAACAATATATGTTTTAACAGTTTTGGACATTGTTTTTATCTTTGTAAGGCACCAATTCCTGTACATCCTAATCATTTAACATACATCTATCAGTGCACTGTCTTTCACTGTGTATTTCATTAACCATTACAACTGAGAATGGGTGGATAAAGAATGTATTTAAATGATTTTAATGCCAGAATTTGTCAAATACAATATAATAAATGTTTATATTCACTGTTACAGGAACAATGAAAATCTGTTTGACAGCAGATTCTTAAAGTGCAAACAAAAGACTATATGAGAACTATCACATAAAAATTATACTGACAAATACTGACAATGAACAAAACTACAAAGAAATACTGAAAATAGTCAAGAGGCTAACTCTATACCACAGACAGAAGAAATATATGCAACATATAGATATATAATGAAAACCAAGGTGCATGAGTCATGAGTATTGCACTGAGGGAGGGTGATGCTGTAGATTACATTTTTGTATTTTTAGTATATTGATGTGAAAAAATAGAACACACACACAGATTATAGTCTTTGTTTTCAAGTTGTGAGTTTAATTCTATACAATGTCTGGTTATCATGTGAAAAACAATATTTGACTGATTATTTGGAACTGATTTGCAGAATGAAATCTGTTAACATGTAAAGGAAACCCCCCCACGCTTTACTTTTAAGTGTTTCTGTGCAGCAGCAGTAGTTTTTACAACACATACCCTGAAATTTCCTGTGGGCGGGGTATCCAGAGCTGTGGCGGTGCATCTGCAGTTCATTTGAGGTTTTGTTTCACTTGTGAGCCAGAGACGGGCTGTGCACGGTGAAAGCTGCACCAAAAGACAGGAAAACACCCCAAGCTGCACAGAGCGAGGAGGAGGAGGAAGCAGAGAAAACACATCACTGTAATTGGATTGGAGAGTTTGAAATTTCAAATCAAATATTTTCCCTCCTGCATATTTTATTCATGATCAACAGGTGTGAATAAACTGTCAGCAGTTGCATCTCCTGAGATCATTTCCATGTGCAAATCAGACACAATCTGTAGCTGGTATTCAAAGCTTATATGTGATGATTTAGTTCACATTTTTAATTGTGTTTGATGCGATCACTATAACCTCATGTAGCAATTTTAGCACATCCTAGACTGCCTAAACAGAGAAGTCCTCTGCCATTGTATTATGAGAAACTAAGATGAAATGGTTTTACTTTTAGTACCTAGACCTAAAAATCTCTTTGTCCTAATCATGATTATATTTCAAGAAATGTCAGAATTACTGTGAGGCAGAATAAAGTGAGCTAATCCTATTGTTGTACCAATTTTTCTTTTAATTACAGTAAAATTGGGGGAAAAAATCTTACACATACAAAATATTAACTGTAGGATACACTGTTACAAAGGTAAATAACGTGTCATTATAAAATAACATTAATGTAAAATTTATTGTTAACATTGTAATAAAATATGTAAATGATTAAGCAATACCTAGATATATGTCTAAATATGTCCTCTTGCTTCTAGACTATTGATACATATTATGAAAAGAAGTTAATATTATTCTTTATTTATCTACACTATACATACATCATTTAAGAGGTTTCTTTATCACACCCGTGTTCTGTGTATTTATTTTTTACAGCTTCTACCATTTTGTCGACGGTAATTTGACACCAGTAAACAAAGTAGTCGTGACTCCGTCCAAGCCAATCCCAATACAGTTAAAATCCACAGACAGCCAATGAAAACGTAGAGCAGTTTGAAATGAACGCTCATTTGGCCAATCAGCGGCCTTCGCGCCTTCCTAGTCACTGGTGGCTTTTGGTCCGAGAGGGAGGGAGAACGAGCTCTACGTCAACGTTAGCAAAGTCCGTTATTAAAATATAAAGCTAAATTTATTAATTCCGCGTCTTGACTGGGAATATTTTAGCAGTTTGACCGGTTGGAATAATTTGACTGTTATTAAGGTAAGTGCATTCATCTGGTATACGTGTTTTAATGCGCAGAAACAAAGTGGTTTATGTTTCTCTTTGTTGGTAACTTGGGGCTTAGCCGAAGCTAACCCAAAGCTGGCTGTTTAACGGAGCGGAGGGCTCCGACTACTTCCTGGAATGCGTACTCATTCACCTCTATGCACGCAGAAAATGCTAAAGAGTTTTTGTATCTTATCTATACGCTGGATATCTTTCCGCTTCATAATGTTACATTTTATTAATAATTTATTGTATTACGGGTTAGCTACACATGCACTGCTAAGTACTTCCTTAGTAACGTGCTATCTGCGAACAGATTAGTAATGCGCATCCGCATCAGAAATTAGACGCTGCCATCTCAGTCAGATAATCTTTCTTTGATTGTGACACAAGCTAAACCTTGCCCAGTCGGACCTTCGATGGTCTGTAACCCATGAATACCCAAGTGTAATGTTGTGATAACGTTACTTCTAAAAAAAAAGTCAGTTTGGCTCAACTGAACTACTTCATGCGTGTGCGCTGTAGAGTCTTTGGCGGACGCTTTTGGTTTCTTCGCCAACACTATTTGAATGCATGACGTTTTCCCTCCTTTCCTTTTTGTCGCTCTCATCTGGTTTATCTCGGAGCTAACAAAGCTAACGTCGGACACATTTCGTTAAAGAAACAGCTCTCAGTAATGCACCTATGCTGTCACAGGATGCTGTTATTTTTTTTTTTTTTCAAAAAAGCTTCTCCAAACTCGAATTCGCGGCTGGAATAATTTAATGAATCCGAGAGTTCCATCACTGTAACAACATAAATGAAAAGGTCAACCAAGTAATGTGCGTAAATAATACAAAATCCCATATGATTAAAGCCGCGAGACTTGTATATGAGAGATAAAATTCCAGACGCATAATTGGAAGAGTAGCTGTTATGGTTTAGCTCAGTTTGAGGCACAGCCTTGGGAGCTGAAAACTGGAAGTTAATGTGAATTTTATGACTTTAAACAGACGTTTGATAGTGGCTGAATCACGGGAATATCCTGTTGTTGATGATCGCACCTTTAGGGCCTTAAAAATTAAATGTGAATTCTAAAGTTATGTTGTTCCTCATAATAACCCGCCGCCGTTATGTTAACATGTCAGGTTCTCTCCTACTTGGTGGGAGTTGATACTTTTCATGTCAGGTGGAGCTACATGGTACTTTATAGTACAAAGGGGGGATGTGAGTGAGCCTTGTATTTAAAAACCCCACCCCAGCCACGGCCCGTATCCTTTCATCACATCAGCCCCGCCAGCCTGAGAACTGATGGGAAACTCTCATCAGTCACGATTCAGCCCTGACTTCCACATCCCATATGGGACTCGGCAGGTCGGCCAGGACAGCAGCGCAGGGACGGACTCTGGGTGTGTCACGTTGAGATGATTTTCAACTCAGATGTTGTGGATTTTTGTGTTTTGCTATAGAAAATGACTAACTATTGGAATAAGGTGTTTACTGCATGTGCTGTTGCCATGTGTAGTTTTCGTGGTAAGACACATTCTCAATAGATCAATGCTATAAATCTATGGAGATACAGTTGTTTAAGCTGACTGAAGATCAGAGATGCTCACATTAACTTTGATTGAACTGCAGTGGTGTATTAGTGTTTATTCTGGTACAATTGTTCAACATGCTGTCTGTCATTTACTCCAGTACGGTGCTTGGTGAACCACAGGAATTTTAATTAGTGAGGCTCCTGACAGGAAGCTGTCATTAGAGTATGTGACTGAAACTGTCAAAACAGGGAACAAGAGTTAGACTTGCTTTTCTGAGAGGAAAGCCTGATGTCTTAGGTGTATTTATGTCAGTGTTTCCTTTCTTACTGGCACATGTTCTGGTTAAAGCAAGGTTATGAAAAATGATTTAGATATTGAAATGCTTCCTACATGACATAACACTGCCCACTTCTCATTTTATAAATATACTAATATATTAATATGACAGTAGAGTTGGTACACCCAGCAGACAGTTTGCTGTCATCTATAAACTTTTTCTTGCTCTTTGACTGCAACTTGAATGGGGCGGACTCTTTCAGACCAGTGGCTTTGGTAAACCTCACAGGGACAGACCTGTCAGCAGTTCTGCAGTCCTGTGGTGGTTTTCTACACACTGAGCCTCCCTGGTCACTAATGTTCCGTAATGCTGACCTTGCCGGGCCCACCTCATTGTGTACAGGAGCACACACTACAGTAGGCTTTTCCCATTCTAAAGTGTTTGCTAATGTAAATCAATTCTATCTGTTCTTACATTTATATGGTTATGAAATGGTAATAAAAGATTTTTGTTCTTAACAGACAATATTTAATCCCAAATGTGGTTGTTTGCAACAAATACAGCAGATGGTTGATAAAAACAGGTACAGCTTTTTTCGTAGAGGGATGACATCAGCTTACTCTGCTTCACTGCTATGTTAGTTTCACACATCAGCAAGTGTTAACTCAGTAAAGCCTGTTCACTCGATTTATTTATATATTTGTGTGTGCACTGTTCAGCCATTGCCCTAGGAGTTTTTGTCTGCTTTTAATTATTTTGAGGAGGTAGTGCCTAGAGGAAGCACCAGGACAGCTCACAACTCATCTCTGCCTGGTACGGTTTTTATTCAGCTCTGGTTTTCAGTTTCTGTGCTGGCGCCAAAGCATTCCAGTCTTTATTTACTGTGTATGCTTGCTCTAAATTTTTTTTTTTCTGTATACAGTTTGGAAAAAATAAATATTATGATGAGTAAAAGAATTATTGTAGATTAGAACTTTAACTATTCAGCCACTCTCTAAAATGTTGAATCATTTCAGTTCTAAAATGTGCAGTTGATTGGTTTTGTAAGTCTGTTCAAACAAGTTTTGTACGATAATTACAGATTGTTATTTATTTAATGCAGCAACAGTTGCTTCATTAGTTAAGGCATGTTTAGAGTTGGAAAGACTTGTGATATAGTAAAACAAAGCAACTGTGTCTTCATACTGTATACTAAATGCCACAGGCTGACAGCAGAGTTCATATCAAGTATGAAGATACCAAAGTAGAGTGAATGACAAAGAGCCCATTGAGACTGTGAATTGCCACTATGGTTGGCACTCAAGCAGAATGTTGAAAGTTGGAGCAATGGCAAATTAGATTTACTTTAAACTGAATATGTTCCATATACATTAGAGGCTTAATGGACTGCACCATGGTATTTGGATGTGTCTCTCTACCACCTAAGTCTGCACGCTTTAAATTAAACTGTCCTTTCCTGGTTTCCTCATCTTCTGTGTATACACTTCTTTGTGTTAAACATCAGTGTGCTGTACCTTGTCTTCAGGCTTTCCTTGCTCCATTTTTATCTGTCGTTCTATCTCATAACGCTTTCTTCTTTTCTCACTTCTTATCTCTTCATCTGTGTTGTCTCAGGTCAATGAAGATGCCTACTGTGAAGTATCAAAAGGATGAAACGGTGATGGGCCGCTGGCCGGGCAGCAGTCTCTATTATGAGGTCAAGGTGCTGGGCTTTGATTCTAAAAGCCAGCTCTACACCGTCATCTACAAGGATGGTACTGAGTTGGAGCTTAAGGAGCAAGACATAAAGGTAAGATTGGAGGGCAAGAGGCACTCTGCTGTTTGATGGTGTCTTATGCAGTGTGAAAGGTTTTAGTGGAAGAGTTAAGATGTTTAGGGTGAGATAAAAATTGAAGCTTGAGTATTTTGTAAGCAGTATATCAAATTAATTCAATGCCAAAAACCCAAAATCAAGATGAATACTTCCTCTGGAGAACTTTCTTAATTAAATAAATATTCAAAATTGGATGTTTTGGTCTGTTGTGAAGTATTAATTTGTGATCATTTCCCCAATCATTGCCGAACAATGTCTTTTTGTTTTGAATGAATGATTGACACCATTTATATTATTTGATATTACATACATATGACAAACTGTTATATAGAATATTTTGAAATGTTTTGTCTCTATAATGTATGTATGCAGGAAAAAAGATGGGTTGCCTAACTGTCACAGAATGGTGTGCAGTATTAAATGATACAGAGGAATGCTTCTGTAGTGCAACCTGTTGACCAATAAACCAAGATACCACTGTCATTAACAGGGCCTTTCTTATGTTCTGTCCTTCAGAGCGCTGCCGGTTTCCAGATCCGATCTCGCTCCCGCTCCCGTTCCCGATCACCAGGACGCCGTCGCAGCCGCTCACGCTCCCCAGCAAGGACCACACGGCGCTCATCCTCCCGCACAGCAGCGGCTGTAGCTGCAGCGGCGATAACAGAGAGTGCACCGTCCTCCCGCAAGGACACAAAGGTCAAGGATACACTGGAAGCAGATAGCCCTCTGGTGAGTGGGGTTTGAATGCCCGTCACACAGAACACACACAGGGCTGTACACGGTGTCTTAAAATACTGAGGTATACAAATACCTTTGTATTACTTTTTTATTGTATTACTTACTTCTACATAGTCACTCCTTTCTTTTGAAGTCTACTTCATTCATTTCAAATGTAAAATCACTGTACCTCACTGTTTTGAACAGGTCTCACATGCTATAGAGTAACACGCATAACCGACCAATAATCTTGGCATACATGATGGCTTATGTGAGTCAAAATCATGTAATCCTTTAAACATAGGAAGGCACTGTGAACATGGAAAAATGTATAGTAGCATCTCTGTAAGCAGAGTTATCAGTGCTAAGGCAGTAGCACTAACACTGTCAGCAGCGCACAAAGTGAACATTTGGACTGGAAGACATTTTTAATATTCTTATTTAGACACTAAATCATCAGCTCCTTGTCATTGTTTAGAAATGTATGGCTGTGTGTCTGTCATTATGGACTGTGACCATAACACCCTCATGATCCCTGTCTATACCTCACATTCCCTTTTTGTCTCTCTCCATCTCCATTACCCTCCATTGTTGAATAAGCAGACAAAGGAAGCAGAGAACAATAGCAACAATAAGCATGAAAAGAAAGAGGAGAATAACACTGCGAACAAAGTAAACGAGGTAAGTTTAATGTTTCATTAAATAACTGCAGACCATTCTCACATTTTTTAAATGAACTTATTTCCTGAAATGAAAACTTTCAAAACTGATTTAGGGAAACATGAACACAGATTCTGTGTTTTAGATTTAGTCTGAACTTACAGTGTGGAACACCTCCACACCTTCTGTCTCTGTACAGATGTGTGCTTTTCCTCTTCAATCCCTCATGAGTTAGAATAAGTTTTGTTATTTTTTAAAACCAACTGATGTTCCAGGCGCTACTCACTCTAGCTGTGAATGGGCTTTGAAGTAAGTCAGAGCTGATGGAATGTCATGATGCATGCACGTTGGGGGGCCGTGTGTGTTTTCCAGCTGAGAGAGGCTCCCCTCACAAGATTGTACTTGATTTAACCAGTCACATGTGGCTCTGACATGTGCCTCCTCTTTGCGTTCCTGCTTTTGGAATGGTCTGGCTGCTTTGCAGGATCCTGTATGTTCACATTTGTTGACATCTGTACTATATAATGGAGGATGTGAAGTTGAATTTCACAATCTGTCAGATTTGTTTTTATCTAAAATGGGTTCCTGAGAAGTACTAAGCATCAGATACCAGCTAGCTTTAAATTCACACTGTTAATCAGGGTGATCATGTGACTTAATCATTAATCCTTTGTAGGAATGTTTTTGTAAAGCTTTTAGTTGTAGCTTTGTGAAAGTGTTGGTTAATTTCCAAAAAAAGGACTTTTGAAATGGTACATTTCCTCACAATGGCAATGCTTGTCATTCTGTCAAGTTATACTTGGTTCCTAAGAGATTAAAGTGTACAGTAACAAAAGCTTCATTGAAGATCAGGGCTTGAAAATTATCAAAACAGAATATATAGTTAATAGTAATAGTTTAAAGTATGTTTTAATCATCATCTTGAACAGACACAAAATATATTTTCTCTGAAGGCTGCCAAACTGGAGAGTGTAGTGTTGGTGTTTCAAATAATGGCGCTCAAGTTACCTGCCTGAAGTGACTGACAAACATTCTTTCTTTTTGTGTTTATTGCAGGTTTTCCTCAATTCACACAAGCTTGAAACCAAATACAAATCTCAGCTCTTATGCGAATTAAATTGTTTGTTTACAGTTTATTTCCCAGCCTTTCAAGATTTTTGGTTTCATCATTTGACATGTGTTATTTTTGTTTCTTAGAAGCCTGAGGCCAAGGTCGATGCTGAACCAGAGAAGAACCAGGGCCGTTACAATCTGCGCCGCAGGAAGGATGATGGAGACGCTAAACCAGTGGAGACCAAAGCTGAGGAGTTGGAGGAGAAAGAGGCAAAACTGGCCAAACCTGCTCCAGCTCCAGCTGTCGCCACTGCATTGGACTTTGGAGGGAAGATAGGTACAAGGATAAATAGCATAACAATATTTTACAATTTTTTTTTCCAACATAATTTCAGACAGTTTTTGTCTTTAATGCTCATTTAAGTATTTTATAGAATACCAGGAAGCTGTGAAAGTTCCAAAGTAACTGGACATTGAATGTAACATGAGTAAACATTGCTTGGTCTGTGGTTGCCATCAGGAGCGTACTTCTGGTTGCTCTTCCTCCCTGCCTGGGTCCTCTTCCTGCTGCTCCAGGTGAACATGGAGGACCCTAGCCTGGTAAACTTCCCTCCTCCTCTGCCCCCACTGGAGACCCTCTGGGACACCCAGGCCTTTGGGATTGTCATCCTCTGGATGTTATTCCAAGCCCTGCTCTATATCCTACCTGTTGGAAAGGTGAGTGAGGTAATGGGTGACCTGTACACACTGAAATGTATGTATTAGCTGTAGAAAATGGAAGCCTTAAGGATCTGAATTGTTCTTATTGGTGCTGGAAACTAAAGTCACACATGAACAGGCACATGACCTTGTCTGTATGTCAGCTTTGGCAGATGGCAGAAATTGGATTAATGGTCAGGGGTAACGCTTGATGAGATGCTCCACAGGAAAAAGGAAGCTCTTGTTCTTTCCTTCTGTGGAGTTCTTACATAACCTGAGCTAACTTCTCACTTGAATGATAAATATGCACTGTAAACATGTATAACATGTTACCAGAAATGCTTTAGTGAGGTAAAAATTTCATGTTTGCCTGACCTTTCTCCCTTCACAGTGAAAAACAGTGTGCTGATGTTCAAGTATTGACCATGAACTCTGGTATTTTTGTCTCTGCAGCTGAGTGAGGGCATGCCACTTAGGACTGGAGAGCGCCTCAAGTACAGAACCAATGGTGAGTCTCTGCAGCCGTTCACTTGGGATCATATTGATTAAATTACATTACAGTCCATCTGTAACTGCTCTCAAGCCTCAGCTCATTCATTTTATTTCCATGTACATGTTGAACTAGGATGTAAAATCAGATATTCTAAAGTTAATGTTCTGTGTGATAAGCATTTTACAAACAAAATTATGATTTGGACAAGTTGTCAAGTCCTGTCATTGCAGGATACTAGAGACATCAAATCTTCATAGCGTTAATAGTTTGATTCTATTAAAATATATTTAAATGAGTTGTGTTGATTGCCCTCAAAGGAACACATATTCAAAGCTGTTAATTAAATAAGCTATCATAATTGCGTCGATGACACACAGGTTTATATCTCAGTGTCATCAGGTGACCATGGTCCCATACAAGTTCTTGTGTAAATGTATAGAGCAAGTAAATGAATGCATGTGCCACAATTTCCTTCAGCTAAACATGGACAAAACAGAGGTAGTTGTTTTTGGACCAAAAGACGAGCGATCAAA
>JAPQRQ010000017.1:21133538-21143737 GCA_037367365.1 Apogon talboti | reverse complement strand
ACCAATTAACCTATCAGTGCATGTTTTTGGATGGTGGGAGGAAGCCGGAGTACCCGGAGAGAACCCACGCAGACACATGAACATCTAAATCAAATAAAGGAAAATACATGATTTACAGTGAAAAAATGCAAAATGTAGAGGATAATATTCTAATAAATGGTGAAAAATCATTTAAGAAAGGTTAAATAGAGAGAAAAATTCACCTGGGAACTGACATAAAAGTAGCAGTGGGTCTTTATGGGTTAAAAATCTAACTACATGTTTGGTTTCCATTAACTACAGAGATAAAGGAATTCTTATCACTTTTCTCCTACAGATTTCAGATGCATTGACTCTTGTCAACTCTTACATGATGTACGAATCAGAACCTGTAACAGTAATCTTCTCTCAAAAGCAAAAACAACCCCAGCTCTGTGAGATATGTCCAAACTGTACATAATGCTCCAGTCTATGAGCCCCTGGTTTAGAATGAGGCAGAAGCACTCAACCATCCCCAGCCCTGTATGGAACCATGGTTGATTTTCCTTAAGAGTTTCCCTGGGGACACATTTCAACTACTTTGGGATTCCTCTTAGATGGAGGCTTGGTAAATTACAGAGTAATTTATACACCAGAGTTTCCTTATTGCTCCCTTCTCGCCTCTCACACATCAATGTGGCTTTCCTCCCAACCTGCTGAGGAGGCGAGGGGGGATGTGGCCGTGTCACTGTGCAATGTGTGCGTTCACACATACAAGTGTGTATACTTGTGTGTTTACACTGACACACTGTAATCTTATTTATGCCTATCAGGCTGAGCCAGGTGCCTCATCTTAGCAAGGCGATGCTGCATTCCTAAGAAGCAGAGAAGAAGACCAGTTGTGTGTGAGCCAGTGTCGCTATCCTTCACCTCCTCACCCACTTTTAACAGCATCAAAACCTGGAGCCAACCCAGCCTATCAGTGACTAATAGCTTTACTGGTGAATGCTTATGCAGGCTCAGCTGTTCAAATGTTCTGCAGTCAAAGAAGCATTAAAATGAAAGTCAGAAGGCTTCAGGACAAGCTACACTTAAAATCTGAGGGAAAAGAGAAGTTGTACAACTCAGAGGTTATAACTAATACCAGTGCACGTGACTAAGTCCTGTCCAAACAGGCCTGGACTCACAGTGAAGAGAAACAATGGGTGTTGGGGTTCATTTGTATTAACTGTGTCATTTGTTAAAAAAAACAAAAAAAAAAAAAAAACAGGGCTCCCATTTTAATGAGAAGTCTAGTTTGCTTTTGGAGTTATTATTGTTAATCTCCTGGGGGCTGTTTGCATGTTTCCTGCTTAGGGTGTAATGACCAAATGACCTTTGCCCCTTTAATCAATACAATACTACATGCACTGGTTGGGGGGAGCAAAAAATCTTCTAATGTAACTCCTTCAGGAAGAATAGAATAGAATAGAATAGAATAGAATAGAATAGAATAGAATAGAATAGAATAGAATAGAATAGGTTTAATGTCATTGTACAGTAGCAATACAACGAAACTGGGTAGAGCTTACCCTCATCAGTGCAAAGATAAATTTTTTTTTAAAAGTTGATACAAGAGATATAATAAAAAGAATAAAAGCAATAAATAAATAAATAAATAAAACATTCAATAAAGGCAGGAGCAACCAGATAGTATATACAGCAGCGGTGTCACAGTTCAGGGGACACATTCAGCCCAGTTTAATCTCAAATGGGCTGGACCAGTAAAAGAATAGAAAAATAGCCTATATGTAATGACAACTCCAAATATTTGTCTTAATAACCTGAACAACCTGAAATTTCTTATGAAAAACATATGCAATTTTAATAATATTATGCCTCAACTTATCATTTATAGGTGAATTACAGATCGCAGTGGCTCTACAAATGCACGAAACATTTAATAACAGGCAAAATATTATGGAATTAGGAGTTGTCATTATTTATGGTTTATTCTGCTGTTATTTTCCATGAAAATGAATTATTTCTATTAAGTTCAGTGTAACACCAAATCATAAGAACATCATCTCCAGGCAATTAGCAAGGTCAAGATGTTCTATTATAAAGAGGAAACAGAAACCTTGGATGGACAGTACTTCTCATTTTCACATATTACTGCATACATTTTTATACACTCATTTCCTTAAATTTATCATGCCTGTCATGAACTGAAACTGATGACATTTACTCCTCAGATATTAAACTTGAAATGATATTAGTATTTTTTTTGTCATTAAATTTTTTATTAGAAGAAACGTGGGTTATACATGTTGCTCTTCAGTACATGTCAGTAAGTCATTTCAAAGTAGATAATGAAAGAAAAGTAGATAAGTAATTAAAATAAAATAAACTAATTAATATGAAAAAATAAATAAAAACATTTTAAAAATAAAAATAATTCAAATCATTACAAACGTGCCTACATTCTCTCCCATTACAATATTCCTATAGAGTTTCTGAACTGGAAGGCAACTTAAGAATCCAAAAAATAAGAAATGATAATGCTAACTAGAAAAATAAAAATAGAATAAATAAAATAGGTACATATACAGCAGTAAATAAAAATAAACAATAACAGCTGTAAAATTTGTAAATTTGTCTGCTCCTATATGCACCTTCTTCCCATTCCTAACTTCACCTTGGTGTGATAATAACTGCAATGGCAGGAAAAATAACACAAATAATAATAATAATAATAATAATAATAATAACTGTAAGCCAAATAGGTCTGGTTTGCTGCATTTACTATAATTCTATATTTGGCTGTCTTACTTATCTTTTGTGACAGCTTATTTTTCTCTAATTTTATTGAAGCTTTGTTCATCACTGTTTGGTTAATTGGCAATGCCATTGTTTATCATTTCTGAGTGTCCTGTTCACTTTGACTGTCAAAGCACTTTGCAATCTGCTGTTTCTAACAGTGCTAAATAAGTAAAGATTGTTATAATTATCATTATTATCACAACATACAGTATGTGTGTGGACTACTATATATGATCTTTTATCTAGTTGCTAACCTAATTAGCTTAGCATAGATACAAGGGGAAGCAGCTAACCCAAAAGTAAACACCAACATATCTTTACCTCTGAATTATTATTATTATTATTATTATTATTATTATTATTATTATTATTACTATCCCCTGCCTCCCGTCTTTATGCTAAGCTAACTAGGCTACCTGAATTGTTTTCCTGTTTTCTTTATAATGCATAGCCTGATAAGTACATGTAAAGCCTCTGCTGCCTTTCATCTGTTTATTATCACTACACTCTGTTTTATTGAAAATGCTTTATAATACATAGAACAAACATGGGCAGGGAAGAAATTAATTTCCTAGAAGATGTGGTGTTAAAAGAATGGAGAAGTGAAGTGAAAATGACTTATGGTGATGCATATTTCTCTGTTTCATTGTTGACCTCCTTTGTCCTTTTCGTTTCTCTTCCCTCTTTCTACTCTCATTTCCTCCTGGTCATCTTTGGGGAATAGAGCAAAGATGCTGGCATCAGGACTCTGGTTATGCTGGACGAACAGGGAGGTAAGTTTGTAATGAGCGAACGCTGCTGAACCACGTTGAAACATACAATGTAGGCATTAAAAATGAAGCTTCATTCAGCGACAACAGATAGTTTTGGATTAAATGAGATAAACAAATGATAAATATCTTCACATACTAGCAGCAGTGAAGTGACTTATAAGTTATTATAGTGTTTATTTTAAAATGATGCCATTAAAACACTAATGAATGGATGGTTTCACATGCAGTTGCTTGTTTTCATTTAAATGCCTCTTCAAACTAATTCATTTTTTTCCCTGACTTTTTTTCTGATTTATGATTTATTGCATGCTTTAATTGAACTTCAAGATCAACTGTGACAGTTAAACTCTGGGAAATAATGTCCTTACTTTTAGCTTCCTTTAACCTGTTTTTCCTTTCGCTAACATTTTTCTTTTTTGGTTTGCCTAACTGCTTTTCATTTGCCGGCAGCTTTTTAATTTAAAGTTTCATTAGCTATCAAAGGCAGGCAATGACATCTTGTAACATCAAATGTGCCAAAATATTACCAGATCCAACAACAAAATGAAGTTAATGCCAGCCACAGCGGTGCCAAACCCTACAGCATCAACATCAAGATAAATTATCTCCTGGACTGACTTGTCCCTAGGTCAGCCGGTGGTGGGATGTTCTCCAGTTCTTGAATCTGTTTTAGAGTTCTCTCCGACTTAGCTGTATCATTTAACCTCTTTACACCCATCCAATTTTAGGATTAAGGTTAGGCTTATATGAGAAGACGTGTAAGGCCAGACTCACTAATGTGACCCTAACCTTATCCACATTAGTGGAGGTTAAATGCAGTCATATTGGCATTAATGATTAAGCAGACATGTTTAAATGGCTTTGAGTAGAGTCGAGGTAACAGAAAGACAGTCACTGCCACCCTGCTGTTAGTCCAGGTTTTTAACCCATAAAGACCCAAACATCCACCAGTGACCAGAATCATTTACTAATATAAAAAGGTAAATCACTGTTGATCCACTAATCCTATCAATACATGTCAGTAATTGGTGTTAAATACAGTTTGTCATCTTTTCATGGTCATCAGATATGACCCATTTGGACGTTCAGAGGCTCCCTAGTTACCATGGAAACACTGTCATCTTCTATAACATTGATTTACCAGTAAAACCCATAGAGTTGGATCAATGACAGTGGATGGACACACTGGGTTTATGTTCAGATAATGATACACTTTACTGAAAAAGTCACTTTTTCTCTGTTTTTGGTATAATTACCCTCACATGTAATCTCAGCATGATGATTAAAGTACATGATCAGTACATTAAATATCGGAAAATACCTGATTTTCACTGAAAAAAATGCAAAATGGAGAGGATAATAGTACTGTATGATAAATAGAGAGAAATCACTTAAGAAAGGTTAAATGTAGAGAAAAATTCATTTGGGAACTGACACAAAAGTAGCGCTGGGTCTTTATGGGTAAATAATGTTAAAGGTGAACGAGAGAAAAACGATCGAATTAGCTGGTAATGACAAAATATTCAACCATACGATGCTTTGTACAATCCCTGGTTCGATGCTTTTTGTTGAGCATCCGATGCTTGCTTCACACCATCCATTCTCCTTCCAGAGGTACATTAGTGAACTGTTCCTCACGTATCTCCTGGGAGGACAAGGGGCTCTCACATTAACGAACACCAGTATAAACCTGGAGGACAGCCTTAATGGCACAAAGTGGCCTGTTCACCAGGGGACATGAATGCTGCGACCCTCCTTGTAATCATTTATCCCCATCAGCCCTAGCATCCACATCACCATAGGTGCACTGACTGGACACACAAGCAGCAGTAAGCCTCAACCAACCTCTGACCCTCTGTTATTGACTCCTGAGCAGGAAAGAAAGGCCTGTAGCACTAGGACACTACCAGAGACGGGTCTAAAATGCAGAGGTCTGCTTTGGGTTAAATCCTCTTCACTGACCACTTACAAAATCATGCCTTAGCCTGTGTAGCCTGCTACACAGCATCACCCTGCTTCACTGTAATAACACTGATGCAACGGGGATCATTTATTAGTGGAATACATTAACATAAATGAATTTCAACCAGGGATTTTACAAATCTGAAAAAGTCAATGAACTAGTTTCTCAATGTGCTTCATTTTTTAACTGTGCCTCACCCTTTCATACTCTCCCTGCACTGTATTTCCTTTAATCACAATCAGGATGGAAAAAAGAAATCTTTGTGCCGCTGAAGAGTCGACCCCCTTTTCACCAACCCACCCTCCACCACATCAGCATGACAAAGGCTCTCAAAGATGCTCATAAACCACAATCTAATCACATCGAAAACCCTCTCAGTTACCACAACCAGACAGAGCCACCGTTTTGCTATTATAAGTAGCTTGGTCAGAGCATTCTGATATGAAAAACATATAGCAATGATGTTTATCCCCCAGTGAAGCAGCTCAGATTCATGTTGAATTAGTCCCTGCTGGGCTGGGTCTGATCACAGCCAGTGGAACGTTGCATGTCGACGTCCAACTGCTATTAAAGGCATTCAGACTCAGGGATCTGTCCTGGGCACATTATATATTATAGGAAATAAACACTGAAAACACTACCAACTAATGCAGCACTGACCTCGTGGCAATGAGCCATTAAAGGTTCAATATGTAAGAGATGTGTGCACATGTGTACGGGCATGGAGTTTGTGTTAAATTATGTCTTCTGCAGGGAACAGGTCATTAGTTGATATTAGCTAACTCCATTTATATGTTAACGTCTTGATTGCCGGCATCTGTGAAAACAGCCTGTGCACTGATTTCATTAGAGGACTCTATGCTCACTGCAGAGTTCGCCAGCGTTCTTCAGCAGCTGCTAAATAAAACAAACTAAAAATAACCCAAAAAACCTTCACATAAGTGTACAATGTTCAGGAGTTAGTCTTACGTCACCCTTAACATTGTAATGATACAAAGACTAGAGCCGTCTCATATTATGACAACTAGCTTACATTAGCAGATAATACATACTAGTATAACTCCACTTGTATTGAAGGGGTTAGTAAATCCCCTCTGTGATGCAGACTGTGAGTCCGTCTGTGACTGTATAATCCAGGAAATCTGACAGAATATATTTTTCAGATTGTGGCGTATTTGCCACGCCTTTTTCTCACAGCTTTACACCAACTTTAATAATGTTGTGTTTTTTAGCTTTAGCCAACAGTGATGTTATGTGCCTCATAGTCCCTGTGATGAAACTTAGCAGATGATTTTGCATCTTTATTTGGTTCCTGTGAAACAATTAAGCAGGGAAGCCACGCCTCCTCTGGAAAAGCCTGATGGGGACATAAACATTAGAGAAAACGTTTTATTGGATGTGCATTAGTATGTACCCCTGAGTATAAGAAAAATCATCCACATTTTTTCATTTTCCAGGAAATGGCAAACTCTACAACATGACTAGGCATCAGTTCGACCAGACACCGAAATATAGGTGACACATATTTGTAAAAACACATCAACATCAAACATGGGGACTTTGTTAGAACATACTAAGTACTGCTCTGATTCTATAAGGCTGAATTCAGATCAGTTGGAAAAGAAAAACCTGTCAGCAGTTAATGATGGCGTCGCCACAACTGTAGAGGGAGAGCGCTGTATTTTATTATAAAGTTTTAAAAAAGGAATAAATTGTTTTTAAAGCATCTGTAAGGGAGCTGCTTTTATTCTGTAATTTTCAGATTATGATGTGTCCCAGTGATTTAAATACAGTTATATTCACTGCCATTATTTGATTTTTTTGTGCTTTTTATATCATCTTCTGGCCCAAAGATTCAGTAATTCCCCATAATCATATTTCATTCACCAAATCGATATACTCACTAGAAACTTGATCTGTCATATACTACACACACACACACACACACACACACACACACACACACACACACATGAATCTGCTCATCATAACTCATATTTCTGTCAATCAGTCAATGAAATTCATTCCACTACTGTCATCCCTTTGTCCTGACCAGAGCAACTCGATCGTGTTGAAGATGGCATGAACCATATCAACCAAGACATGAAGGAAGCCGAGAAAAATTTAAAAGATTTAGGGAAATGCTGTGGGCTTTTCATATGTCCATGTAACAAGTAGGTACTGACAACGTGCCCCAAAGGTTCTTTACATATGTGGTGGCGTCCAGTTTTTCCTCTTTTTTTTTTTCTTTTTTGTTTGAATTTCTTTCGTCACAGTGAGTGTCTGAAGTTGTTGTCTTCTCTCCTTTGTCCTCTCTTTATCTCTCTCTCTTCCTCTCCTCTTCCTCTCTCTCTTTCTCTTTCCTCTCGTGCTTCGTTCTGTGGGGGATAAATGACTTGTGTTTAATCAGAGCAACTGGAGCGCATCGAGGAGGGAATGGACCAAATCAATAAGGACATGAAGGATGCAGAAAAGAATTTGAACGATCTAGGGAAATTCTGTGGTCTTTGCTCCTGTCCATGTAACAAGTAGGTGCTGCTTGCCTGCCTGCCTGCCTGCCATACAAAAAAATAAATCAAAAACAATAAACATCTGACAAGTCCAAATAACCGAGGTAGAAGTGACATCACGGTGGCCATCAGCCAATAGTCCGCTCTGCTCCAGCTCCAAACTAACAATGAGCCCGCCCCTTCACATCCCAATGAAGGGGAGGCACCGGGGGGGGATTTCAACACTCTAAATGTTCTCTATATCACATGCAAATTTAGACACACCCATAGAGCTGATCATTGCGGGCACATGCTGCCGCCTTGGGTTCCCATGGCACCCTCTCCACTGGATTGGCCTGCAGACAAACAGTGCAGTATCCCAGGATTCATAGCTCCACAACTGGCAAGGGCTAATCTCTTTAACATTAATGAGGGGAGTGCTCCCTCGCTGGTTCGGTACTGCTTTAACACTGCATTTGTTTTTTTGACTTGGGGGCATCATCTCAGAGTAGACATAAATGGAAATAAGTTCCATTCTGATTAATGTTACTGGGTTTCATTGTGTCATGTAGGATTTCTGCAAATACACAAATGCAAATGTCCCATCTACACTAATGCAGACATTTTCCAAAAAGGATATTTTTCACTATGTTTGGGCTTCTCCTTTACATGTAGACAGCATTTTGCGTCACAGATTAGAACATGAACCAGCTCAGTGCGTACTCCTGCTTTGTGTAATAAACAAGCATCTGAACCATCAAATATAGGTCATAAAGATGTCAGTGTTAGACCTGCGCTACATCAAGGTTAGCTCGACACCTTTGGGACTTGGACTAGACCAGCTTGTACCGGTTTTGCAAAGAATACACTTCAACAACCTGAACCAACACTTAAGTATTTGTACCAGTTTGCAGTCATTTTTGTGCTTTTTTTTGAACAAGGACAAATATCCGTATTACTGGGGACAGGGCAAAAATACTGAAGCTACGACACAATCGTTTTAGCAAGGCTTCAGGTTGCTAAATCAAATCTCAAAAAATCCTTGTGCCAACTGTGAACAGAGACACAAAGGACAGAAACATCCATTATTGGGAAACTATGTTAAATGAACAGCTCATAAATGACGTCTTCTTTTCTTCTGGACATGGTTATGAGACAGAGTTGTGACAAATGCATTTAGTGATCAGTCGAAGGTAGAGCTTTAGTTGCAGTTTGCTTTTGTATTTCCAAGGCCGGTTCTTCCTGGTGTCACTGTGCTGGGTCTGAACATCTGACTTTACTGCAGGTCGCCTGGTGTTGCAGTATTTTAGGCTCCTATGATACAGAAAATGGCATTCAAAAATTACATGGTACAATACTCTTACCAGGAATGTTGTTGCATTATTTTTTCCCTTAATACATTGAAGTAAGTCTTATTTTGACAGCCTTAGTTATTACACAACATGTATTTGCTGAAAAGTACTCGATGACACATACATACTGTACCTTATTTCCATATCTGTCTCTTCTGGAAGATGTGGTTCCCAAGTCAAACCATCACAGTGAAACATTAACGGGCCATCCAGATACCACATTGCTTATGAGTATTAATGAGCTTTCCAATGCCACCTTGCAGGAAAAAAAAATCCCACCCAGGCCTCAAAACACTCCCCTTTTTAACTCCAATTTAACCATTTAAACCTACTCTAACCACGTATCTGAGGCCCATAAGAGACAAAGAGAAAAAGGCCGGTCCTCCACATAAGCTCTCCTCCACTCAGCCGAGGCCTTGGTTCACCAATAAGTGCCTCTCTTAACACTCTTCTACCAAGTGCCCTATTCTCTAAGCTGCCACTTTTATAATGGGAGACATCTACATGCAGGTGAAGCCATTGTAGAAGTCCTACCTGTAGAGTCGTAGATGAGGACTTCTACACTGACATCACCTTCGCCGTTCCCAAATGTAGAACGACTTGGATTCAACCAGAGCAGGGCTGGGGCTCCCGAAGCATCTTGGCACTCAGATCATCTAAATGTGTTGACTGGAGCTGGAAGTTGAGTGATCTTGGTCCCAAAATGCCTTTGGTCAGCCTGGTCCAGGACTGTTTGACACTTCTCCTCATCTGCATGATCTCTGCCACCACACCGCTCTAACATCTAGCAGATCCTCACCTTTTTTGCAGGAAACGAAACTTTTTTGTTTCCCCTTTCTGAACACCCCCCACCCCCCTTCCC
>JAPQRQ010000017.1:21105266-21117118 GCA_037367365.1 Apogon talboti | reverse complement strand
GTTTGGAATTATGTCGCTTATGTTCCCAAGGCTTATACTTTAATTACTGTAGCAGGTATTTTATTATTGTTATTTATTAACTGAGTCATAACTGTGTATTTTAGCAGTGAGTTGTTTAAAACAGCTTTTGTAATTTTATTATTTTTGTTATTGAGTATTTTTGTATGGAATTTTTTGAGTGAGAAATGCAAACGGATTGTCCTTTTGCATTTGTCACTGTTTGCTTGTTTGGTGTGCACCAGAGTTGAGCTTTACACCTCCCCAAACGAAGCGGAACATTCCAGGGAACCAACTCTGGTCCATTTAAAGTGGACCAAACAGCTCTGGTGTGAAAGCCACCCTGATCACCCGATGTCTACAACTTTTGTACATTTACTGAATGATATTGGAAGGGACCATTATCATAGCAACTTTTGCGAGCACTGTAACTTAATCTTAAGCAATGTGTATCATTTATTTTATGATAGGATATTTACTGAGTGAGCCAATCATGAGGTGAGTATTGTTAAATTATTTTTTTTCTTTTGTTTTACTGACCAATACAGTTATATATAGAGAATATATGGACAATATATACATACTAGGTTTATTTACAATCTTAAGGTACCACATTTGCGTAGTGTATTTAAGTATTGTGTTTTTGTACTATGGTTTGGTACTGACTGAGTATTATTAGTTTCCAAAAACGGTAGTGTAGTGTTGAGTGAGAATCTTTTGTTAGACTTAGCAAAACCAGTTCACTTAATATTATTCTCTACTCTCTCATACAAGAGAATAATAGAGAAGTAAAAGAACCTTAAATATAATTTCACGGGTTGAGTCAAATTTTTCCTTGCCTCATGTGCAGCAGTTTTACCACAGCCAAGGATTTGACATCATCTGTCTCCTATATCTCCATTCATCCATCTACAGTATCAGCAGCACTGTGCAAAAATTGCTGCAACAAGTATCATGAAACTTGGTGGAATGGTCGATAAAGAACAAATCTTTTATATTTTGAAAAGTGGTAGAGGCCAGAATTATTCTTCACTTTATCAGTGGAGAGTCCAAGGCTAATGTGTGATAATGGTAAGAGTGAAATTAACAAAAGATAAAACAAAAACATCTATTAAACACAATTGCACGAAATGACAAAATCGAGGAGAAAAACAGGTTGAACTCATTGATTTATTTGTGGTTTAGTATCGTTGTGGACTGAACACATGTGGCCTGTTGTTTAGGGTTGTGCCCTTCTAATACCTTTCACAGGCTTGACTCTGGACTCCATGGTAGATGAAATAAGGGTAGAAAACAATTTCAATAAGATGCCAGTGAAGGCAACAGTCATAAAAAGAAGAAACGCATCTAAATTATACCTTGCAGATTTGCCTTGACACGAATAATTTCCTCCGAGCTGATCTTCACAGCATTGCATGTATCACCTCCGGGCATTGCAAAGCAGTTTGATGTTATTTTACAGGCGTCGCTACGCTTGAGTTTGGTTGAGAGGGAAATATTTCAGCTCCCATTGCCTTAGAAGTGTCATCACAAACATTGTGAGGGTAACTCACAGATCAAGAGTATCTGTTGATCTTCCTGAGCCAAGGAATTAAATTTTTTTCACTTTTCTTGAAAGTTTAGTTCTATAAAAATGTTACACCGTGAAAGATGATGATGATGTTTCTCAGATCGAACCGTGCTTTTAGGCCGTTCCTTTATCTAAAGTACGTGGTGGGGGATATTTTCACAGTCTCCCAGCTCCATTACTTGTCATATTTGTACTATCAGAAAACTAAAATCTGAAAGTACTTATGTAAAGTCACTATTTTATATCCCTGGTCAGTGAAATGGAATAGACTTTTTTTTTTCTGCTCAGCGATCATTCTTGGCTGATGCTTCTAAAAAATTATACTTTTGAAAAGCTGAAAGTATTCTGCATGCTGATGTGTCAAACTTTAACTTCAGAAGGACACGCCAAACTCAGGACCATTGAGCATCTATGGGAGGTGTTGGACAATTACATCTGATCCGTGGAGGTCCACCTCTCTACTTCCAGGACTTCAGGGGTCTGCTGATAAGGTCTTGGTCCAGATACCTCAGTACACCTTCAGAGGTCTGGTGGAGTCCAGACCTTGGGTCAGAGCTGGTTTTGTGGAAGAAGGGTATCTAAACAATATGAGACAGGTGGTAGATGCTCGATTGGTTGAGATCCGGTTGTTGTGTAGATACTTTTGGTATGAACTACTTTACACTGGGAATGAACAACAAGATCTGGAGATGATCTGACCCACTGATTTCAACTATTTCTCCTGTATCGAAGTTGCTCAGATTGGTACTCTTGGCAATTTTTCTGTTTCTAATACATCAACTTCGAGGACTACATGTTCACCTGCTGCCTAATACAGTATATCCCACCCACTGACAGGTCCCATGGTAATGAGATCATCAACATTATTACCACTTTGCCTGTTAGTGCTCAGAATGTTAGTTAGTTAAAGTGAGTGTGTACCAAAGTTTATATTACCTTAACCTTAAGTACTCTTATGGCATAAGAGGCTTTGGAAAGTTTGCACTACCTGAGGTTTGAACCACCAGCAAGAGCTTTTGTCTGTCTGTATGTGGGGTGAAACTGTGGAACAGTCTGGATCTTCATCACAAGCAATGCCAAAATATCCACGGTTTTAAATCACTTTACAAACGTATGGTCTGGTCACAGTACAGGGAGGGAGGGGCTTATTGTTACTTATTGGGCCATTCCATCCTTGGCTCTTTCGTATCGTTGTTGGTATGTGTGTGTCATTGTTTACCATGTTGGTATGTGTCACTTCCATTACCAATGTTGTATGTATTTACTGTTGAATTATATTGTATTATAAGTTGCTGACTATCAATTGGATAGTTACTGAGTGTAACAGACATCAGTTTTCCTCGTGTTTATTATTCTGTTATTTACATTATTAGGACTCCAAACAGATTTAATTTTATTATTAAGCAAGCATAAGCTGTGTGTTCTGTTGTATAAATGAGAGGAGGGAGTGGGATTCTATAAGTTTTTCTTCTCCCCACTCCTTTTCGAGCAATACATATTGAATTATTTTGTTATTACTAATGTATATGGAAATTGCTATTTGTATTGATCAGCTTTATTTATTAACTTATTTGTTCTGCTATTCCTTGTATGTAAAAAAGTTTTGTTTTTCCTCTGCTCGAAATAAATAAATAAACAAACAAACGTACATCTATTCCTGCTGTTGGGACCAGCTGGGATGGACCTCATCTCTGGGGGTGTTCTACACATTCTAACCCATCATCAACATTGGATTATCATTTATCTAAAAGGGAGAGAGTCACAAGGATAACAGGTGACTGTGGTAAGCCTTTGTCCAATTCTACAACAGGATTAACAATTACTTAAACAAATTCAATCAAACACGTCACTGCCAATAGGAAGTGTTATGTTAAGAGTGTGTTCTGTGGTTTATATGAGAATCACAGCCATAAGAGGTTCAGTTTGGATCAAACTGTATTCAAACATCTCAAACAGAATCAACACCATACCATAATTACATAAAAAAGAAATATACAATAAATGATTATTTGAAGTCAGGTAAGAGCCTTAAATTTTTTACTTACAGGTTAAGTACAAGTGTGCATGCAGTCGAAGCCTGAAGGACAGACCAGTGTGGAGGACGGTTCTGCTGAAACATTCTAAGGTGCTTGTCTGTTTACATTTTCGTTGAACTCACGTTGCTGACACCAAGTCTTACTTTGCAGGAGAAAGCAAGAAGGGAGGCAAAAGGAAAAGGCAGAGGCCCAGCTGTCCTCAGTGTGGCACCTAATGTGTGTCTTCTACAGTGTCCTTGGGCGTCGACGCTGCGTCTGCGTCACTGACACTTCCACACATTTACAATTACAAACATGATCATATTTGGTAATTTCAGAATCCACGCTGGAGCCGGTGGACGTCAATACTAAAATGATCTCCTGGTGTTGGGAGACGGCGTGACCTCCACCGTGGCTGCTGAAGGGCTACTGGAAGGTTCTGACGGAGAACTTGATGCCGTGGTTGTGGAGGCGGTCGATGAGGGTGGTTTTGTAGAAGGCGGCTCCTGGAGTGTACACCCCGCCCCTGTCGATACCACCAACGACAGGAAGAGAAGGAGGGAGAAGTGAGGACGAGGACGGGGAATATGGAAGGCACTAAATCTGCCTGTCTGTGAAACACATGTTGTTTGGCTGACCTTCTGGGTAGAGAATGCAGCTCATTCAGTACAGTGACAGCTGCTTGGACCATCGCAGACACCGTGGCTACGTAACCGGGCTCTGGAGAGAACAGGCAGACATGGAGCATCAAGAAGGCCTTAGTAAATCTTAAATAGATAAGCAGGTGCACAGCTTGTGTTGGAATCTGTTCTGTGCTGTAGTTGCTAACTAATGTTAGCTAACTCCATATCCAAGCTGATGACAGTCTGTCGTCTCCAACCGTGATAAAAACAACAATAAACTGACTCATACACACGTTTATAGATTTTTACAACAAAATCATCATGTCTGCTGTTGAGTTCTTCAGTGACTGTCTTCTACTGTTTCACAGCTGCAACAGAGGGCCACCTGGCTAGTGTTAGCGTAGAAATACTGTTAGCTAATGTCAACACAAGTCTGTCTATCAGCACGGAACAGACCCTGGCACTAATCTGACATTGGTAACACAGGCTGATGTTGAAATGCACAGACAGAAAAGGTTGGATGGAGAATAACTGACAATAAGAGAAGGTAAATATTCCATTAGATCGCCTTTAGCTTTGATTATTGGATGCATTCGATTGGGCACCGTTGTTGATGTAATGTTCCAATCAATGCCATGACATTTATTTCCATCAATACTTGCATTAATCTTGTGTTACTTTTTTCTTGTATTGATGATTGGAGTCAGGTTACTGTGTGAAGTCTTCTCCATCACCTCTAACAGATCCTCAGTGGAGTTCAGGTCTGGACTCTGTGGTGGCCAGACCCTCAAATACTCCTTCACAGTTTGAGCCTGATGACTCCTGGTGTTGTCTAATCTATATCCTCTCTCTCAAACCGATGGTAGTTTCAGTTAAAGGGTTAAAGGGCTTGTTGCAGCTGAAACATTAATCCCTGCAGTAATCATCCAATGGAAGGATCTGAACTATTGGCCTAGGGACACTAGTTTTGCCTGTGATGAACATGTTAGCCTCTACTGCAGAACACTTTACCTGCTCCTATGACCTGAGTGCAGATCTTAGCGTTGGGTCGGCCCTGTGATGGGTCTGTGCCGGCTGAGTAGCCCTCCCCAAAAAACGTCAAGCTGAAGCAGGTGTCCTCTATCTAAGGGAGGTGCAGAGATTATGACATTAGAGGAAAATATACCAGCTGTGTGTTGCATGGTGCAGGACATGTGTAGGACATGTGCAGGACATGTGTAGGATGTGTGCAAGACGTGTGCAGGACATGTGCAGGACATGTGCAGGACATGTGTAGGACATGTGCAGGACATGTGTAGGACATGTGCAGGACATGTGTAGGACATGTGCAGGACACGTGTAGGACATGTGCAGGACATGTGAAGGACATGTGTAGAATATGTGCAGGACATGTGCAGGACATCCACTCTCAGGAGCTCTTTCTTTCCCTTCACCATCAGGCTCCTTAACAGCTGACAGAAGTCATTTAACATTTATCTCAGGCAGTTTTGCACATGTTATATACCATTTACCTCTGACAGTTTGCACAGTTACTAAGATATTGCACATTTATGTAAATATATATTTTTCTCTTGGTAATAGTGGTTTATATTTTGTTATATTTTATGCTCATTCTCTTTTTCATGCCATTCTTAAATGCTACTTTGTTTTGTTTGTTTTAATCTCCTAGTTAAATTATTCTAGTTCTATTTTTATTCATCTTTAGTTCTCTTGTTCATTCAGTTTGGACGGCAAAGATTTTCATTGTACAGAGAAACCTGTTTCTTTACTATACACATGACAGTAAAATGCTTTGAATCTTGAATATAAGGTAAAAAGCAGCACAAAACACACATGTGGTACAGAAACACAAATCTAAGAAATGTAGGCTTTTGTTCATATTTGTAATTACAAGTACATGGTGGTTAGTTTTACTGTGGAGTTGCGTATGTTCTCTGTGTGTGACAAGCACAGGGTTAACTGGACACTGAAATGGATGTCTGTCTCCATACAGATGAAGTGACAGTATTTAACAGCTATTATAACTGTGGATGTGAATGACAGTAACTGCAGACACTGTGATCCGTGGCCTGAAATAATGATATAACAATATCGCAGGTGTGTGAAACTTAATACACTGCATACTGCAAATTGATCATCTATAATATATCATGATGTCTGTGACAAATACCACTACTAAGGAAAAAAGCAGAGCTGCTTTACTGGGGTGTCAGTTGTAAACAGAAATTAACCAATGTCCAAATTAGTACAGTACAAATGAGCGCTTCTTTATAATAAACTGTATAAACCATAAACTGCTGTGTGTCGTGTGCACATTGTTAGTCTCATCTCATAATTGCCTAAGTCATACACCATATGGACAAAAGTCTGTGGACACGTTGAATTCAGGTGTTTCTTTTCTAACAGGGGTCTGGGATACAAAACAATAATGACTAATGTCAGAATATAGTTTTATATTGGAATAAATATCATTACATCGTTTAGTTTGGTTTACATTGTTATCTTTGCTTCCAAAATGCCTCAGAGGTGGTTTTTACTTAATTCCTCTCAACACTGATTTTGCGTTTTTGGGTTTTTTTGTTTGTTTTTAATCCAGTGACTAAGTTCAATTAAAGATGTACAGTATATTTCATGGCTTTTATTATGAAAGCTAACGTTGAATGTGATGGGTGCTATGACGAATGCCAGTGCAGATCCCACTGACTGACATCTACTCACACTGCACATGGAACATTTCCCTAATACTATGTCAGTGTTACATAAAAATACATTTACATTTATATTCATTATCATGATACATGTAGTATAGCCTAACTCTTACAAACACAGTCAGTCAGTTCAGTGTTCGTTACCTGCTTCATGCTTGGACCAGCCTTGGTGAACATGCCAAAGGAGAAAAATGATGGAAACTATGGGGAGACACAAAGGCAAACGTAACTTACACATGAATGTCACATGTCACAACTGATTGTAACAGCAATCGAGTTATTATGAACTAAGAGGTTATAATATTTAACATACTAACTACATCGTTATTTTCTTGAAGGAGGACACTGGACATGGATATTTAGACACTGATATTACATCAAAAATAAGAACCAGATGATCAATGAATGGTCCCATGTCACCCCCCTAAAAAACTGACACGGAAGGAAAACACATAAATGTGTGAAATTATTAGTCATGAAAAAAGGAAAAATACAACCCACTAGTACTGACCAGGTTCTACAATTATTTATATCTATCCTCAAGTGTAAAACAACAGACAACAGATTCTACTGTCATTATTTATTTAACAATGAAGGCAAATGGAGCTGCAGTGCATGAAAAACTCAGTACATCCCAGTTAAAGCAGTTAAAACAGTTATAACAGTTAAAACAGTTATAACAGTTAACAGTTTTAATGGTTTTAACAGTTAAAACAGTTGTAACAGTTGTAACAGTTAAACCAGTTGTAACAGTTGTAACAGTTAAAACAGTTATAACAGTTTTAATGGTTTTAACAGTTAAAACAGTTAAAACAGTTGTAACAGTTAAACCAGTTGTAACAGTTGTAACAGTTAAAACCGTTATAACAGTTAACAGTTTTAATGGTTTTAACAGTTAAAACAGTTAAAACAGTTAAAACAGTTGTAACAGTTGTAACAGTTAAAACAGTTGTAACAGTTAAACCAGTTGTAACAGTTGTAACAGTTAAAACAGTTCTAACAGTTGTAACAGTTTTAACAGTTTTAATTGTTATAACAGTTATAACAGTTATAACAGTTGTGACAGTTAAACAAGTTATAACAGTTAAAACAGTTATAATAGCTGTAACCGTTGTAACAGTTGTAACAGTTAAAACAGTTGTAACAGTCAAAACAGTTATAACAGTTAAAACCATTGTAACAGTTGAAACAGTTCTAACAGTTGTAACAGTTAAAACAGTTATAACAGTTAAAACAGTTGTAACAGTTGTAACAGTTAAAACCGTTGTAACAGTTATAACAGTTGTAACAGTTAAAACCGTTGTAACAGTTGTAACAGTTGTAACAGTTAAAACAGTTGTAACAGTTGTAACAGTTAAAACAGTTGTAACAGTTATAACCGTTGTAACAGTTAAAACAGTTGTAACAGTTGTAACAGTTAAAACAGTTGTAACAGTTATAACAGTTGTAACAGTTAAAACTGTTGTAACAGTTAAAACCGTTGTAACAGTTAAAACAGTTGTAACAGTTAAAACAGTTGTAACAGTTGTAACAGTTAAAACAGTTGTAACAGTTAAAACAGTTGTAACAGTTGTAACAGTTAAAACTGTTGTAACAGTTAAAACCGTTTGTAACAGTTGTAACAGTTAAAACAGTTGTAACAGTTAAAACAGTTGTAACAGTTAAAACCGTTGTACCAGTTGTAACAGTTAAAACAGCTGTAACAGTTGTAACAGTTAAAACAGTTATAACAGTTGTAACAGTTAAAACAGTTATAACAGTTGTAACAGTTAAAACCGTTGTACCAGTTGTAACAGTTAAAACAGCTGTAACAGTTGTAACAGTTAAAACAGTTATAACAGTTGTAACAGTTAAAACAGTTATAACAGTTGTAACAGTTAAAACCGTTGTAACAGTTGTAACAGTTAAACCAGTTCCACAGATGGTCCAGAGACGGGGGTGTCCTTCCTTAGTCCATTTTTGGTGGATACTAACCACTGCAGACCAGGAACATCCAATAAGACCTGCAGTTGTGCAGATGCTCTGATCCAGTCATCACCGTTACAATATGAGCCTTGTTGAAGTCACTCAATTCCTTACGTTGTTCATTTTGCTGTTTCCAACACATCGGCTTCAAGGACTAAATGTTTACTTGCTGTCTAATATATCCAACCCAGTGAAAGGTGTCATTGTAATGAAATCATAAATATTATTACCAATTGTCCTGTCAGTGCTGTATCTACCTATCTATAGATAAACAGACAGATAGATCGTAGATGTTACATGAGAAAGATGGTTTATGACTGATGTGGTTACCGTGGTGAGGAGCTTCCTGCCCAGGCTGAATTTGACCATAAACCAGAAAAGAAGGCCACCACAGAAGAGTTTGACCAGTGAGAAGATGCCACCGACCCCGACATAGGCACTGTACTGGACCTGTAGGAGGAAAAAAACACAGCTGAAGGGGGCCACATTAACCATGAGAGATGAAGTGTGAGTGGAGAGGGAAGAGGAGAAAAATACAGGAGGAAAAAAGGAGGCAGGTGGTAGAGGAGGTGAGGAGGATGAATGAGTATATGAGGGTACGGGGAAGAGAAAAGGGGAGACTGACGAATGAGGGATGGAATAGTTAGAAGGAGGGAGAATGGAGGCAGGGCCAGATGAGATGTCAAAGGGAGTAATGAAGAGCAGGGGGAAAGTGATGAATCACTACAGATGACTCATCATAGTTCCACTCTGCTGGTAGATGGCGGTCTAAACAACATAATGAGAAAAGCTTCGTTAAGGCCTGCGTCTCTGGCTGTGATCAAAACAGTGACAGCTGCTGGAATGGCTGACCCAGTTACAGGTAACACAGGGAAACAAGTTTTCCCTTTTTTTTTGGCCTTCCACTAAGATAAGCAGTATGTGTCCTGAATATTGGACATTAAAGAGTTTTAGGTCATTTAATGCATATCCAACTGTGATAAGATACGATAAGATAAGATAAGATAAGATAAGATAAGATAAGATAAGATAAGATAAGATAAGATATTTATCCCACCATTGGGGAAATTTCACAGTTAACAGCAGCAACATACAACACACAAGTTCAAAGAAACAGACAGGTAGAAAAAAAAAAACACAAGTGAGAAATGAAATATAAAATAAAATGAGAAATTTGGCATTTATATAAATATTTAGATTAATAGAGAATTACATGTTTTGAAATTTAAATAGTATTTACATATTTACATTGTGGTTGCACATGCACATGATGTGATATGTACATTGTCATTCTTTATAGGTTATTATGATAGGAATTTACTGGTCTGATCCACTTTAGATCATATTAGTCTGTATGTGGAACCTGAGCTAAAATGATTTTGACATCCTTTATTGTTAATAAAGGATGTCAAGGTTAATAAAAACCTTCAGTGTAATTTTTGTATTTCACAAGTTCGTCCAACAGGTTGGTCTGGATCCTTCAGTGGGCCGGTTTTGGCCCGCGGGCCGTATGTTTGACACCTGTGCTTTAGACTAATCATCGTTAATCACATCCTATTATTGTGATTAATGTCATTCACTGTTTTTATCAACTGACTAAAGTGTTTACATGTCATACATTTAGGAAAGAAACACACAATACATTAACTAGAGGGTAGTGTCAGTGAAAGCATTTCCCATTAACAACACTTTAAAGATCATTTATCACATATATTATGTATGTTACTGTAATCTTACTGGTGAGTGGTGTTCCTCCTCGTAAAGGAAACGCTGGGTTCGCTTGACGACCGACGGGTCAGAGCCCATAAATGGGATGACGTACTGGTCAATCTCCTTACTGAAGAACACAAAACCCCTGGAAAGACATACACACACACACACACACACAGATCACAAAGGGAAATCAACAGCAGCCTAGACTCACCAAAGACACCGCTGGGGTTATGGAATCAGCACAACAGTCAACAGGGTCAATTCAGTTCAGTCAGTGGTGAATTTAACTCCATCTCTCCATGCCTACAAAGCCACATTCCAACATTTCACTGCACTGAATGTACATCAGGCTGCCAGACAGCCACAGTCAGTAAACTGCAGCTGTCCTGGTAAATATATTTTCATGCAGTAACTTAACTCTCAGTCTCTACTGCATCATTTATATTTCATGACCCTGAAACTTCTGTAGTCTGGACATTCTGTGTATTATCTCATTTTAAGAAACATATACAAATTCCATTTCAGATGTTACCTCCACCAAGGAGGTAATGTATTCACCAGGGTTTGTTTGTCTGTGTGTTTGTGTGCAACATAACGCAAAAAGTTATGGACAGATTTTAATGAAATTTTCAGGAAATGTCCGAAATGGGACAAGGAACAAGTGATTAGATTTTGGGGTGATCCAGATCATTGTCTGGATCCAGGATTTTTTTATGGCATTTCCAGTTGAATAACCTCTCAGCTGGCATGTCTGTTTCTGCACATGACATGACACCATGGCAACGTGGCCCTATTGTTTAGCTGTTGCTAGGTAACCCACGTCAACGGTATTCTATGTTACAGCAGCATGGTGGGAACTCAGCTGCCTTGGCAGAGGTCTTTGTTCTCCAAGTGCTTTTCTAGTTGATGATGTAACAGTTCTACTTTCATCTTTTTTTTTTAAAATGACCTAAAATTATCAATACAGTGTTGAATAATGAGCTCTCAAGTTCAAAGATACCAATGAATGGGACTGTAGAGATATGAACTGAATCTATTTAGCCTGATGCACAGTTGAAATTATGTTACAGTGAGACAGAGCAGTGAGTCTCCTATGGCAGGGGTGGGCAATCCTGGTCCTCCAGGGCCGGTGTCCTGCATGTTTTAGACATTTCCCTCTTCAAGCACACCTGGTTCAATTAACTATCAGCTCATCACCAAGCTCTGCAGAAGCCTGATAACGACGTAATGGCGTCCAGGTGTGCTGGAAGAGGGAAACATC
>JAPQRQ010000017.1:21033411-21044014 GCA_037367365.1 Apogon talboti | reverse complement strand
ATGAAAAGATGAATAACTGTATTTTACACCAATTATTGACATGTATTGATAGGATTAGTGGATCATCAGGTATTAAATATTTTAGACCAGTGGATGTTTCTGGTCAGTGGTGGGTGTTTGGGTCTTTAAGGGTTAATACTCAGTGGTGTAGCCTATGTTCTTGATGACTGCCTCAGGACAGTCCCTGCTTCTGCATGTCTCCTGGGGGACGTTGACCCACTCTTCCTTGTCAAAATCCTCCAGGTGGGTGGTCTCCTAGCATCAGTCTGGTCTTCACACACACACACACACACACACAGACTCTTTATAAGTTTTATGTCAAGACTTTGACTCGGCCTAACATGGCATGAATAAAAAAAAACCTGAAATAAAGTATCACTTGTGTGTCACATATAAGTCACATACAAACCTGACAAACACATTCATCACTAAAATAAAAATGTACAAAAATAATAATAACTAGCGCATTTACCCGTGGGGATCCATAGTTCTGGCCATAGCAATGTGATTGTTAAGCTATTGTATTCCAAAATTACCAATATCTCCCAAAATATTGGTCCTATCAACTTTCCGTTTTTGCTATTCTCTTCCTTGACCAAAAATACAGAAAATAAGTATGCCAACCTGCAGCAGTCAGCAGATTTTGTGTGATTCCCGAGACACACACACACACACACACACACACACATGCACACACACACACAGAGGCCACTTGGCTTTTATACGAGGGTAATTCAAAAAGTTCTAAGACAAATGCCATAAATTCAAACTGAGTCAAACTAGTTCAACAAAATTCTATCAAGAAGGAATTTTTCGGTGGAAACATCGCTTGCAGAAGTGTACTGACGTAGGTGGATGTTATGGAGAAAAATAATTTTGCTACTTTCAAAAATAAACTTTTTTAAAAAAATTTGTCTTAGAACTTTTTGAATTACCCTCGTAAGTGCGTACAATGGATCCAGTATTCATTCACTCTCACAGTCTCACTCTGGTGGTGGTAAACTACGTTTGTATCCACAGCTGCTCTGAAGCGTGGCTGCCAGTACGCACCAACGGCCCCTCTGACCACCACCGAACATTTACACACATTCATACATGTGAGTGACACTGGAGGCAAGGTGGGTGAAGTGCCTTGCCCAAGGACACAACGGCACATGACTAGGACATTCCAACCACCAACCCTTCAGTTATTGGACGACCCGCTCTACCTCCTGAACCACGGCTGACCCAAAAATATTAACTACAGAAATATTGTATTGATTTATGCAGTATAATATGAGGCATTAGCAAGTTAGCACAAAGGCTAGCTGGTGGTAGATTTTGGTAGTTCTGTTAACCTTCATTTCAATCAGCACTAAAGAAAAATAAATACTATTAAAAAAATACTGCCAATGCTTCCTTATAAAAGTTTAGTACAGTCTTTGCCACTAGAGTCTCAATCCAAACAAGCACAAAAGATGCAGTTTGATGAAGTTGATGTCACAGAACTGCAGTTTTCACCACCACCATTAATGACAATCTATCTGATGTGACTTAGAAACCTAACATCATACAATGTTACTGATACTATAAGAAACAGAAATGCATTGAAGAACTTTGGGACGTGGAAGGACTTTCCTCATCCTAGACTCAGCGACCAGCATGGTCATCAGCTTCGAATCCAACATCTGAACCATATTAAACCACTGAAGTGATTTATATTCACTATATTTGATTTTGATGACATAGCTATGAGTAATGTAACTCAATATCAGATCAGACTTGATCTAATGTTAGCATTTGCTGTCATTGCACACATTACCTGATTGCACACTGTAGCAAACTGCATTGACTGTGTAAAAATAAATACATATCCCCTCTGTACTGGATCACTGGGCTGTAAAATAATATGAAAATGATCATATGATTCAGTCTATGTTGACTGGATATAATAAGTGGATGAGGAACCGTGGTATATCACTCATTGGTTTCTGAACTGTAATTCTGAAGTCAGCAATTTGCAAATTGGCGCCATATTGACTGTTTGGAGCCAGAAGAGACCATATTTGGACAAAAGAGCAGAACTACGGGGGTATGAGGTATCAGCCATCTTGCAAGGGGTCATGGGTAAGCACATGTTAAACAATAGCTTAATGTTTAGTAGAACAGGTAACCTTCACCAAGAATTGTTGGAAAAAAAGGCATTTTACAGTGTTGTTGGTATCATATATTAACCACAAATACAGTCACGTCTGTCAGGAAAAATGTGTTTTGTCAAATAACCTCCACAAGTCCAACTGTACAGGGACATGAGCTCTCACATCAACTATGGAAGACCTTCTATACCAGATCTACTTAAAACAGGAAAAATGGAAGAATGGACCACAGTAGAATAGAATAGAATAGAATAGATTAGAATAGAATAAAATAGAATAGAATAGAATAAAATAGAATAGAATAAAATAGAATAGAATAGAATAGAATAGAATAGAATAGAATAGAATAGAATAGAATAGAATAGAATAGCTCTGTCATTGTAACAGGTGCACTGAAGTTTACCATGCCATCCAATCTGTACATCACATGAAAACCTACCATCAAAGTACAAATAAAAGCAGCTAAAATAAAAAATAACACATATTCAAGGTTCCTAATAAAACAAATGAGACAAAAATGACTCCTGGAGAGAAAAATACTGCTTTAATATTTCTCTAGAGGCCAACCCCAGTGGCCTCTATTACAACTTCAGGGTACTTGTGTATTGGTTTCATTTTGGAGCCTAGATGTATTTTGATACATTACATATTATACCTGCTCATGTTAACTAACTGACTTCACCTGCCAACAGTCACAGTCTTGCACAAATGTACATAATGTTACATAAAACACATGGCATCCATTGCTTTGGAATGTACATGGGATTTGCCTTCATCACTGAAGCATGTGGATGGAAACGGTAAAATGTTCAGTATATTTATTTATTTATTTTGGTAACAAATACTGAAATACAACATTCAGAGCTTAATCAATACATGTATTATTGAAGTAAATCATCTTCAGATACAACATGTCCAATGATTGTGTTAAGTTTTTATATCTATCCTTTATATCCATGTTTATTTATATCATTCTATATCTATTAACATTTGATAAGATTATTTCCAAAAGCATCAGACACTTGATTCTGAAAGTGAACGTTAATGAACTGAAACAATGAGCACCACTGTAATACAGTCCATGTGACATGTACAACAGAATCATGTTTTATTTTCTATTCCTGTAAAACAGTAAAAATGCCACATAATGAGACTGAATGTCAAATTTTTGCTAAATAATAACAATGAGCAAATAAACCAAAGGCAGTTTTAGTCTGGTATTAAATGACCAAACTCAGAGAAGTCAAGGTTTTGGGCCATGATGTGGCATCCTGCACGTTATCAGTTAGAGGAATGTCTGGCACCTTCTTCATGCTGTCAACACAGTAACACCAAGTGACCTCTGACCTCCCATCTGCAGCTGCTTACTAAACTGCAGAAGATACAGCTGAGGCTAACGTGGAATGAGGAGCCAGAGGAGAAACGGCAGAGGATGCTTCTTGTTTTTGACCATGTACAAGTCATTTTTGACACATCGTCGGCAGCACCGAGCACGTTTACATGCACACTAATACTCTGTTTGTTATCTGATTTCTAGAGTTACCAGATTTTTATTGATCATATAAACAGTATAATCTGATCTGTTTTATCAGATAACAGCAGTAATCTGATTATAATAAATCAGATTAACAGACCTGGATTTGTCCCCGGTACTCCCATGTCTTCCTTCATGTTTACAGGCTAATCTGATTTAGTTCTGTTACATCTGCACATTTAAAAACAATGAAAATCATAGAAAATAGAAGTTACCTAGTCAAAAGTGTATATGGATGAAACGTTCATTTACCACTGCACAATCTGACTTGAATGTCCGTGATCAATTAAAGCAGTAAACGTGTTTTTGTTAAGAATGGAAATAGGCAAAGGAAACGACGCCAAAGCTCTTTATGTGAAGCCCTTTTGTTACCACTATAAATCATCTGTAAACTCCTGTAAATGACTACTTACTGCCTATCTGTATACTTCATTTTCTCTCCATCCAATCATCTAAACTTCATTTTCTACTTCACCTGCGTATCATTCCATCCTCTACTGTTTCTTCGTCGTCTTCTCCACTGTCCTGACAAACTTGTGGATGTCCTCGGCCATCAGCTGAGGCTCTTCCATGGCAGCGAAGTGGCCGCCCCGAGCCATGGGTGTGTAGGACACCAGGTTACGGTATTTCTGTTTGACCCAAAGCTTCGGTGTGTGCATCAGCTCATTGGGGAAACAGGCAAACCCAGTGGGAACGACCACTGGAATTCTGGGAAACAGAAGATGGAAGCATAATCAAATTCAATCAATAATAGCTCCACGAATGTATGGTCAAAATGGACACCTTCGTTTTTCTGGAGAAGAGACTCGGGTTAATTTAGAAGTCTCTGTGTATGATCACTGGAATTAGATCTGGAAAAACCTTTAACTTCTTCCTGATCAAAGGTTTTAAATAAAGCGTGAATAAGAGCTTTTTTACTGTAATTTTCAGTTGAAAAAGTCACGACACATGCATCTTGTTTTTCTTAATCTTACCTTGGATATATCCTATATTACCTGTATATATCCTGTATTATCTGTATATATCCTGTATTGCCTGTATATATCTTATACTACCTATATATCCTATATTGCCTGTATATATCCTGTATCATCTGTATATATCCTGTATTGCCTGTATATATCCTATATTGCCTGCATATATCCTATATTGCCTGTTGTATATATCCTATATTGTCTGCATACCTCCTATATTGCCTGTTGTATATATCCTATGTTGCCTGCATATATCTATATTACCTGTATATATCCTATATTGCCTGCATATATCCTATATCGCCTGCATATATCCTATATCGCATGCATATATCCTATATCGCCTGTATATATCCTATATTGCCTGCATATATATTATATTGCCTGTATATATCCTATATTACCTGTATATATCCTATATTACTTATATATATCCTATATTACCTGTATATATCCTATATTGCCTGCATATGTATTATATTGCCTGTATATATCCTATATTACCACCTGTATATATCCTATATTGCCTGCATATATCCTATATTATATATCCTTATTTGTTGTACATATTTCTCATCTGTAGTATAGAGGTAGTTTTTGTATATTTCAGTACTTTTAATAGTATATGTTTATGTAATATTTTAGCCTGTAGCTTTTTGCTCAGGCCTACAATTTTCAGTCTTTTGTGTGATACTTTCTACAGTCTTTTTTTGCTGCTAAACAGAACAGAGGAGTGTGTTTTTCATTTACTTGGAGTGAGGCTGATCGAGGCCTTTGCCAAAGTTTTCCTTGTAGAACCTCATGGAGGAGATGATACAACCAGACGTCCAGTAGATCATGATGTTGGTCAGCAGGTCGTCAAGAGAGAACTTCCTAAAAGAGACTGGAAGTTAGTGAGACTGGAGGATGGACTGAGGAAGGGAAGGAAAAAGAGGAAAAAAGAAAAGGAAAAAGAGAAAAAAGAAAAGAAAAAAGAGAAAAAACAAAAAGGAGAAAAGAAAAAGAAAAGAAAAGCAGTATAAGCTACATTACACATGGCTGAAGGGGCTGAATCAGACTCTTTCACCAACCAGTGCAAAAAACCTGCTCAAGAAGAAGAAACTATTCCATAAAATCAGCTGCCTCTTCACCTCCACCAGAGAAAAATACAGCACTTTTGTTTAATTCAAGATAAGTGTTTTCTGCATCAGAACTTCACCGGAAAAGTTGTTTCCCTATCCTATTTTTTTTAAGTAACCAGGAAAAAACTTGTTAAGATTCAAAATCTCTTTTCCAGAACATTGTGGCCAAGACAGAAGGTCCAGGCAAAGAGGATTTCATCCACACTAAAAATGGACATAAAACACATAGTTCTAAAACCAAACATAAAACACTAACCTAAAAACATACATATAAAACACCATCAATAATATAAAAGGTACTACAAGTATAACACCAATGTTCCTTAAAAGCATCTCAAAGCAGAACCCCACTCACTCAGTCTGAAGAACATCTCCATCCACATTCATCCTTTTCCCATTCATTTAAAAGGACTTGAACAGACCAGCTCCTCTAGTTTGATCTGTTCGATTCAGTGGAACCAGAACATTTAAAAGCTTTCTTTCCCAGTTCAGTTCTGACTTTTTGAACATGTAAAATATAACAGATCCTGGGACTGTAATTATTCAAGTCAATCCAACAGATGTACAGTACCAGTGTTTCAGTCTGCATGTACACAGATCTGTCCATCCAACTGGAGAACATAGAAGACAATGAGTCTGAGCTCTGAGGCCTGTGATCAACCTCAGACTAACCCTATGAAGAGCATGGAAACAGGTAAAACCAGTGTTCAGCCGATTAACTCATTCATGGAAAAGGGATTAAGTGTGAGAGTCTCAGAGTTTAGACCAACTCTAACTGTGAAGATCCATGAAATAATGTTTGTTATGACGTGGCACTATATAAATAAAATTTAACTGAATTTGACTGAATTTGATAGAATAGAGCAAAACAGAACAGAATAGAATAGAGCAGAAAAGAATAGAATAGAGCAAAATAGAATAGAATAGAATAGAGTTAATCAGACTCTACCAGCGACAGTGCACTTACATCTAAATAACACAATAAGATACAAAAATATATACTAAAATAAAAAAATATCAAATAGTGTGCAACTGAAATATGTGCAAATTACAGATATACTGTATGAAAGGGTAAAATGTTAAAAATATAAGAGTAGTATAAAAATGTACAAATATAACAGTGTAAACAATGGTAACATACACTGATGTAAACTGGAGTGTACACATGTGAAGCTGAAGAACCTTTTTCCAGTTTTGTAGTTTCCTTCAACTGTTTCTTATGGGACACATAAAAGTGAATAAAAACCCACTGATGGAACCTGGGCTCCAGGTAATAGGAGGTCAGGGTCCACCTTTAAGTTCTAGTCCCTGACATGTGACTTCAGAACAAACAGACCCTTCTAATGTGTTTAGAGTCAGACTGAGACAGTGTCTTCATGATGGAGTCACCTGGTCAGTCCTCCGTCCTCCAGGTTCCTGAAGTCCCTGTTGGTCCACGTTGAGAACTTCTCCAGAATGTAGGCAGCCAGACCCACTGGAGAATCATTGAGCCCCCGACCTGACAGCGTCACCGCAACACACAACAAGACTCCTTCATAAACTCCTGTTCAACCATGTCTTTCCAGCCCACTATTATTGTAGGACCAGTGAGAAAAATGATCTGAAATAAAGAACACTAGGGAATATATTTGTGATCAGTGATGAGCTCTTTAACCCTTAAAGACCCAAACATCCACCACCGAACAATACCATCTACTGATGTAATTGTCTAATAACTGTTGGTCCACTAATCCCATCAATACATGTCAATAATTGGTGTAAAATACAGTTTGTCATCTTTTCATGGTCATCAGATATGACCCTCTTGGATGGTCAGAGGCTCCGTAGTTACCGTGGAAACACCGTCATCTTCTACAACATTGATTCACCAGTAAAACCCATGGAGTTGGATCAATGACAGTGGATGGACACACTGGGTTCATGTTCAATTAATGACAGATTTTAATATAATATAACTTTTTCAATAGTTCAACGGTGTTCATTATGTCTTCAGTTTTCTATATGCACTTTTTTCTTTCTTTTGTTTAAGACATAGGTTTTTCTCCAAACACATACCTTGACATGTTTCGACAGTTACTTCCGCCTTCCTCAGAAGTGTCACTGGTGTGTCTGTGATGCGTCTTTATCAGCTGGTTGGTCACGCCTCCGTAAGATCAGCTGATACACAGACACACTGGTGACACTTCTGAGGAAGGTGGAAGTAACTGTCGAAACATGTCAAGGTATGTGTTTGGAGAAAAACCAATGTTTTAAACAAAAGAAAGAAAAAAGTGCATAGCTTTTTCAATGTTTTTTCTGTTTTGATCAATAACATTTGAATTTATTCTGAGGTTTTCTGACCATCTACATGATCAGTAAATTAAACAGAGGAAAATACATGATTTTCACTGACAAAATGCTAAAAGGAAGAAGATAACATGATAATAAATGGTGATAAATCACTTATGACAGACAAAAAAACCTAAAACCTGTGAAAGTTGTGACAGATAGTCCTGGGTCTTTAAGGGTTAAAGTAGTTGTCAGTTCTTACCTGCTGTGTCAGGCTTCGTGGCCTGGATGTGCATGTATCCAGATTCTTTGATGGACTCCACCACCAGTTTGTCCATACAGGGGTAAAGTTTCTGAATGTCCATGTCAGTGAAGCCGAACAGCTTAGGGAAACGACGGCCCAGCATGATGGATAAAGTCAAAGTCAGCCCGGGCTTGGATGGGGGGGCAAAGTTCACATACAAGCCTCGAACTGTCCTGGAATGAGTCAAAAGAAATCAGAATTATTTATTTATTTTTATTTATTTAGACAGGTTAGTCCCATTGAGACCCGTAGTCTCTTTTTCAAGGGCGACCTGTTTCCTACATGTATGTTTTGAGTCAGTATTAAAACCACTGATGTAAAGAGGCTGTTCATCATTTCAGCACACACACACACACACACACACACACACACACACACACTGTTGTGGAATTTTGACTATTGGAGGCAAATAAGATGATGTCCCAGACGATCACTGCCTTTCAGTGTATTTATCTGAAGCTTCAAAGGTACACATCATACAGAGTAGAGCAGTCTGCAGGAGGAGGACAAAGAAGGGGGATTTGCTTGTCCCTCTTATACAGAAAGGAGGTGTAACCCCCCTTTTCCCTCTTACTGTGCTGCTTTGATGTCAGAGTACCAGAGAATTTACATGTGATAGAGTGGCATATGTGTGGGTCAGGAAGAGATAACCCCAGGTGAGAAGATCCCATGTCCTGTTGACCTACCACAGGTGGAATTTAAACAACAGCACAGCAACTGTTCAAACAGTCTCAGTAAAATATATGTAGAACTACCATTATATTAAAAAGGCCATTACATTACACACACACACATACACACACAGACATCCTCTCATCAGGTGTTTCTAGTGTGTATATGTTAATGCATCACCGTCCTGAGTCGTCGTGTTTGCGTCTTACTTGGGCTCCAGCTGAGCCATGTTGGTGGTGACCAACCAGCCCCAGTCTCCTCCATGAGCGTAGAAGTGCTGGAAGCCCAGACGCTTCATCAGTTTGTGAAAGATTCGGGCTGCGCAGACTGAATCAAACCCTGTTCACACACACACACACATTTACATTACTGTACACCTGGTCTCACATCACCACCTACAAGAGTTTATTCAATTAAGTAAGTAACTTACTTGTCTCTTAGTAAAATAATCAACAACTATTTTGACCATTGATCAGTTTGAGTTACTTTTTGTGAAGAAAGGTCAAAATTCTGATTCCATCTTCCTCATCTTCAGTCCTCTCTTATAATTATCTGAATTATTATGAGCGGCGTCACTATAACTCTTATAATATCTTATAATTCCATTTTCTAACATATTATAAACCCAATGATTACCCGATTAAATGAAAAAAAAAATTGAAACACTAATCAACAATAAAAATGAACAATAATCATTAGTTACAGCCTGTCTGTCCCTTATTGGTTTTATTGTATAGATCAGAGGTGTCCAACTCATCTTAGTTGAGGGGCCACATACAGCCCACGTTGACCAGTAAAATAATACTCATAAGAGCCTATTAATGATGACAACAATAAAGGTTTCTCTTTGTTTTAGTGCAAAAGAGTTCAATTAAATTCTGAAAATGTTTACACTTGCAAACTATCCCTTCCTAAAAAATTTGAATAATCTGAACAACGTGAAACTTCAGAAAAATACATGTAATTTTAACAATATTATGACTCACCTTCTCATTTATTTATATGTCTGCATTACAGATCGCAGTAGATTTTAGAATGGCACAAAGCATTTAGTAACCGGCAAAATATTGTTAAAATTGTAGAGTTTGGAATTATCTATAGGTTATTATTCTATTATTTTACTGGTCTGACTCTGCATGTGGAATCTAAACTGAAATGAATTTGACTCCTTGATCATTAATATCTTCAGTGTAAATTTTGCATTTTGAAAACTCACCCCATGGGCCGGACTGGACCCTTTAGCGGGCCGGTTTTGGCCCGCGGGCCGTAGGTTTGACACCACTGGTCTTAACTGTGGTTCAATTGTATTTTTTTCATTTTCACATGACCAGATCTGTTTTAAAATGGTGCTTGAGTGAGAAAACACAATTTGTCTTGAGAATGAAGTGAGTTTTAAAACGTTACAGAATTAAAACAGTTTAATGTGTTTGCATTATTTTACCATTTCAAACAGACACTTATATTGTACATAACCAACTGATACCATTGCACATAAACACCCCAACATCTTGTCACTATATGTTCTCCTCACATTTGGGACATAGACGTCCCAGACCTACCTTTCTTATGTGGTGCTTCAGAAAAGCCGTATCCAG
>JAPQRQ010000017.1:20969859-20980969 GCA_037367365.1 Apogon talboti | reverse complement strand
GGACCTGTTGTCTGCGGTTTGTGGGTGTGTCCGTACCTTCTGGGCCTGAGCTTGAACCTCGTTCAATGTGGGAAGATCAGCAAGATATTTTTCTAGTGTTTCAATGCGCTGTTGCTTTTCTTGTTTCTGCTCACTCTCTCTCTGACACTTCTTTTTCAGACTAGTGATGTAGCGATCCCTTGTTCTTATCTGTGGATGAAGAAAAAAAACACAAATTTCAAATTAAATGTAGTGAAATAATGTCATTCAAATGTAGTTTGGTTTCGTCCACCCTACGTTCTGAGACGCTGTAGGACTGCCTGCCTACTCCGTACCTTTTCCTCCAGTTTGCGAATGCCTTCTGTGTACTTTTGGGTGACCTGTTGGAAACATTCGCTCAGATGGTGCACCTCCAGCTCGGCCACTGCCAACTTCCTGCCCAGTTCTTCATCGTACTGCGGTGGCTCCGCCCGTCTGCGTGGCGTCCCCACTGCCAAGTCCTAATGGACAATCACATCTGTTTGACTTTCAGGGTTTAGTTGTGTTTTATATTATTATGAAATCATGAGCAGATGGTCTTTCTTCATCAGAGACGTCAACGTGTTACCTTAGTATTCAGGACGTGGTGGTTGTCGAACCAGCCTTTCTGACTCTGTAACACCTGCTGTGCTCGGAGCTCGTTCTCTCGGATCCGGGCGTGGAGCTGCAGGATCTGCTGTTTTTGTCTGAAACACACAATCATTATTACTATTACCATTACTACACTATTACCATTACTACACTAGTACTACACTATTACTATACTATTACTAGTACTACACTATTAATATTGATTCTGGATCTTATGAAAGCCAGTATTAGTATTAGTTGGTAAAAAGTTGAGTCACTTCCTAAATTCTAACAGTTCTGACCTTGTTTGTTGGGTTCTAAACAGATCTTTAGTGCAGCAGAAACCAGACATGTTTTATAGTTTTACTGTTTTCAGTCTGATCTAAACATGTGAGGATGATGAGACACTGATAATTTGATGAAAATGTGATGAACACAGATGTGTGTGAACGGTGACCCTGTCCCTGAACCCGTTTACATCTGCACTGAAACACTAAAACATCATGATCTGATTTGTGGAGTTCTCAGATGATTATTGATCATGTCAACGGTCTGATGGGTTTGGACAGATGACTGCAGTGTCTGGGCAGATGGAACCTGTCTATCTCCAGTTCTCTTTGTCTCAGCAGTCCCTCTTTGACCTTGACCAGAGCGTGAACAGGTAACGACGTCTCCATCAGCATCTGCATATCAAACACAGACAAACCACCACAGATACAGCAGGTTATGAGGCACACGTCCCACAAACACATCATTTATTCACAGTAGAACAAACGGAAAACAGAAGCTAACAGCGTTTTAAGCTCTAAATGTAAAGCGTCATGAGACAACTTTTATTATGATTTGGTTCGTTATCAATAAAACTTGATTGGTTGATTGATTGGCTGTTATCTTCGTGCTAATATTCCTGTCACCTGGTTCAGGTCCGACTTGTGTTGACCTCCGGGTTGCCAGGACACGCCCTCTTCCTCACTCTCCACAACGTGGCCCCCATCGCCTCCCTGCTCTAGTTTGGGGCTGTACTCCATCTGCTCCGTCAGCCACATCTTGGTGCGGATCTCCGGCTGAAGCGGGGAACCCAGCTGTGGCTGTTTGGGTAAGCCCAGTCCGTACACCTGTTCACCCACCTCAAACAATTTAGCCTCTAGTGGGGCGTTATGGATCATGTCCAGACAGTTGTGTTTGATAGGTGAGACCAGGCCTGAGGACACAGACAGATGTGTGTCCAAACCAGTGGACTTCCTGTTGTGGTGGTAGCGGTAGCAGGGCCCGGCGCCTGGCGAGCGCTGCAGTAAACTGTTGCAGAGAAAGGATGAGGACAGGGGCAGATAGAGGTCGGTGCTGGAGCCCTGGGGGTCCCGCCTGCGCCCCTGGAGTAGACCTCTGTCCAAGGAACCCTGTGAATCAGGGTGGTACTGGTAGCCTGGTGTCCTGGTGGAGCTTTTATCAGCCCCCGATGACAACTTGTTGAGCGAGGACCACCTCCGGATGGGCTGATGGTCCTTCAGGTCCAGACTGTTCTCTGAACCCAGGGACATGGACGACGCCAGCAGATGGCAGGATTTATTCCAGTGGCCCATGCTGCTGCTGGGGGAGGCCGGCAGCCGTCCACCCGTGTGGGTCAAAGAGGATGGGGTTGGCCTCAAGTGGACCAAAGCCTCATCCTGGACCAAGGGATGATGCAAGAGGGGCTGGAACGCTGTGGGCGTGGTACTGTAACTGGTCTCATCTGTAGGAACATACAAAGGCCCATGTGGTCAGTACCATCGCTGTAGTGGCGGGATTTGACACGTTTGGTCAGGTATTTGATTCTTATATAACAACAACCATACCGGCAAAATTTGTGACTCCTAGAATTTAAGAAAATGTATTAATTTACTCCAAGGCTTTGATTCCCACTGTTCCGGGTCATTCCTCACAGAGGTTCTAAAGTTACTGCTGACTGGTTCCTAACTTCAGTATGAATCGTCGGGTTGGAACAGATGGAATGAAATAGACTGAGGTTAGTTTCTTTGCAGCTTGGACATTTAGCAGACATGACTTCAGCCGAATTTAAAACCTTTTAAAGACACGTCTAAGTATGAAATGCAGATTGAATTCCAGCCCTTTCAGACTGTTTAAGGAACCCTGTACCTTCCACGCTGTCGGAGCAGTATGTGCCGATGCCAGTGTCTCCGCTGTCGGACACCGTGCTGTGTCGGCGTCCACACCTCATGCTCCCGGGGACAGGGGCGGCGCTATGCCACGCCGACTCCTGACCAGGGGCCCATCCTGGAGATCCACCACTACTGGAACCTACAAGAAAACCACACATTTACAAAGACTTACAGTGATTATTCAGATGGAAACGGCTCTGACAGCAGCATGGACGGACAGCAACAGCTGAGAGACATCACCAGCACCTGAGGGAACTGCTGCAGCTGACAGGGTTTACCTCTGAGGGAGCGCACATCCCAGGTGGGTCAGGTGGAGCGCATGATAGGGTGAGGCGGAACACTGGTAAGACCGCACTTATTATTCTTACGAAATTTCAGTTTTTTTGTGAAAGGATAGTTTGTAAACATACATATTTTCATACTTTAATGTTTTTATTGCATTTTTACAGTTAATAATACTATTAATACACTCGTGGTGTCGGAGAAGAGGCTGTTTGAGGAAACTGCTCATGAAGACGCAGAGGCGGACGGAGACGACGGCGGACTGGACGCCTTCAGAATAACTCATGGTCCATTGGCCGCTGAGGTATAAAGGACAGTCACAGAGCTGCCTTTCATTCCATGTGTCACTCAGGGACACAGCCTCTTTCATTGTCATAAAGACGCGTCATGAACCCTGCCCTATTAACCCCCGACACACTCAGCTACTTCTAAACCCTCTTCTTGCTTCAGAAGAATGTGATCACATGTGCGTTATTCTAAACATCAGCGGCGCCTCCCACCGCGGACAGAGGACACTCCACCACCCAGCTGTGCACTCACTGTCTGTTTACACTGAAGAGCAGAACGTCAGCTAACAGTTATTTATGTCATCGATTCATCTTTTGATTATTTCAGGTAGACTGATATATCAGCCAGCCCATATATCCTGCTGATATAGTGATTTTTTTTTAAACATCAGCCTTCATTTTTTTTGAAAGCCGATATTTAATCAGTAGTAAAAATGTTGTAAGATATTTGATCAGGCACTGTGTGGGCAGCACTTTAAGTTCAATAAATGTTAAGGCAGTACTATGTGTACGTGTATTAATAATTTCACTTATATTGCTGCATAAAAATCTTAATTATCTGAGTGTTTCAATTGTATTTTATGGTCAATGTGCTTTAAAAAAAATTTAAATGTAAAAAATCCGCCTTAAATATCGGCCTCAAAAATCGGCTGCAGATATCGGCCATCGGCTGACCAAATTTTTAAAAATCAGAATCGGCCTTAGAAAAACCCATATCAGTCGAGCTCTAGTTTCAGGGTGTTGGCTCTTTAGTCAAAGAACAATTCCAGACATTATGAAAACTGCTATTTTTTTCCCCAGACCTTGACTTGATGTACTTTTATATTTGTGTTCCTCCTTTTTTGGTTCAGATTGTGCCTGTTGTCTGCAGTAGAAAAGTTCATGTTAATGAACGTATGAATGAATGAATGTATAATTCACAGTACATTATGTTTTATGACACACATTTTCACAACATATGAAATCACAAAAGTGCATGAACATCACATAAGTGTCAGTAGAGTCATTCCAGTAGTGACGTCACATCCTGTTTTTTATACGATTTCCTGTGTGTTTCTGATCTTTCATGGTGTCAGACTCATTTCCTTTGAGGTTCCACATTCAGTCCAATTTGACCTCAAGTGGGCCGGACCAGAAAAATAATAGTATAATAGCCTATAAACAAAGACAGCTTCATGTTTATCTGTGTGTTTTAGTGCAATAAAAACATTAAGTTATGAAAATATTTACATTTACAAACTATCCTTTTACAAAAAACCTGAAATTTTGCAAGAAAAATAAATGCAATTTTGACAATATTATGCCTCAACCTATCATTTATACATGTGCATTACACACAATGCCACACAAACCTGAGGGTTACGTTGGACCTAAATGTCCCCTGCTGTGTCCCAGCTGGATGCGGGCGCGCGCACCGCAGTGCATTCATCCTGTCCTCGGTGCTGTAGCTGTTGTTAGCTCACACAACCATGAGCCCGAGCTACATGAATAAAACGGATAAAAAATACTACCGCTGAAAATAAAAAGAATAAATTTGTTCAGTAAGAATTAAAACAAACAAAAACACCTCTTGTGTCGATGACAGGTCGGTTCGTGTCGAGCGGAGCTCACAGCGCCCCCTGGTGGACCGGAGGAGTCCGAGTCCGGATTAAAGAGACCGGAACCAAGTCAGCAGATGTGGGACATGTTCCGAGCGCTGTTTGACGGACATTTACGTACAGTCTGTCTGAGGTCAAAGAAGTGCTTTCAGGTTCAGCATCCACTCCACTTTTCCCGTTCACTCTCTACATTTCAACACACAGATGTGCTTTCTACCTCTGACATTGTCATAACAGGTAAACGTTGGTCAGGTCGGCCTTGTAAAACACATCTCAGCCTCAGAGGGACTGTATCTGCTTAAATAAAGGATAAATAAAAAAAAAAACATGAGCCCGACCTAGCTCCTGTCGTCCCGTTTCCACCCCGGACCAGCTGGGACCCGGACCGGCTAACCCTGGACTTCTGAACAACCACCGGACGGTCAAATCTTACCTGTTTTATTAGATTCGTATCCGTCCTCCAAATCTCGGTACCACATTTCGTCTCACTGCAGCTTTGATGTAACGACACCAGCCGTAAAACCAGCAGTTCGGTCCAGATTACACCTCGAACACAACCAGGAGCAGAGTGTCATTATCCCAGACACGGACGGGCTGCCGTATGGTCACCGGCTGCTCCGACAGACCCAAAACCACTGTTCCTCCATTTCAAAAACATTTTCTGATAAACCCTGCTGCCATAAACAGTAAAAGGTAAACGGTCTTCCAGGACGTGATCTCAATAAACTCCTCCTCCGCAGCAGAGATACTGTTACGACAGACGTAAGATTCCAACTTGCCGGTTTCACCATTGATGAAAACGTAACGGCTAACTGCGGCTAATTAGCTTAAGCTTCGATCACCCCACGATGTTAACGATAATTAACGACAATACTGTTCAGCTAATTGGATTTATTTGTAATGGGAGGGATTGAATTGACATATTTGGTGAATCTGGCTATATTTGACCTTTGGTTTTGATGGCATAAAGAAGAAAAGGATATAGAAAAAGTCATGGATGTTTGGTTCATGATTATAGTTTTATGACAGTTGAGCTGCCGTAAATGAGCCACACCTGTCGTAACATTTCAAGATTTCACTTGTCTCACAAAGCAATCATTTTATTGTTAGATCTTATCAGGTGGCGTCGTAAATTGCTAATGTATGGATAAGATGTTTAAGACCATTACCTTGACCATATGATCGTTGGAAATACCGTCGTCACAAAAATAGTTGTTTATATACAAAGTCACGGGTGTTTGGTCCATGATTTTGGTTTCATGACAGTAGAGCTACCGTAAATAAGCCTCACCTGTCGCAACATTTCAAGATTTCACTTGTCTCACAATACAGTCATTTTATTATTATGAAATCTTGTCAGGTGGTAATATATGGATTACATGTTTACGATCATCACCACGGTCACACGACTGACTGTTGGAGATACGCGTTGTCACAAAATTGTTGTTTATTCATGCAACTGAGTCATTTCTCCCATAGTAGAACTGTTATTACTGTTATTATGTTGGACAGTGTTAATATACTCCAACAGTATCCCATTTAGTTGCATTGTACGTTATCTGCGTTGTCGTCACCCCCACACCAGTTGGTGTCAGTAATGCGCCAGTTCAATTTTGTCATCCACTACTAAATCTCACAGAAGATAAGGAAGTGGCTTTGTATACGTAAGAGCCCCGCGTCTGTCCTCACAGGCACACTTACCCCGGTACCGTAGCTGTCCCTGCTGTGTCTCTCCATCGTAGAATGTTTGTCAGATCAGACATGAAGTGTCAGGGCTACGCTTCTTTTAGACACAGCTTCTTTGACACGCGGATACACTGAGGTCCTCGTGGTTTTGTGGCGCCTCCGGTGTGACTGTTGCCTGTAGACACAGTTCAGGGTAATATTGACTCGCTCTTTCCCCGCGGTAACACAAGTGACCAAAGGCAGAGACAGGAGGCGGACGGCTGGGTAACAGGGTATGAAGCCTTTATTTTCACATTATCTTACATTTACCACTAGGGTTTAAATGACTGGTCTCTTCTTTCATGTAAGATTGACACAAAAGTTGTCATATTTACAAGTCAGACAGACAAACTTTGTTACGCATTTGGAACATACTCGGTACTTCAACTTCGTACAAGAACTCCAAGACGGAACATTGTGCACAGGTGTTGTGTTTATGGAGATTTGTGTGTTTTTACTTGACTGATTTTGTATTTTTATTCTTAACTGCGTTTATAATTGGTTTCTGTATTTATTGTTGGCACTTTACAGAGGAAACAAAAACAAGAACAACTAAATTTCGTTACAGTGTACAGTTGTATTTTAGCAATGACAATAAAGCCTATTCTATTCTATTCTATTCTATTCTATTCTATTCTATTAGTTAGTAGTAATAGCAGTAGTAGTAAATCCAAGGATAATATATTATTGATGTACTTGAAATTGTCTTTTGACCTCATCAATAAGCAGATTTATTATTTGTGTTTCTATTCTTAAATATTGTAATAATATTGTTCCAAATATTATGCAATTTAAAAAAAATGAAAGCACATAAGCCTTCACAAATATAGGGAAAACCTGAATTTTCTCACATGTGACAGTTCATCAGTGTATTTCTAAATGTAGAGGAGTCCAAGGAGTGTCTGTTGTATTTGAGCTCAGGTTTAATTAATCTCAGCTTTTACCTGGTCTTCTGTTCATGTCCTTTTTGTGTGTGTGTCTTATTTTTGGGCTCAGATATCATGACGCATCACACCGCTGTGCTGATAAACTCAGAACAGGAGTCCTTAATTGGCCGTGTGTTTGAGAACTACGTGACGGAGCATCATTATGAGGACATCCTCCACCTGGCTGCAGATGGCGAGGACGACACGCATCACGCCGTTGTCATTAATGCAATGACACTGTTTGAAGACAATATGGAGGTAAAGGCAGCATAAATGTGAAAAACATCACACACCTTCACTACATTTTTACTTTAGTTAACTTTTATTTAACCAGGAAAAAAGACTTTTTGGTGTCGTGGCGCAGACAGCAGCAGCAGAAGTTACAGACAGCAGAGTTTTCATCCACACAATCACACTAAAAACACACACAACATACATGCATACGTAGTAAAAGTCAGCTCTAAAACCATACATAAAAAACACCACCAATAGTTTAAAAGGTTCTAAAAGTGCAACAATAATGTTCCTTAAAAGCACCTCAAAGCAGAACCTGATACGATCAGATAGAAAAACATCCGGGTCAGGTCGAAGGAACACACACATGTATGAGGAAAATCCAAGTGTCTCTGATCCTCTTCTGTGTGCACTCATTTATTCACTTATTACTGTGATGTATAATAAATGCTTGTATTAAAAATACTGGATTTGTTTTCTAGACAAATTGGTCCTGACATCATAATAGGATCAAGAATTGAAACCTGTCACTTTAAATCTGTGTCAATGAGTCCTAAAGTGTCCAATAGATTTCCCTACATTTTGACATCAGTGTAGCTCCATATATTATCAAACACATCATAAGGAAATTTATGTGAATGTCCTGTGTGAACCGCATGTCAAGCACTTTGGCGTAAACCTCGTCAAAATCAGTGACATGTTGATGAAACCGTGTCACCGAGGACATTTGAAAAGATTTTTGGTCAGAAATGTTATTTTATGCATAATCATCATCCTTACTATGTTTATATGTAACACACATTGATATAGTTCTATATGTGCGACGTTAGAGCCCACTGAACACCTAACATGTAACCGTGTCACCGCTGGACCTGACCCGTGTCCCTCAGTCTGACGTCCGTCTGGAGGTTCTGGTCTGTTCAGTGGAACCAGAACATTTCACAGCTTTCTTTCCTGTTTGTGACCACAGGTCGGAGACTATTTCAATGTGTATCCCAACGATGTCCTGGCCATATTTGATAAAGTTTTACACCAGATGGCTGTGAGGTTATCAAAGGAAGCTTCCTCCAAGAATTATGGACCAGAAGATCGGAGACTGAGACGGACTCTTCATGCTCGAATTACAGGTACGTCATCAGAGTGGGGGGGGGGGGGGGTTGATCACCTTCACATTCTGACCTCAGTCTAACACTGGTAACCAGGTAACCAGAGCTCTGTCAACTGGGACCGCAGCACCGGTACGTCACAGACTGACAAACATTACACCAAAGATATTAACAGTCAGGTTCTACTGTCAGCCCAGTCTCATACCAAGTGGGCCGGACCAGAAAAACTGCAGCGTAATAACTCAAACTTTTGTGAAATTTTGGCAGAATTATGCCTCAGCTTCTCATGGACACGTGTCAGGATGTTTAGCCCCATGTGTAGTCCGCACAGACCTGGTTCATGGTGGGTTTTAAATGGACCTATGAGTAGAATAGAGGTCCAATAGAAGAGGATCAGAGTTGAGCTGTGGTTTACACTTTGGATGTTGAATAGAATGTCATCTAAGTATTTTTAAAACATGTTTCTAAAAAATACAACTTGTGTTGGACACTGGAAGTAATGTTCTGTCAAACTATATAAGTCTTCAGAAGGTGATTGTACATGTATTTGTGGATCCAGATGTGGAGCCTCCCTTGGCCCCGCCCACTTCTGCCCCTCCACACAGGCAGTCCTCTGGGATGTTCAGAAATGACATAGTGTTTGGGATGAGAGCAGGTCAGCGGTTCCGTCTGAGTTTATGGACTGACAGTCAGGACAAACTGACGTGTTGGTGTCGGTTCTAGATCATGTTGTCCTATAACATCTGTGAATGTCCTCTTCTTTCTGTCCTTTTTCTGTCTGCTCCAGGTCTGCCCGTGTGTCCAGAACTCACCAGAGACACTATTCCCAGGTCCAGAGACGTAGGACACTTCCTGTCCATCACTGGCACCGTCATCCGCACCAGTGTCGCTAAGGTAACAAACACCATGAGGCGCGGTTCACTTCAGGTTACAGTCAAGGTGAGGCGTTCAGGTGCCGTAGTTCAGGTTGAGATGAGGCACTGAGGACTGGTGTGTTGGCCCGTTTGGATCCACAGTTCCACCTGTGGTCCTTCTTATGCTGCTGTGTATTTGTGCATGCTGTACCACATTTGTCCAGCAGTCACCGCCAAAGCGTTCTGGCCATAGCAACTCGATTGTAAGGCTGTTGTATTCCAAAAATACTAATATGTCCCAAAGTATTGGTCCTATTAACCTGCCGTTTTTACTACTGTCTTCCTGGACCACAGATACATAAGTGTGCCAAACTGCAGCAGTCAGCTCTGTACGGATTTAGTGTGAATCTCCGGACACACACACACACACACACACACACACACACACACACACACACACACACACATATGCACGCTCATGGAGGCCACTTGGCTTTTAATATATAGAAGGCTAAGACTAATAATTCCAGTTAGATGTGTCCACTGTCCTTGCACAATGATTAGTTCCTGCAGTTGTCCTAGTTAGTAGCAGTTAGGACAAACGTGTGTGTCTTTGTGTCCACCAGGTGCTGGAGTACAGCCGGGACTACATGTGTGCCAAATGTCGACATGTTTTCACGGTGCGGGCGGATTTCGCCCAGTTCTACACCTTCGTCAGTCCGGCAGGTTGTCCTAACCCTGGCGGCTGTAACTCGTCTAAGTTCAGCTGTCTGTCCGGAGACGCCGAGCCGGCCTCCTGCAGAGACTACCAGGAGATCAAGGTCCAGGAGCAGGTCAGACCTGGGTTGGACATGGTTTCAGAGCTGGAGGTGTCCCCCTCCTGCTTTAATGTTGTACGCTTAAAGGGCTGTGAATTAGACTTCTGACCAACATACGGCCCGTGGGCCAGAACTGGTCCATCAGAGGGTCCAGTCCGGTCCAGGAGATGAATTACACACAGAACAAGTCAATGTCAAGTGGGTCAGAGCAGGACAATAAGGACACAATAACAATAAAGAACCACAAGTCCAAATGTTCCCTGAGTTTGAGTGTAAAAAAGTCAAACTACTTGAAAATGTTTCCGTTTACAGACGATCCTTTCATGACCGACCTGACCTGAGGTCAGGGTTAGGGTTAACCCACCCTAACCTGACCTGACCTGACCTGAGGTCAGGGTTAGGGTTAACCCACCCTAACCCTGACCTGACCTGACCTGACCTGACCTGACCTGAGGTCAGGGTTAGGGTTAACCCACCCTAACCTGACCTGACCTGAGGTCAGGGTTAGGGTTAACCCACCCTAACCTGACCTGACC
>JAPQRQ010000017.1:20926571-20938246 GCA_037367365.1 Apogon talboti | reverse complement strand
GTATAGTATTTCACAGCTCATTGGTATCTCATACCCCATTATTTGTTGTAGTTCTCCACATACCATGTTCCAAAATTGTGTTTGTTCATTTTTGAAGCCAATAGTAAAATGTTAACAAGTCAATTGGATTGTGCCATATTACCTAAATATATCACAGTACATGTAATTATCGATGACGCCTACACTGTTACTATGACAAACAATAACTGCACTGTAAGTTCAGTGAAGTTATTTAGAGTAACCTGACTGTACCTGTGTTGCAGATTTATCTTTCCTTTTTAGAACTCCTTGTCTTTTGTTGACTTTCTCAGCTCTCATGTGCAGAACTAGAGCATTTTGTGTTCTATTCATTCTCCTCCATGTTTGTATTGCCTGCCTGCATCTGTGTGTGGTTAAAAAAAAAAAAGATGATTTAAAGCCTATTAAATGATAGAGTGTATTATGCAATGATGGACTCATTACTCACATGACATTATCTGATATATCTTGCGTTGCAAAAGCCAGTTGGGTGACATGAATATACATATACATGAAGTACACTGTAAATACATCATGTCCGTCTGTTCGAATACTTAAGCTTCCAGCCTGTGATTTCACACAAAAACCTTTCTTCTTCTATTGACATGGTCGAGTTGCCACTATGATAACGAGTAAAACAATTTAATACATGATGAACAAAGGTGAACTGATGAACGGATCAGTTTTCATGTTCAGTATGTTAACATTTAATGTCTGCAACAACCTCTTGAAACTTATTTTGACGCCTTTTTGAAAGACACGAAAAAAAATAAAGTTGCAAGTGGAATTTTTTCTATCATATTACAAATGTACTTAATCACAGACCTTATTTTGGGTATGTTATTACAAACCATTAAAGACCTTACTGACTTTGAGATGAGAAAACTTGCAACTAGGGCTGCAACTAATGACTATTTCAATAGTCGACTAGTCATCGACTACTATAGCTAGTCAACTAGTCATATTAGTTGACTAGTCAGATTATGAACTGCAGAAAAAACAATGGCTCTTATTAATATTTATTGCAGCAATAAAATACTGTACCATCCGAATGGACGTCAGAAGGACAGACGAGGGTTTGTTCCACACTGGTTCCTTTATTGGAAGAACAGTATTTTTTCAGCAGTAACCACGGCGACATTGAAAGAAAAATGAACAGGAAACTTAAAGGCTGGCTCTGTCTCACTCTTCCACTCTCTCTCTGTCTGTCTGTCTCTCTTTTCCTGGTCTCTCGGGCTCACGGTCTCCGCCCCATCCACTCACCTGTCCATCATAGCCCCATACATACTTGATGCGTTACAGACAGTCAGCTTTCAAACAGTAACATTAACGGAACAATTACTGCAGGGTCGATACTATACATTGCATGTTTCATGTTTAGAATTGACTCTGTCAGAGCAGTAGCGTGTTGCACAGTACTCGTCTGCTTTTTCTGTGCCGTCAGTGCATCAAAGATTTGGGAAAAGTCAGATGTCTCACTATGAGCTACGTCAACTGGCTACAGTCAAACATTGAGCCTATTTATGTGACCATAACAAATTGATAACTGTTAGTAATCAGATAATTGTAATAATCAGATCTGATGTGTTTACATGCACTTGAGAAATGCGATAGTCAAAAATTCTGGTATAGATGTAAAAGAACCAAGTAAATTGAATTAACCTGCATACATGCAGGACATCAGCGTATTGAGGAGACATCCAGATGTGTTAATCTGATTTATTTCCATCAGATTACTGCTGTTGTCTGACAACAGATCAGATTATACTGTGTGCATGATCACTGGAATAATCTGATAACTCCAGAAATTGGATTATGATCGGAGTATTAGTGTGGATGTAAGCAGGATCATTGTTTAACATGGGATTGCATACTGTGGGAGACAGACGATGACATCAATAAATGACCCGTTGACTACTAAATTAGTTGTTGACTGGTCGTTGCAGCCCTATTTCCAACTAAGTTTTGGGTTTTAAATAGTCTACAAACTTGAGCTTCTCACAACTGATCTGGTGAACCAAATGCCACTGCTGACTTTAGCTGTCACGGTGAACCAGTTTCAGATGATTACTAGGAAAATCTTTAATGTTCAGACTCATCATTTGTGGTCTTGAAATTGCTTGAGCTACTATGAGATACCGTTACACTGACCAACACCTTTTCCTTTCATTTGCCGCTGTCCCTCACACTGGGCCTGATAAAGTCGTACTTTTCCCTCTTTTCTGTTGTGATGTAGTACTTTTTCCACTAGGTGGTAGTCTCAAGGCAGAGATTGTCAGGATGAACATGTTTTTAGTGATAAACATCAGTAACATATGGCTGTGATGTCTATAGCTGTCGAAGGTGGACTGCCGTGATGCCCTAGAAATGATCTGCAATCTGGAGTCAGATGGAGATGAGAAGGCAGCGTTCAGCTTGTGCTCGGCCTTCCTGACTCGCCAGCTTCTCCAAGGAGACACCTACTGTGCTTGGTGAGAAAACGTCTATCACTGCCAAGATTTACGATACTTCACATTCAAAGAGTCGGTGGACAGTATTGACCTCAGATAAAAATAATAGATTCTTATTGATGATGAATTTCCATTTCTCTGACCAGGGAGCTGACTTTATTTTGGAGTAAACTGCTGAAGCGATTTGAGCCCTCAGAGAAGGCCTTCCTCGACAGATGCCGCCAGATGTCTTTACTTTCCAAAACAGTGTACCACATCTTATTCCTCATCAAGGTCATCCAATCAGAGGTCAGTCAACAGTCATTATCAACTTCTGCTACCAGCGTTTTGGCTGACCCTTCCTTGGAAATTCATAAAATGCCTTAGAAGATGAAAACATATTAACATGTGCAGGACTAGGAGGGTGCTAAGACCCAGTCATACACAAAAGCGCACACATAAACACATGCACACTGACATTTTGATAAGCTAGGTTATCTAGTTCAGCTATAAGTAATGACTTAAGTAATAGCATAGTCAGTCTTGTGGCCTAATTGTCATTCAAACTGAAGAACTTTTTGACTTCAGAGTTTCATGGTGGTCCAAAAAGGACCAGTTTGCAAGGTTCTGAGACATGGAGGGATATCTCCAAATGCTAAACATCTCCCCTGCAGAATCTGAACCTTGGTGCTACTGGTCCAACAGAACAAATTGACATTGTTAACAAATAACAAAAGTTATCGCATGACACTTTACATTTAGAGCTGATCTAAACCAAACTCTTAAGCCAAATTACATGGGGAGCGTGGAGATGGAACAAAACACTTTACAGAGATTGTCTTGGACTCCGTGGCATTTATATTATATTGTATATTATTCTGTGGGGGTCTCTCAAATGTCGACTTAGATTTTGATCATAAATTAAAGCGCATTTTCCATCCCTGTGTATGTGTGCGAAAGTTGTGCCGTGCGTAAAAGCTCTTTGGCGGATGCAGAATATGATTGCGTCACACCGGTCCGTACAACAGTTCCTATTGCCTGTGCGAATGCAAACAAAATAGTCCCCCTGGGGGAGAGTAGTTCCGAGAACTAAATTCGAGGTGGATAGTTCTAAGAACTTAGTTCTTAGAACTACTCTGTGCGAAAGCTCCTCATAATACAAGAGATATTTGCCCATTGAAGAGATACTGATCCTCATAAATGAATTGGCGGAGTACTACATTAACTTACTCAAGGGGGCAATGTATGCAGGTATACAAAACACAGCTAATAAAAGCTTTACTAATAATATAGTATTAATGTGAAAAGTCCAGTTCTATACTTTTTTTTTTGGGCCATAAATTTGACATTAAGGTTGTGAGGTCTTAATTGCCATGAACATTTGATCAAATTAATTGACCCATGTATGAAAGTGCACATTTCTAATCTTACAAAGCCTTAAACCAACCAATGAACTTGATAGTGATTTAACTTATTGCTGACACAAATATCTAGATTATGCCATCTCACTGTGAACAGAACCACATACATCTTCCCTTTGTGTTTACCTGCATAACCTGAAAAATAAAAGCTTTCTCTCTGTTGTGACCAAGAAAAATATTACCAGCATCCGTCTACTGGTAGCTTTGTGTTAGTCCTTGTAACACTCTGTTGTTAGTAAGAGAAAATCCTGAAATATTAATTTTAATGTATTACCTTTGTTACACTGAAACTTCTTTGTTACTTGAAAAAAAATTTATTTGGTAGCTAATTATTTGTCTTTTCCCCCTAGATAAACAGCTTGGGACTGCCAGTGTGCATCGAAATGTGCATTAGAGCTCTGCGGATGGACTCAAATGATGGAAACACGAAGGCCACTGTTTGTAAAACAATTTCCTGTTTGCTTCCCACTGACCTGGAAGTAAAGCGGGCCTGCCAACTCACAGAGTTCCTCCTGGAGCCCACTGTGGATTCATACTATGCTGTGGAGACTCTTTACAATGAACCGGATCAAAAACTAGAGGAGGAGAATATGCCCGTTCCAAACTCACTACGCTGCGAGCTTCTGTTGGTTTTCAAAACCCAGTGGCCTTTTGACCCAGAGTTCTGGGACTGGAAAACACTTAAGCGCCACTGCCTAGCGCTCATGGGTGAAGAGGCTTCTATAGTGTCATCTATTGACTTACTTAATGATACTGACAGCCCTGAGGAGGAGGAGCAGTTCTTCAGTCAGGAAGGGTTTCAGGAAAGCGCTGACCGCTTTGTAAGTGGCACCTATGAATTGAAAGATGTAATGGATAGGAAACAGAAAAACAGAGAAATGAAGAAACTGAGAGAAAAAGGTTTCATATCTGCCAGGTTTCGAAACTGGCAGGCTTACATGCAGTACTGTGTCCTGTGTGACAAAGAGTTTCTAGGCCATAGGATTGTACGTCATGCACAGACTCATCTGAGCGGTGGAGTATATAGCTGCCCAATATGTGCTGAATCCTTTACCTCAAAAGACACATTGATCCCCCATGTCACATCACATGTTAAACAGTCATGCAAGGAGAGGCTAACTGCAATGAAAACAAACAAGCAACTGGCCAATCCCAAAACAGCTGCTCCTGTCATTGCAGCATTACAGGCCAAGACAGAAAATCAATTTTATGAAAATGGCCCTTCTTTAGGGCATAATGGGGAATTGATTGACAGTGTTCAGACAAGACTGTCCTGGGGCAACACAGAGAGCAGTGAAGACAATGTGTGCCCAGTTGGAAAATGTAGAAAGACCTTCAAGTTCTTCAAAAACCTCGTTGCTCATGTTAAAGCTCATGGAGATGACGAAGAGGCTAAGATGTTCCTTGAAATGCGGAGTAAAAAGGTCATTTGTCAGTACTGCCGCCGCCACTTTGTTAACGTCAACCATCTTAATGATCATTTACAGGTTCATTGTGGTGTGAGGCCTTACATCTGTATACAGCTAAACTGCAAGGCAAGTTTCCTGTCTAACACTGAACTCCTCATCCATAGGAAAACGCACACTTTTTTTAAGGCGAGATGTATGTTTCCAAATTGTGGAAAGATTTTCAGTGAGGCCTTCAAACTGTACGACCACGAGGCACAACATTATAAAACTTTTACTTGTAAAGTTCCAGACTGTGGAAAGGTATTCCATTCACAACAACAGCTGGATCTGCACCAGGAAGAGCATACCGCAAAAAAAGAGGAAAACCATTCCTCTGAGCAGACCTCACAGAATTTGCAGCCTGGCCCGTCACTCATCGCACAAATGCTTTCCAATCAAAGCCCCATCAAACAAGAGGATCCACAAGAGTCAAGTAACTGTCTTACTGAGAGTGTTGTTAAATCAGAACATGAAAGATTTCCAGAGTCCCTTGAAAGCTTGCTGAAATCTTCAAAAGCACCTGTGGATACCGTGGGACACTATGAAATTAAACATGAGCCACAAAACCTACCTTCCCCAGTCAGTCAAATGCAGAATTCACATAGCTCTGTAATTCAGCCTGTGAATTCACAATCATCTAATCCTAGTGGAAACAGAGGTGACTCAAACCATCCTACTTTTGACTATATGACACCGTCCCAACATCAACACATACCTCCATTTGAAGCTAATTTAGGTAAACTGTCACATACCTGTGATACAGCTGTATTACAAGCTCAGCCACAAATGTTTCCTGGTAATGTAGGTAACAGATTAGGAAGTTACAGCTCGACACATCTAGGGCCAGTGTTTAGTAGTAGTGTTAGTAACTCCTTAGTAGCACCGACCCAGAGCTACACAGAACCAGCAATGTTGCAGCCACTTCCTCCAACAGTAGCTCCACACCCACTAACTGGGAACAGAACAGAAAACACAGAGAAACCTCCAGGTTCCCTTCCAGCCCTTAGAGAGCGATACCACTGTGCATTTGAAACATGTACACGGAATTACAGCTGTTACAAAAGTGCTGCCAAGCACATGAAAACAGTTCACCCAGAATTCTTTGACAAATGGAAGGCTGCACGAACTAAAATCAAGATAACCTATGCTCCTGCGCCTGGCACACCCTCTGTTGCAAATCACAGTTTGGTTCCCTCAGCTGTACCATTTCAAGGAGTTGTAAGGCAGAATGTTATTCAGCCACCCACCTATACAAACATGGCCCCAAGTTCAAACTACAGTAGCTTACCTCCCCATTCAGCCTCCACTCTCAACCAGAATGCCTCACTCCTAATGGAAAATGTTTTAAATCCCATTGTTCTTTCTCAGTTAGAAAGCAATACAAGTCATTTAACTAACCCACAGTCCCAAGATGCGGGCAATCAAAACTGGTCTTCAGCCTCTGAAAGACAACAAATCCTAAACTGCGGTACTTCCCAAATCTATCAATCAAACATGCAGGACATGCCACAAGTGAATTCTACCAATGCAGGTCTGCCACTGCGAAGTCCATCTTGCACTATGTTGGGGCCAAGCATAAACAGCTCAGCAGACTCCCTGCAGGCACCAGTCATGGAAACCAGTGCTCAGTCACTTTTACCCTCTTACTCAAGGATGGAAGAAGTAGCAAAACAGGTGACAAATTGTCATTCACTCTATACACCACAGATACAAAATAGTTCCATCCCCAGTTCCACTGTACCAGAAAAAACTAAATCATTGCATAGTCATGTGCCGTCAAATCTTGCCACGACAACCAGTCAACTTCAAAAAGACCCAACTGTCTCAGAGAATAATCCTGACAATCCAAAACGAGCCAGAAAAAGCAGGAGGACAAAATGGCCAGCCATTGTTAGAAATGGCAAATGGATTTGCTGTAGATGTTTTAGACAGTTTGATAGTCCCAAATCACTTGGAGGCCATTTGTCCAAACGTACAGTGTGCAAACCATATGAAGAGTCAGAGCTGAACACAGACCTGCCAGCATCATTTCTCGACCTCCTCAATTCTGAACAAACTGTTAGCGGCGTTGAGCCTGGTCTGTCTTACAATCCTGCTGCAGTTTATCAGGGCAACCCTCAGCATTCAGAAATGAGTACTTCCACAGGCCAAAAAGATTATAGCTCTGCTGATTATCAACAAGGAAATTTGGCAGTCTATGGAAATGGTGAATCAAATGAAGACATTCTCAAACAAATCATGACTGAATCAAACATAGCAGATCTTTATGTGCAACCACCTGTTCCTCAACCCTTGTTCCCAAACTCAGGTGTTCCCTATGGCCCAGGTGAACGTTTTCCAGCGAGCTCAGTCATACAGCACACCGAAGATGTTCACAGGAGAGAAGCCGACTTGTGTAGTACTGCTCATTATCCACAGTCTAGGATTGATACATTTTCCGGTAATGAATTTACTAACTCGCTTCTTTCTCAAGTAGTGACAGAAACGCAGACTAATACTATTTCCAGCCGTGTTCCCACAAACAGTGTAATTCCAAGGGAAATCCCTCCTCAAGCCTATCACTCTGAGACAGTGCTCCAGACATCAGATATGGATTCAAACTCAGTGAAACAAACACTGTTACCTGATAGTGGGCCTAGTCCTTTATCAGCAAGTGACACAAAGCAACCCGAGATGCAAAGGAAGAGCACTGAGCAGGATATCAAAAAGAGACTGAGGGAGCAGATTCTTGCTGGTGATTTTCAACGTAGAAATAACTTGTGTAATCCAAGCAACATGGACACTAATGTATCTTCAAGAAGTCCCATGTCATTTAGCGCAGTATCAAGTCCTAAAAACTTTGGACCTCATCAAATTGGTTGGGATGCAAAGGGTGATGGAGCTAATGGAGGACAAGAAAACTCTATCATTCCAGGATCATCAGGCGAAATTGAAGTACTACTAAAAACACAAAGTTTTACCTGTTTTAGACAGACTAGTACTCCACAGCATGAGGTGCAGAGCCCGACTTGCACTGTGGCAAGTGATGTAGATCCTGAACCCAGTCAGGTATCTTCCAGCCAACAACAGTGGCTAACAGAAATTCAGAGTGCGTTCGAGAGGCTCAATCTTGTCAGAGAATTATCTGATAAAACATATAGCAAACTGAAGCAAACTAACATCTCTGTCAGCCAGAAAGCACCCGCAAAAGTCGTTTCACGTAATGTAAAACCATCAAACCCAGTCAAAATGTTCGCTTGTGAGAATGACAACTGCACATTTAGCACAGTATCAAGTGAGGCTTTCTGGAGACACCTGTCAAGGTCTCACAATTACACATTTGACATGGTGAATGTGGTTAAAAAACAGTATGGCCAATATGCTCCCTTCCAGTGTCAAAAATGTAATAAAACATTCACACGTAATTCAAACCTCCGAGCTCACTACCAGTCAGCTCACAAATTATCGGCCCAAGAAATTGCAGAACTGGATTTGAAGCGTCGACTGGCCAAAGCTGCTGCAGCCACTGCTGCTCCAAACCACCCTCCACCCACTCAAGCCCCAACTGCTACTTCATCAGTAGCAAATGGATCTGTTCCATTTGTCCATTGTAATAGCTTGGACAGAGCTAGTCAAAAATGCCAGGATGACACCTGTTCCACAGTAATTCATGCTTTACAACCAACAGTCTTGCACAATCAGAGGCAACCCGACCAGATTCAGAACTCAACTCCAGCTTATCAGGCTGTACAAACAGCAGGACATTTGTCTGACAACCCGCAAAGACACCTGCCCACAGTACCAATTCAGCACATGAACAGTCAACAAGTCAGAGCCCATTCATCCAAAGCTGCCCCTCATCCAGCTAACAGACTTCAAAGTCTAGATAAACAAGTCAATGGACAGGTGATAGTCAAACCAAGCACTGACTTGAACAAGAAGCCAAAGGAGAAGAAGCCAAACATGAGGGATGCCATAAGTCAGTACAGACCTTACCGCTGTGTTCACCAAGGCTGTGTGGCGGCCTTCACTATCCAGCACAACCTGATCCTCCACTACAGGGCTGTTCATCAGTCCGCTCTCTCCGCTTTGGAGGCAAACGAGGATCAGGACCAGAGTGAGGGTTTTGACATAGTAGCGGAACATGAAGAAGAGGAGGCTGAGGTCCCCCAAATTTCTGAATTCAGATGCCAGGTTAAAGACTGCTCCCGAGTGTTTCAGGAAGTCCCCAACCTTCTCCAGCATTACTTCCAGCTGCATGAGTTCAGCATTGACAAGGTTGGCAACATCTTGTGTGGCATCAGCCTTGGAAAATTCACCTGTGGCCACCAAGGATGCACGTCAAACTTCACTGCTTTCTGGAAGTACATAGGGCATGTCAAAGAGCAACATAAAGATATAAAGCTGTCCAAACCTGAGCCATTAAACGGTTTGTTCAAATGTGAAATCGAAGGCTGTGATCGGTCGTACGCCACAAAGTCAAATATGCTCAGACATGCAATGAAAAAGCATCAGGACTTGTACCAATCGAAACTAAAGAATCAGCAAATAACAGAGGACGGTATGAAAGAGAAATCAACGACTTTGAACTCCAAGACTCTGCATTACCAAATATCCAAAACAAGTAATGGGAAGGAAAACATTGAGAGCAATAAAAAGGTTGTTCAGAAGGAAAGTGATGCGAAGAGAGCCAGAAAGGTGAACATTTACTGGACTAAATATGAAAAACCCTCCTTGAAATCCAAAGTAGAGGCATCTGCAATGTGCACAAAGAAGTTTCCTCTCCAGTATCCCTGCATGATCAAGGGTTGTGAGTCAGTCATGAGTTCAGAGAAGAACATTTTAAAGCATTACATAGGACATGGACTGTCGGACAAGTATTTGGAACAGCACAGGAGTCACTACATATTCTGCAAAAAGGTCTCCAAACAGAAATGCAGCTCCATCAGGAGTGAGGAGTCGAAATCGGACAATGGTTCTGACCTGTCAGACGGTGAGTTGATAGGCCCCAGCAGCCCAGAGGGAGGGGACTTCAACAGTTCCAGACCTCTTCTACGAAAACGGACTAGCACAGGGATCCCAGTTGTGCTATTAGACAGCAAGTTATCCAACGATGATAGTTCGGACGGCTCTGTGGTGCTCAAACGAAAACGAGGACGCCCACGAAAGCTCATTGAAAAGATAGTGAAGCGCAAGAAAATTCCACGCGCAACAAAGGCCGATGTGGTTTACAGCCGAGACGACGAGTCCGACTCGGCCTGCCCGCCGGCGCTGCAGGACATGTCCGATCAGAGCGTTCAGCTGGCCTCCTTCAAACCCATGGGGTTTGAAATGTCTTTCTTACAGTTTCTTGAGCAGTCAAATAAATCCGACAACTCCCTGAGGAGTAACGTGGAGCCGACAGACACGCAGAGCCAAACGCCCAGCCTGAACACCAAAGAAACCTGCATCAAGTTCAACAACCGCCAGAACCTGAAGTCGCTCAGTAAGGTTCGGATCGTTTTGGACGGGGCCGTCTCAGGCGTTACGGAGCATATTCTGAAACAACTCCAGGACATGGAGCCCACGGTGAAGCTGGAAAGAAACCACCTCATGTTGAGACAGCTGCACGACATGCAGCCCACCGTAGTGTTGGAGAAACACGCCCAACCTGCTGTTTCTGGTTTGGGTTTGGTTTCATTAGCAGAATCTCAGGACTAGAACAAGTGACGTCTGCTGCAGACTGGTGCCCTACAAAGAAACCGTTTTTTTACACATCCAGTTATCAAAAAAACCAACCTTTTGAATTCTACTGTAATATCTGTAAAATGTGTCCTTTTTATATAGAAAAGTGTAAAGCATGTTTTTATTTATGAACTCAAAGTAACTCAATGAAAATCAGCTCAGTGTTGAATTATCCCCGTGGGACTTGCAGACAAGTGGACTTTGATATGAGTTGTATTGTTGTGTGTAGTTTGTGGTTTGAAGATGTTGACTGTTTGTTGTGTATATACTTTGGAAAATCACCTACTGCCACCAGCAGTCTTACTGTTATTAAAGCAGTTTTTTTATTCCAACTCCTTTTTGTAGTTTTGTATCATCAGGGTCTGTCGTGTCCTTTATACTGTGAATCTTAAAGGTTGTGTTCAAGTGTTCGCTCTGGACCAGTTTGAGCTTCAACATCCACTGTGACCGCAGTAACTAACCGGATGGGACTAGTTTAGACCGTCACATGCCTTAACAGGACATTTTCCTTTTATTTCCACACTGAAATCAGTCAAAGAACACGCATGTCAAAGAAAACCTGTATATATTAGTGATTAAAGTGTCCTGTCAGGTTAGTGTCCTGTCTGGTTAGTGTCCTGTCTGGTTAGTGTCCTGTCTGGTTAGTGTCCTGTCAG
>JAPQRQ010000017.1:20890864-20901931 GCA_037367365.1 Apogon talboti | reverse complement strand
GCGGTTCTAGAAATCTGTTTTATGTGTGAGTTAAATGACAGATCCTGATCAAAAATAACACCTAGATTCCTCACAGTAGTTTTGGTCTCCATGGTAACGCCATCCATGGTGATTACATCGCTGGACACTGCATCACTATTAGTTTTTGGACCCAGCACAATGACTTGCGTTTTGTCTGAGTTAAACAGCAGGAAGTTGTTGGTCATCCAATCTGTAATGTCATTTTTATCTGTGTTTGGGATGTTTCTGAGCACCGCTTTCAGGTAGACAGTTTATACACGTAGTAATGGCACCACACAGCATGGATGGGTGAAACACACTAACCTGGGACCCCTGGAGCTGTCCGCTCAGTGCTGTCTGAGGACAAGACTTTGGACAAATCAAACACAGGCCTTTCCACCTGTCACCTATGACAGACACAACAATAGGAACATTGGGTTTTAAATGCAGGAGCCTCAACAACAGTCCAGAGTTTTGGAAGGGGTTACACTCTTCTGTTCAGTCTGTAGCAGGGCTGTCAAACTCAGGTTCTTCCACATTCAGCCCAATTTGATCTCAAGTGGGCCGGACCAGTAAAACGATAGCATAATGACGACTTTTTCTCTTTGTTTTAGTGCAAACAAAAAAATCATTAAATTATGAAAACATTTACAAATTATCTTTTCACCAAAAAAAAACATGTGAATAACCTGAAAAACCTTACATTTTGGAAGAAAAATATGTGCAATTTTAACAATATTATGCCTCAACTTATCATTTGTACATGTGCATTACAAACAGTTGGTAACAGGTATAATGTTAAAAATTTGGATTCTGGAACTAAAATAAGACCACTTTCTGGTTTGCCCTGCTCATTATTCTTCTTGGTAGCTCTTCTAAGTTCAACTGGACTCGTTTAGCTTCAAAAGAGCAAAACAAGTCCAGTTAAACCTCAAAGAACTACCGAGAAAAATGGACTTTTTTCATTATGTATAGGTTATTATGCTGTGACTGTACTTTAGATCATAGTGGTCTGAATGTGGAACCTGATCTAAACGGAGTGTGACACCCTCGATTGTTAATATCTTCAGTGTAATTTTTGCATTTCGCAGACTCGTCCTGCGGGCTGGATTTGACCTTTTGGCGGGCTGGTTTTGGCCCCCGGGCCGCATGTTTGGCACCCCTGGTCTCTATAGCTTGTGTGACAGTCTCACTTTCAGCAGTTTGGGAGGAAACGGTGGAAAAATCCTGTTGCTTCTGCAAAATAAAATTGTAAAATGTGCCCAATGCCATCCTTGTGTTTATTAAATTTTTTGTGCCTCTGGAGAATTCTTACCTCCTTCTAGATCTACACCAGATGGATGACCACTCAAAGTCCAGGTGCAAACCCACATGTGTACGCTCATGTATGTGCTGTTGCTTCTGTGTGTAGAAGAACATCTATGTGGCTGACCTGACTGAAGAAGTGGTGACTTCTCCTGCACAAGCCTTGGCTTGGATCAGGAAAGGGGAAAGTACGACATGAGGTTCTGCCTGCAGATCAGTAAAACCTGTACACTCTCAACACTGTTCACTGTCTGACAACCCATGTGTTCCTGTTTTTGTAGAGAATCGTCATTATGGAAAGACCAAAATGAATCAGCGCAGCAGCCGCTCACACACCATCTTCCGAATGGTAAGAACACTGATCCGCCAGTGATGGGAGTCGTGTTTGAAGGGTCATGAGTTGTTGTTTGTTATTTTTATTTTTTTGTCCTCAGATCCTGGAGAGCAGAGAGAGCAGTGACAGTGAAGCTGCTGACGGAGCCATTATTGTGTCCCACCTGGTACGGACCCACCTGTGCCTTTTTGTTTTGACTGTACGTGTTATCGGCTGTCCCTGATCACCAGCATTTTTCATTTTCTCCAGAATTTAGTTGACTTGGCTGGATCTGAACGAGCAAGTCAAACAGGAGCAGAAGGTAAGGGTTCAGTTCTTCCAGTGCTTTATGTTTTTATGCTGCAGTAGTGAGTAAGTGACCTGTTTGTGTGGGGTGTCGTAGGTGCACGTTTCAAAGAAGGATGTAACATCAATCGCAGTCTGTTCACACTGGGCCAAGTGATCAAGAAACTGACTGATGAAAGCCAGAAGTGAGTAAACCAAGACTGCAGTGACTTTGACTGGAGCTCATCTACACAGTGACAGACACTCCTGAGTGGGTATGTTTGACTGTTGGACATCCTCACTCATCATCCTGTTTCTTCAGGGGTTTCACAAACTACAGAGACAGCAAGCTGACCCGCATCCTGCAAAACTCTCTGGGTGGGAATGCAAAAACAGTGATCATCTGTACAATCACTGCCGCCGCACTGGATGAGACGCTCAGCACGCTGCAGGTTGGTCCAACATGCACACGTATGCACAGGCCTGTCCACCTACCCTGATGAGTCAGTAGTGCTGCCTGTGAGTACGTGGTATGATGGTTGAATTCTGCTCAAATGAAACTAATGTAATCTATCACATAATAATGTGTCACACATTTGTACTATTTTCATCACTGTTAATGGGGTGAATTCTCTTATCAGGAGTACAAAGAATATTAAAGGTGTATCTGATCATGAATGTAACAAAGGACTAGATGAGATTGGTCTGGGTTGATTTGGACCCAAAAATGTCCCAATATACTGTACAAAGAAAACTGTATCATGAAGCGGTTTAATAGAGAATATAACTATTGTATTGTTCCATGGTATTCTCCCCATGTCTGCGTGGGTTCTCCAGCTTCCTCCCACCGTCCAAGGACATGTACCCAACAGGTTAACTGGTCAGTCTGCCCGTTGGTATGTGTATACCTTATCCTTTGGATGAACTGGTGACTGACGTCCAGGTGTCCCCCACCTTCGCCCGTTGGTTGCTGGGATCGGCTACAGCACCCACCCACAACTCTGGAGGACATGCAGAATATTTCGTTAGCCCCATGGTCATATTTTTGGTCAAATTGCGATATCTGCATAAAATGAAGCAGCAGTGTTCGGAGGGTTAAATTATGCAGATATCACAGTTTGGACAATTCTGCCATGAAGATAACGATGTGTGAAGTGAAACACAGCAGCCTTACTCTCTTTGATTGTCATGTTCAGTTTCTCTCCCCCCACCACCCAAAAACAATTTTACATGTGAAAATTAAATGTGAATTCTTTAACACTTTAAGTGCCAAAGTCGTCATATTGCGACAAGCTGCATAACTGAATGAAACGGACAGCTTTTTGAAATCAAGACAGAATATTTTTTGAGAAGAAAAAAAAACTCTGGTGCCTAAAGGGTTAAAACGATGTCTGTTTCACACCTTCTCTTTTTATTTTAGTTTGCCAGCACTGCAAAAAAAATGAAGAACGACCCTCACGTTACAGAGGTGTCAGATGACGGGGCTCTACTCAAAAGATACCGCAATGAGATTGTGGACCTAAAGCGACGACTTCAAGAGGCACGTGGTCGTTTGTTCTTCAGTAGCGCTTCATGTTTGGCATATGTGTAAGTGTGAGGACCCAGCACTGACCTGTGTGGGACTACCACCCTGCTGCAGGTGTCTTCAGTCACACAGACCACAGCGACAGAGAAGGAGGTCCTGTCTCAGCTTCTCCAGGAGAAGGACCAGCTGCAGAGGGAACAACAGGACAAGATCAGAAACCTGACCAAGCTGCTGGTCACCAGCTCAAACCTGGTTCCCGTTAAAAGGGTAAAATTGACCCAGTGGAGCTTTGAGTGTTGACCTCAGAATGGTATCATAACCCGTCTCTCATCCTCTGTTCAGAAGCCTCAACGCAGGGTCACATGGGGAGGGAAGATGCTGATGCTCGCCTCTGAGTCCACCCGCCCTGGTGCATCTTCTGACCTCTGCTTTGCAGAGTCGTACATTCAGAAACGGAAAGCTGAACGCTCCTGTTTGTCAGAGTGGGCTGAAGGTAAGGAAGAACGTAGAGCACAAAGATGACCAATGTGGGCCTTTGTGTCCCCCAGCAGAACCAGTCACCCTCAACATGTGATGACATAATGAAACACTTAGTTTTTTGTTTTTTTTGTAACAGCAGTTTATATTACAGAGCATAGCATGTATAATAACAAAAGCAGTTTTGGACCCACTGCCATCCACATATTTTATGAATTTGAATAATTATAAATGTATTGGGACAGATCATGTGTACAAATTGACAAAAAAGGAAGATCATGGGGAAGGGTTAAATGAGGTTAAAAATTCTAATAAAATACAGAAACAATGAGAATAAGGTCAAGTAAAAGTTACACAAAATCTGATTGAAAGGCTGAATATACTCGACCCATTTGGTCCAGAGGTTAAAGAAAACAGCGAAGAGAAAAGGTCATCCTCTCCATTCCAAACATGTCATCTGCTGTATGTCTCCACTCCTGTGGTGGCGGTTCAGGACCCAACCATCGTTTTGTCAGTGCGTTTTTGCAGGCAACTATCAAAATGTTAAACAAATATTCATCAGATTGCCCTGTGCTAAAATCAGCGTTCCCCAGAAATAATGTGAGGAATCACAAGTGTAAGTCCCATTAAATCTGCTTTATGAACCTCTGTCCAGAAGGGTCCAATCACAGGACATGCCAGTGGTTTGTTTCCAGAGACCCACACCATCTCCAACATTTGGCTTCACCTGCACAGTGTGCTTTCTGCTGCAGTGGAATTTAAAAACAAACCAACTGGACATTTCCATTGTGAGTCAAAGGCGTCCAACCAAACTGCATTTGACACTGACAGGTTTCCTTCTCTTTCCCACCTGTCTTTCATATGTCCTGTATTGTGGGACTTTTTTGCCAACAGGTCTTTATAAAATCGAGACATAACAGAAATTCTGGGGTTTTATTGTGAACGTACAGACACTTGCATATATATCAGTACAACTTTAAACCTCCTGAGATGTGATTTTATTATTTTATCCATTTTTCTTTGAGGGAATGTACCTGATTTGTGCCTGTCCCCCTCACTGCCCTTCAAACTTTAGTGAGTGTGAGAAGAGGTTAAATGAGAAAAAAAACCCATTAAAATGCTTTTTAGATGTCATTATACTCAACAAGTTTTTTGATAAAACAAGTCAGTTTGATCATTTATGTTTAATTTTCATGATAATATTTACCATTCTACACATGTCCTTGAAATTGCGGTCCACCCTGTTATTTTGGGGCAATCGTCCCTTTAATAATGTGGTTGATGACATCATCATTTTGAGTATTTTCATTGGAGGTGGAAACATAGTCTACGAGAGCATTTAGTATTTACATTTCTGAATTTTCATCATTTTGTGTTTGTATTTAGATATGGTCACGCTTAGCATGTCCACCCTGTTACCACAAAGTTTCATTTAATAAATTAAATTATTGGACATTCCACAGTCCTCTTCAAAGATGACCTACTTTACCGACTCCAGGTCCAACATGTGGTCATTAAATGCTAACTTTAGTCAAAACTGTCCACCCTGTCACTTATTTTTACATGTTTGTCAGTAACAGGGTGGACATTTTGTGGTCTTCTTGCAAAAATGTTTTAAAAATGTGGGAGCTTGATCAACATGCCTTTCTAATAGTTGACTTAACACGTTGAACATAAAGTTAAATGGCATTTACATTTTGAAGTCTGAAAGGCATCCGTTAATATGTGTAAGCACTGTTTTTGAACAGAGGATGAAGACTTTGACGCTCACTGGGGGATCCCTGATGAGCCGTCAGATGACATGGACGTCAGTCAGGCATCTGTAACTGCTCGAAGCTTTGGAGACAGGTGAAGATTTTGCATTGGTTACTATTGTGTAGATCGGGGGGGTCAAACTCATTTTAGTTCAGGTTCCACATTCAGCCCAGTATGATCTGAAGTGGGCCGGACCAGGAAAATAATGACAGTGGAAAAAGTCAAATTACATTGTGACAGTGTTTACATCTACACAGTTTCCTTAAAAATGTGAATAACATTTAACAATATTCTGCCTCAGTTTTTCATTTACACATGTAAATTATAACGTACAGATCACAGTGGATCCACAAATACACCAAACATTTAGTAACAGGCAGAATATTGGTACAATTACACTGACTTCTCATAAGACATTTCAGGTTCTTTATTTTTATTCAGATTATTCACATTTTGTGTGAAAGGATGGTTTGTAAATGTCAACATTAATTTGGAATTTTACTTTATACACTAAACCAGAGAAATTTGGAGTTGTCACTGTTGATGGGTTATTCTAATGGTACCTGACTGGTCTGATCCACTCTGGATCATACTGGTCTGTATGTGGAACCTGAACTCAAAAGATTTTAACTCCATTGAATGTTCATGTCTTCAGTGTAAATTTAGTATTTTAAAATTCCTCCCATGGGCTGGCTTGGACCCTTAGGTGGGCTGGTTTTGGCCCGTGGGCTGTAGATGGAATAACTTTACTTGGTGCTTCATGTGGCAGCCTTTTGCTGTGCTGCTCCTATGATGTCAGAGCTAGCCTAGTGTGAACAATACTCTAACTTAGCGTCCAAGCATTTCAAAGCATTAGGGCGCAGAAATGACACAGACCAACTGGTTGCATCATTTTCTGTGCAATATTTTGGTTACTTTGGACTTCACATGGAGTATTAAGATTATGTTTGTGTGTCCAATCAAATATCATCAGAACTAATATTACCTTATTTGATGTGGACCAAATTTAGAACAGGCTGCTACTGTCAACAATTATCATTATGTCCTGTAATTAATTAATTTAATTTTGTTTACTCGACAGTCCCACAGATTTTATATCCCCAGACCGGATACGTGAACTGTCTGGGAAAGTGTCCAGTCTAGAGCTCCAGGTAGAAGTGGAGAGTCGGCAGAAAGAGGAGGCCATGACAGAAGTGGAGTCACTGAACGGTCGAGTGTCTGAGCTGGAGCTTCAGCTGCAGGAGGAGGCTCAGCACAAGCAGGAGGCCACGGAAAAGGTGCAGATGTTGGAGTTCAGAGTGGCAGACCTGGAGAGACGACTGGAGGAACAGGGACACACACAGAAGACGGACTCTGAGCAGGTTGGATGGCCTTCGTGGAGCTTCTGTCCTGACCTTGAGGACATACTGTATCCTCTCTGCCCACGGCCCAGTCTTTTATTTTTGTGCTTCTTTGTTGTTGTAGTATCAACAGCAGAATCTTATTATTAATTTTCAGATGGCAAGAGAATTTGCAGAAAGCGTCCATTTGTGTGAGACTCTCTCTTCAGAGAAGGTAATAATTATCTCTTATAAAGTTAATTAGGCCTTGTTTTATTAAGAGTCTGGTCTGGACCAGCTCTAAATATAAAGGGTCTCAGGATAACTTCTGTTGTCCACTGATTTTTTTTTTTATTAAATTTTTTTTTCAACATATAAATAAAATTCGATCGACTGTATGGAAAGGTTTGTTAAATTCAGTATTTTGACTTGATAAGGTGATTTGATTAGATTAGATTTGACTTTATTGATCCCACAACAGGGGAATTCAACGATCAAGGCAGCAACAGAATAAAGTGTACACGCATAAAGATGGTGCAAAAAACAAACAATATGAAATAAAAAAAATAATAGTGATAAAAACGATGCAGTTGTACTGTATAGAATACTGAATCTTCCATTTCAGAAATCAAATAAACTAGTGGAGTTCCACTAATACAACCAGAAGTACTTGAAAACGTTCAGGTTAATTTGACTAATATGTAGTGGCTTTTCCGTTGGACATGTGCAAAACTACCCATATTTACTAAATATCAAAAATTCAGAAGTGTGTAATATTGGTTTTTCCGTTAAATCACAAATGTGATGATTTATTTATGATCAGATGTCAGTAGAAGTCATTCCGTAACCATGGTGATGAACATAAATCTGTGTTGTGGTGAATTTAGAATGCTGGTTCCTCCTCTACCCCGTACTAAATTCTACAGCGGTTGACTGCGTTTTTTGTTTTTTTTTCTCTCTTCATGTGACTCTAGTTGCACATAAAGGTCTTGTGCGATATACCAATTTCACTACGCCCAAAAAACACCTCTTGCAAACACAACAACTCAAAAGTTTTGGTGAAATTGGCATTTTTCCATGAGGCAAATTTTTCTGCACAAGTTAAACCGGCACAGTTTGAGGGTGGATGGAAAAGCCACTAGTGACACTGTCCCAGAGGAACTGGAGCCAGTGTTACTGTGGGACGGTGATGACGACGTTTATGTACAGGATGTGGTCGCTGCTGAGCGGGACTACCTGAAGCAGGAGGTGGGCATGTTCATGGAGCAGATTCACAGACTGGAGAGGGAGAAGGCCGCCATGGCACAGGAGCTGGAGGAGCAGAAGGAGATGGAGGAGTTTGAGAAGCTGGAGGAGCGGTTCAGGAAAGACCAGGAGGTGGGTTCACTGACCCGACACCAGTGGGGTGGTAGGCTCAGACCTGGGCTTTTCCTTTTCCATACCTGTTGTTGTCTTACAGGCCGAGCTGCAACGTGAAATCTCCAACTTGAAAAAGGCCAGTGAATCATCTGACAGGAAATGTTTGGAGCTTCAGGTAAGATGACCGATAGAACCGTCCTGGTACTGCACAAGTCTGCACTAACCGGACTCTGAATAATCAAAGTCAACGTCACAAACATGAGTAAAAATGTGTGTTCTGAGTGGAGGGCAACTGAGAACCTTTGGAGAAAACAACACAATAACCACTGACTGGGTGGACGCCAAAGGGACAGCAGTGGAGACGAGTTTGAGGACAGCCTTATTTGCAGAGAAATCACTTGAGTTTCAGAAGGCTGCTTCAGACGGACACAAACAAATGCAAATGATTCTTTTGTTTGGGGAAAAAAAAATGGCACCATTCTCCACAGTTTGAACATGCCATGCCCTGGTGTTTGGAATTCTCCAGTTGTGACCTGGACACAACAGGTGGAGCATGTGGGTTCCAATGACGCCGTACCGGGCAGAGTCCAGTGACTTAAGAGTGGTTCTGAGTGCAATGTATCACAAATGAAGGGGGTGTGTCCCACCACTGTACTGAGAACAGACTTCTGTTGGCGTACACAGATGTGTGTCTGAACAGGCAGAGTGTGTGTTTGTTCTTCTGTCTGTAGAAGGTGGAGCCCTGCACTGTGCACCACAACTTCCAATGGACTCAGGCCATACACTTCCTCTTTTGTTGTCAGGCCAAGCTATTTGTATTGCATTGTCAGAATCATCAAAATATTTTATTAATCCCTAGGGGAAATTATTAGGTGTTACAGTCTCTCCATTCCAGTAGAATAAAAAGTAGCAGGAAAGAAATGATCAATACAACAGAAAAAGAGAAATCTATAAATGTATACATATATAAACCTCTATCTGTCTAACACTCTAAAATTAGAACACCAATATGTACTAGACAATATAGAATCAATATAATTAAATGCATACACATAAGTGCACAAAAATATAGTTGTGTGTAATTCTGATAATGTGGATATAAGGTGGAGTTAAAGAGTCTGATGGATTCCCTGTGTCCTTCCTGTGCCCATATTTGGTCCAGTCAGTTTACCTAAACAGTTGTTGAAGCAGAAAACCACGGGTCAGTCATAAAATAAGACTTAACCATGTGACATCGTCTCAGTGACTGGACGTCTCCATGCTCAATTCTGACCTGTTGCTGAAATCTGTTCAGTGGTTTAAATGCACCGGCCCCGTCAGACTGGTGTGTCCAGTCCACCATGGTACGACCCGCACACGTTCCCTCAGGCTCCATACACTGTATTAATGTCGGAAATATGGATCTGGCCCCGACTCCTCCAGCGCAGAGCAGGGACGTCTGTTGTATTTCCACACCAGAAAAGTCAGATGAAATGTGTCATGATTGTTCAGACTGACGTCCCATTCCAGAACATCAGATGTGTATCCAGTTTAGGACCACGTATGACAGTGGTCCGGGTCCGATTTGGGAGAAACCAGGTCACATATGGGCCAAGGTCCGGCTGGGGCCCCTTTTGCTGTATGTGAACGTAGACTTGGTTTATTTTCCCGTTGTCATATCCAAGTAGATCCCAAAAGCATGGCAGTTGCATCAATACTTGATTTGTTGGTTTTATTCTAGAACAAACTAGAAGCTATGTCTGCGGAGCTTCAGAAGAAAACAGAAGTTGCTGAGGAACTTCAGAATATGGTATGTGGTGTTTTTTGTTTTTTTTTTTTTGATGATTACCATGTTTTAAACATGACTTTGCTGTCAGTGTTTAAGGGCTTTAACTGATTCGACTCAAGCACAGTTCCGTCTCCATCAGAAAAAACTTAAATTAGGCTGTTTGATCTGAGGAACATTGATGTGCTAACACTTAAATATTTCAGTGAAGATGTGACTTTACCTTTATAGTATCCCCTCAACTGATGTCAATTATTGGAGCACTGATTGAGTTGAGCACTGATTGGTCCAAGTGTCCATCGTCCTCTGAGCTGTGTCTATCAAATCTACTGAGATTTAGGATGGAAGTCAACATCAGCATAACGCCATTCTGATTTATTCACTGAAGAAAATGAAATTAAAATCAAACTGGATGAATGTCATTTTGCCTCGTCAGTGTGGGAGGGATTTGGTGAAGGAAGTGGCGATGCTTCGACGCTCTCTGGACGACGCAGAGGGAGTCGGCAGAGACACAAAGAAGGAGTGGGCTTTCCTGCGCAGTCAGAACATGGCTCTGGAGGAGAGGGATGTAAGTGCTACAGAAACATGCAAAATCTGTGTTAAAATGTAGAAGTACCCCAAAACAAATTATATAAAAGAACAGGTTTCCACTCAGAGCTTCAATGCATATGATGACTAATGCACATCTATGAGCCAATGCACTAAACCAGGGTTTAGAATGGTAATAAATGTTGGCTTTACATTTTTACAATAGTGGATTTGTGTCTTCAGTGGTCTGAAGAATAGTGGTCACTGTGGTGGTCACTGTTGTCCATATAAGTTTCTTATTTATGTCTATTTCCACCTTTAACCCTTAAAGACCCAAACGTCCACCTTTAACCTAAACAATCTACTGATGTAACTGTTTAATACCTGCTGATCCACTAATCCTATCAATACATGTCAATAATTGGTGTAAATACAG
>JAPQRQ010000017.1:20866072-20876221 GCA_037367365.1 Apogon talboti | reverse complement strand
AAGAACATTTGTTTCATCAACTGTAGCTGCAGCAGATCACAGAAGGAGTTTACCTCAGGAACATTTGGCAGCAGGACAAGCCAATATATTCTGGAGAATTTAATGCATGTGTCCAAGGCCACACTGTGGGTTCTCAGTCTGAACAGACCTGTGATTGGTCAAAATCAGGACGAGTACAAACCAAATGTGAACGAGTCCCACCGTGTTGACGTACACTCCAAAAGCCTTTAAACTTCACTAGGGCAGATGTTTGCATGTCTGAACGCAGTAGGGCACAGCTGTCAAACCTACGGCCCGAGGGCCAAAAGCGGCCCGCCAAAGGGTCCAATCTGGCCCATGGGATGAAGTTGTGAAGTGCAAACATTAAGATTTTATTTAAAGATATTAACAATCAATCAATAAGCCCACACAGTAACACAGTGCTGTCGTTGTGATGTGTCTGTGCGTTCTTTTCATTGTCAGGTTCAGGAGTTGAAGGAACAGCTTCAAACGTTCCATGAGAAACAAAGTCATGCTGAAGCTGAAGCAGGGGCCTCTGAGCAGGTTGGTCCAGACCTCCCAGACTGCAGGGCTTTCCTGTTGGTTGAATTCTCCTTGGTCCTCTGTTGTATTTTCTGACTTGTGTGTGTTCTGTTCAGTTGCTCAGTGAAGCCAACAGAACCATCTCAGCACTCAGGGAGCAGCTGAGCAGTCAGGACCAGGGCACCTGCAGCCACAAGGAGCTGCTGTCATCACTGCTTCAGGATTCCACTCTGGAGCTTCAGGTAGTGTGACCACGGACTGTTGAAGGCCTCCACACGCTCCCATTACCTTTGAGTCCTTTAGTTCAGTCAGTCTAAGGGCGTCCCACTAATATCTCTGCAGACGTCCTTAAGGAAGTTCCAGGACTTCAAAGACATGTGTTCAACCGTCGCCAGGACGGAACTGGACAAGGTGAAGAGAGTGGAGATTTCTCTGAACCCTCTGCCCATGTCTAACATGGCTGAGTACAGTGCAGTCTGCCGGCTGAGAAAGAAGTGTATGGACACTCTGGTGACTGTGGAAGTGAGTGTCATTCCATTTGGAATCAAACCGCTCCTGTTCTCATTTTTCTTTTTTTTCCTAATAAGCACAAAACGTGTTTCCTTCCAGGACCACCTTACGGCACACGCTCAAGGCTATAAGATTATGTTTGATTCCCTCATCAAGAATGATCTCGCGATTTTCGAGGAGCGGCGTCTGCAGGATGTGCTTCTGTGTAAAACACAGGCACCCACTTACTCCATCCAGGACCAGGACTTCCACTCACTGTGGAGACCAAGAGTCACAGAGCTGTTGGACAAGAGGCAGCTTTACCTGCAGGTAGACACGGCCGCTGGCTCTGGTGGTCTGGACTTAATATGTTAATGCTGCAGCAAACTCATCAAGCTTGTGTTTTTTTTTTGTTTTTTAAATTACCTAGAAATTTACCCAAAAGGAGTCTTGAGCTAATTTCCATTTATTGCATTTATACCATTACTACTCCAATTCCAAAACAGTTGGGACATTGTAAATAAAAGCAATTTCATAAACCAATATTTTTTTTTACTAAATAGAAGATAAATTACAGACTGCTGTCATTTCTGAATGTTCCTCCACATAAAGCTGCAAAGACTTTGAATATCTCATCACGTACAGTAGATGACACAATCAGAATATTCAGAGACCCTGTTCAAATCTCCAGGCCTTAAACCAACACTGGTTACCTCCTCAGACACCACTGCATTATTTGTTCCGTATCAAGTACAAATGTCCTAATCTTATCAGTCTTAAATTAAAGTGGGAGTGGTTTCTGCCTTTATTTAGTCCTGTCCGCTAAGACACGCTCCATATACGAGTATAAACTGGGTCTCTCTCTTAACCCTTAAACTGCCTGTTCAACCATATGGTTGAGGTAATTTAAGTAATCTACTGTCCCTGGTTTTTGTATGAAGTTCTGTACTTAAACCATTAAGTGACATCTTGACCGTTTGGTAGAGATCAATATTATAAATATATAAAATATTTAAATAAATTTAAATAAATATTTTATATATATATATAATGTATATAAAAAAAATCGTTGTGCTTAAGCCTCACCTAAGGGTAAAAGAAATGCAAAGAAAAAAACTTTCAGTTTTTTTTTTTTTTTTTTTTCCCCCTTGGTGCAGCAGTTAAAGGGTTAAGTTTCCTTGTTTACAGTTAAAACTTTGAGGGTTCAGTTGGAGCGAAAGTACATGGATGATTTTCCCATCTGTGACTCATGAATTCCATGGTCATGCGTCTTAATCTGTTTTGACGTGTACCTTGTTTGTGTTCCGTTTGTAGAAAATGGGTGGCCCTTTGGAGAAGCTGCAGGCCAACATGGCGTCTTATCACAGTGAACTGGCCTCCGAGCTCAGACAGAGGGAGTGGTTTAAGGAGCAGCTGGAGCCCCACAGGTTCAGTGACCTGGAAGGGCTCCTGAGCTCTGAGCTGGAGCGCAGGTCTGCTCTGGTCCAGACCACCACCAGCTTTCTGCAGGTACCGTCCGCTTGGAATACTCCAGGGTCCTTTTCATTTTCTATCAGATGTTTCTCTGATGTCGTATCCATGTGACTGCTCCAGGACATGGCAGAGGAACACAACGCCCTGCTGCGGGAGGTGGAGCTGCTGGAGGGTCAGAGCTACGGTCAGCTCCGGCAGGAGAGGAGTAGGAGGTCCACTCTGCTGCAGGCCCTGGAGGGGGCGGCGCTCCCAACAGAGCTGGACCTCCTCAAAGACAACCAGCAGCTGCTTCTGCAGCTGCAGCAGGCTGTGGACGACGGCAAAGTAAGTGTCATGTGTCTGTGTCCACTGGACCAGCCCACTTATGTTGGGTCTGGAAATGACGCTACGGCAATTATGGTCAATGGTATGTACCAACTCAAAAACTGCACATGAACGCAATATATATGCAAATATTTTCCACTGGAGAAAAATGTGACCCATGAGATGAACTTAACCTTTGACCTTTTCAACATGGTATAGAGAGCAAAGAGGGATTCATATGAATGATAAACGATGCTTTTATTAACATTCTGCTGCTGTTAGCTGATGATTTTACACATTTTAGCAAATTTTGTGCTTATTTTTCGAAATTAAGGGTTCATACAGGTGCTTGAAATCCTTGAAAATGCTTGAATTTCAGTGCTGTGTGTTCAAGGTCTGCACAGTGCTTGAATTCTAACTCTGTGATGTGATTTATTTTATTTTGTATATCAACTCTGCCTGGTTAGATGTCTTGTTTGACCTCAGCAATAAGGTCCTGGAAAATTTTGAAAATGACCCTTAAAAGTGCTTGAATTTGACCTTGAAAAATGTGTACGAACGCTGCAAGTTACTTGGGATTTTGTCCATTTTCGTATTCATCTAATGTATTATTTAACATGTAGAAACATCTGTCATTTATCAAACTCCATGGGTTTTACTGGTGAATCAGTGTTGTAGGTGGAAAAGATTAACCCAAAAAAAAATGCTGTATCAGATGAATTAACACGTCCAAAACTGTTTTGTCCAAGAAACGGGTCATAATAAATTGTCAGACGTTTTTCATTTCTCTACAACAAAACCACTTGAACACAACGCACTTGTAATTTTGAATTCACCAGTGAAAGGGTCATCTTCCCAACGACACCTGAAGGCAGCGTCAATTCACAGACTGATTACTGGACTCACTGTAGATGTTGAAGTCTGCTGCTGAAGACTGTAGTCCCCTATGCTGGGGACGGTCCCTGAACGTGCCACAGACCTCATTCTTTCCAGGGTCAAGTTTGTGTTTTCCAAACCAAACGGCCTAATGTTCTGTCAGTCACCTCACCAGTGTCCTGAGTCCAGGCTGTTCTGGATGAAGGTCCTACTGGGCTGTCACTGACGTTGGGACGTTTGGATGGTGAAGGTGACCTGTTTGTGTTCCAGTCTGTGCGAGAGGAGAACGAGGAGCTGAAGGAGGCCCAGGTCAAAGCCAACGAGCACATGTCCAACCACAAACGGGCCACTCAGCTGCTGCAGACGGAGCTGCAGGACAGTCGTGCACAGGTCCAAGACAAGGACCGTGTGATCCAGACCCTGAAGGACAGACTGCAGCAGTCGGAGGTCGGTCCCACAGGACACCCACCGCTGTCCCACCCGGTTTAGACTGGACTCATTTGGATGATGTTTGTCTGTTTATGTTGCAGAAAAATGCATCACCCAGTGGCGTTGAGCTGGACAGACTGAAGACCCAAGTGTTCCAAATGGAAATGGAGCGGAGTGTAGCGTCTGACAAACACCAGCAGGAGTAAGGCCCTGATGTTCCACCGCAGAACCCTCATGTAGAACCAAAAGACCAACTGTCCAACACTTTAAAGACTTGGACTTTCCCTCCTTCTGCCCATGTTTCCTCCTGGTGCTTTTTCTTTGTTTCATGGACTCCCTGCTGTGACTTCCTGTAACTGGTCCAACAGGTGGACTGATGGACACCTGTTGGACACCTGTTGGACCCTGCAGTCTGTGTCCAGACCAAAGCCACAGCTCTGAATGCTCCTGTCTGTGCTTTATTCTGTTCTCCCTTTCATTCCATGTGTTTCTGTCAGGATTCTGAGGTTGACAACATCACTTAATGAGAAGGAGGAGTCACTGAGGCGGCTCAAACTGAACCTGAGGACATTCCAGCAGCAAGGAGACCAGTCCAGTAAGTCACACTGTCAATTCACTCTCACTCCCATTTCTCCTTTTTTCTTTTCTTTTTGAAGCTCTGCTTAGAACCTTCTGAAGATCCAACAGTGGAAAATGGATATTCATGAAACTTTTCAACTGGTCTGTCTGTCTCTGTCTCTCTCTGTCTCTGTCTCTCTGTCTCTCTGATCATAGGACACTTACTATATACAGTAATCATCCATTCTATATTTTTTTTGCCGTTGCGTTCCCTTTTATCAGTATAACTGAGATTTTTCAGTTCATACTTTGTTTGATGGACACAAGTAGAAGAAGAACAACTACATAAAGACGCAGTCAGCATGTACGATATGAAAGACATGTCCAAGGGGACACACCACAGGTGAATGTGGTCCATTGTGGTTCAGTTTCCTCTGTCCTGTCAGACATATTGTGTGTCTTCCTATTAGCTGTAGTTTCTTCAGACATTGGAATGCTCCTTGTGTTGAAGTGTCTCCTTCCGTTTGTTCACAGACATTAGAATGTTCCTTCTGTTCATTCAGTTCTGCAGGGGAAGGACCTTCATGCCAGACTGACTAAACCCAGGGGGGTGGTGGTCCAGAGCAGCATCGCAGTAGAAAAGGCCAAACTGGAGGAGGAAGTCACACAGCTCCACCTGAGAATCACTGAGTTAGAGAGGTAGGAGACATGCTGGACCTGATGGATCCTCTGACCCTGTCCTGTCCCTGTTCTGTCCCTGTACTGACCCTGTCCTGTCCCTGTACTGACCCCCCCCGTTCTGTCCCTGTACTGACCCTGTCCTGTCCCTGTCCTGTCCCTGTACTGACCCCCCCCCTGTTCTGTCCCTGTACTGACCCTGTCCTGTCCCTGTACTGACCCCCCCCCTGTTCTGTCCCTGCTCCTCCTGTCCCATCAGCCTGGTGTCCACTCACCAAGCTGAGACCACTAAGTGGAAGAGCAGAGCCCTGAGGATGAGGGGACAGACTGAGACCACCAAGCCCCAGTCCCCCAGGCGCAGACCCCTACCACTGCCAGACCCTGAGGTGCTCGGCTCGCCCAAGAAGCTCCGCAGTAAGATCCTGGACTCTCCCAGGAAGGGGGCGGAGTCTCCACGGAGAGGGGCGGAGTCTCCAAGAGTGTCTGTGCTCAACTCCCCCAAAAGCAGGTTCTTTGACGCCGGTGGGAGCTCCGAGCTGCTGTGGGGAAACCGTCCCAGGCAGTTCTTTGATAACTCCGCCCTCGGAGCCATCCCAGGTAAACCCCGCCCCTTTGAACTACTGCTTACATGTCTGTGTGTTTGGACTTTCTGAACCTTTCCCATGTTCCTGATGAGCCAGAGACGGGTAACTGCTGTCACTGTCCCCTCCGCTGTTGTGGGGACAGACGGGGCGTCACATGTGCACGCTCCACACTGTTTTACAGATTAAATTAGCCCACAGGTGTTGGCTACAGACACATTTGTCTTTGTTCATGACGTTGGTTTTCCTGATGTGGTTCCAGATGTTTACTCAACCCCAGATGTTCCACCAGTATCTACAAACATACAACCTGTCATTCACATTCCACTGTTATGGCAGCTCTGAACTGTCAGTGGAGCTGTCCGTTCATCTGAAAGTCTGCTGATATTTCATCTGATCTACGTCTGAACACACTACAGTTCAGGATCAGCTGTTTGGACACTGCCTTGAACCGTACGAAGTGTATTCAGACTGCATTACTGACATGTGTTTGTTGGCGTTGCAGGTCCGTCTGTGGAGGCGAACCAGGAGGCGTGGCCTCAGTGGCCAGCGTCGCCAAAACTTGATGACATGTGTAAAACCCAATGACTCCACACATGTGGCTTCCACTGATGCCTTGTTATTGTTTTTAGTGTTCATTAATTAAAGTCTACTTAAAGTGTTTTTTCTGTTCTCTTTTTTGACACTTTTATTGTTTTATTTTGTCATAGAGACCAGAACAGACAACAGTCACCAACAGATGATGATGATGATAATAATAATATATATAATAATAATAGATAATCTCAGTCTTGTATTAATGAAAGTTTAAGGTTATACTCATGAAACAGTAATCACATTACCTCATTAACTTTTAGAGCAGCAGTTCATCACATTTCACAGGACTGTGACACAAACCACAGCTGTTTTTAAAGAAGCCCTATGTTTTAATCGGACTGAACAAACCCCCAGTGGTGACCATGACAACACATCAAACCAAGACAGTCATATTTGACTGATACAGACGTGACCATAACCTGAACTGACAACTGGAAAAACTGACATGAAGAAGGAACTGAACCAATAATGTGTGGATGGAGTTAAAGGGGGACTGTGGTCAACCCTTTAGTCTGGTGTTTGAGCTCCACTTTAGGAGGAGAAGAAACCAAGGCCATACAGTAGAACATCCAACAACAGTCCATGACTAAATGTTTGGATGGGTTCCACTGATGTCCTCACCTTTGTGATCCATCCAGTGGTTCTTCTGTACCACAGTCATGGGCACTTCAACACCTTTTCAGTCCAACCCATTCTGCAGGTCAGGGCCAGACCAGTGTCAACAGGATGGAACCAGTTGGATGTGAAGGACAACACTGGACTGGACCAGGACCAGATTGGACCACTAGATGGAGCACTGACTGGCTGTGACCTCCTCCGTCTGTCATGTCTCCTGTGGTGGTGGTGGACTTTGTGCTAAACAGACTTCCTCCTCCACTGGAATGTCACCTCCTTCATGTTGTTGCCTCGGTTTGGAACTAAACTGCTGAACTTATGACTGATGCAAAACCACATGGATTCAGGACCGACACCAAGAACAAATGGGGTTCTTCAGGCTGTGCAACAGTTCATTCACACACAAAAAGAAGAGTCCAACATTTTGAGGGATGAACTTCCACTGCACAGAATAATAGTCTAAGATGGTTCCAGCAGTAGGTGGTTCCATCTGTGGACAATGGACAGGTGTGAACCCCAACCAGCAACACAATCACAACAAGTGACTGATTAAAGGTCCACAAAGTCCATCAGCAGTAGTGTCCCCAGTGAAACCACGTCCTTGTTGACCTCCACTAGTTGACCTTTCCTCCTGGTGGCAGGTGGAGGTTCTGGAATGTCACTGTTTAGTGAAGGTGGTGCATCAGAGCACACTTCTGTACCCTGAGGACAACTACACACAGCTGTCAGTCTGGTGTTTGTCTTCACATCTGGACTCTATGGAGCCTGATCTGGAGGTTCTGCACTTTGATGTTCTGGTCTAAACAAGTCGGCGGTGCTGGTTCAGACACACTGCGTTTCTTCTGGTCATCTGATGCTGAGGTACTTTTTGGTCCAGACGTTGATGATTCACATCTGCACTGATGACAGGACAGAGCAGAGGATGATGGGAATCTGTGTTCACAGTGGTGACACTCCACCTGTTTGGGTGTGTTATGACACTGATTGTTTCCACTAGTTTCTACAGCCTTACTGTTTGGACAGTTGTTCAGGTTTGGTCCTTTGTGGACATGTTTGACACCTTCATGTTTGGTACATTGTGAACGTCTGGTAAAAGATCTGTCACAGAATCTGCACTGGTAGGGTTTCTCTCCAGTATGGGTCTGTTGGTGACGTTTGTAAGAGTTGGATGAAAACAGTATCTTTGTGCACTTATGGTTAATGGACTGCACTTATGTAGTGCTTTTTCCACACTGTAAAGGTGCCCAAAGCGCTTTAACTACATCACATTCACCCATTCACACACACATTCACACACCAGTGAGCGGCTGCTGCCATGCAGGGCGCTGCCAGGCTCCACCGGGAGCAATTGAGGGTTCAGTGTCTTGCTCAAGGACACTTTGACATGTGGACAGTCGGAGCCAGGATTCGAGCCGCTGACCCTTCGGTCATTGGACGACCCGCTGTACCAACTGAGCCACAGCCGCCCACTTATCACATTGGTAGAACAACGTCTTGTGGAGAACATGATGGTGAGAACATAACGCTGACAAGGATCTGAAAGTCTTCCCACACTGCTCACACTCATATGGTCTCTCTCCACTGTGGATGCCTAGGTGTTCCTTAAACCCACTCATTCTGGTGACAGTCTTCCCACACTGGTCACAGGTGGGTCCTCCATCCATGTTTGTTGGAATCAGGTGATCTTCACCAGATACAACTTTTAGGTTTCACTGAAAATCCACCTTTGGCTTCTATCTACATCAAAACATAAAGAAAAAGAAGAGGTGGTCAGTGAAATGGAATGTAACAGAACAAACACATGTGTTCAGGACCAGATTAAGCAGATAGACTAAATTAACTGGTTAGGTCACGGACAGGACATTTGCAACACAACCAGTATTTGATGGTTTCTCCTTAAGAGATGTGTTTCCTGTATGAGACCATAAAATAACAGACAATAACAGACATATTGGTAGATGCTGAAAAATGTCAGGTTCTCTCCAATGTTGACAGATTCTTTAAATAGTGACAGAATCAGAAAACACTCTAAAAACTTATTTAATTTGGTCATTGAAAGTAAAGTTAGACCAATTCAATGTATTATTAGGGTTCAATCACTGAGGATTTACTGTAAAGGCCTATTGGATATGAAATGTTTTCTATCATTATTATTATTATTATTATATAATTTGAGGAGGTTTTGAGGGCCTGAATATGTGAAAAAACTCAATACTCTTATTCTACAAGTGAATATTGATGCAGATTCAACAATGTCCTCATGAGTTCATGAAACTATTTCTTGTTTCATGACTAAACCTCAGAAGTCGTCACGATCATATGATGTCACATAAGGTCACCAACTTGAACCTATTGAATCATCAACTTGTTCAGGCTTTTCTGACCAAATTTGAGATGGATATGTTTAACATGTACACCAAAACATTTATTGGCACCAATAGGTGGCGCTAGGAGTCGATTCAATCCTGTCATGTCATTGTGTTCAGGGTGTGACTCTTCTCAAACCTGTGAAGGTTGCTGCTGATTGGACCAAACACTGGTCAGATACAACTCTGTGGTTTTTCTTCCCGCCGCGCCCTGAACACATCCAGTGACGACTGCTCACCATTTCTGTTTCTTTTTTAACTCTCTTTTTTGTTGGACATTTTGTCATTTTAACGACATAGAGATTCAATAACTAAGTCAAATGGATGGACTCAAAGATGTCAAAACTGGGTCCATGTTGACAGTTAACCAGGTTCAAATGAGACAACAAACAGTTGGACAAAGGAATGAAACCAGTGACTGTCAACTCAGATTCAGGAACCCTTTGTAGATTTGACAGAATTTGTATCAGTTTTCAAAAGAATGTCTCCAAAACAAAGTGCTCTTGTCCATTATGTGGACTTCATGTCCTACTTGTGTCCATTCTGAAAGTGTCAGTGCTTCTGGTATGTGTCCTGTGTCCTTAGTCCAGTGTGGAAGTTGACCAAATCAAATCCACTCAAACTGTCCTCCAGTTGGAACCCAGTCATCAGTTCAGTATATA